>JALGQJ010000014.1:0-322500 GCA_023055345.1 Quercus wislizeni | reverse complement strand
GCCGTTGCTCTGTTGAGTGGCTAACCACTTATAGCAATTTGGTTGAGTATGACTAGCAGCTCCACGATGATGACAGAAATGCTGCTTCTTTTGTTTAGGCTTTTGAGAGTTAGCCTTCTTAGCTTTATGATTTTTAGCTTCTTTCTTATCTAGTTTAGGAGGTACTCCTAAGATAGATTTACCCTTGTCTAAGTTCTCACTAGCTAGACTAATTTTAACATTAGTGTTCTCAATTTCAGTATTACTAGCAGGAGGAACAAAAACAGTAGTACTAGTAGAAGCAGTATTAGAGGAAGAAATGCCATACCCTAAACTTGTTCGATCTGAAGCAGTTTTCTGAATACTAAGCATCTCGTCTAACTTAGCGCTTGAAGTCCTCTCAAATTGAGCTCTGACTTGAAACAGCTTCGCCTTACGCTTCTTGGTCTTCTTACCAAAAAATTATTCTCAAACCTCAGTACTCCAATAGTTTGATTAGCCTCATCAAACTTTGTGGATAATTTTTCACGGTCAAGTTCCACATCACTGAGTTTCTTGGTGGCCAGCCTATAAAGTTTCTCATGTTTTTCATAAACTTTGTACAATTTCTCATAGGCTGTATGGATGTCATCTTGATCATCCATCTTCTTAAACTTGTACTCCACCAATTCTTCTTCTTCGTCCACATCTTCAAAAATCCCATCAATAGGATTGACAGTGGCAGTGAAGGCATTCAAGATTCCGTCATCCTCATTGTCAGAATCTTCCTCAGGCTCAGTGTCGCTCAAGGTAGCAGCAAATGCCTTACTCTTCCCAATGCTCTTAAGATATGTAGGATACTCATGTTTCATGTGCCCGAAGCCTTGACACCCAAAGCACTTAGGTCCTGCGGGAACATTGTACTGACCACCTTCCTTAGCATCCTTCTTCCCTTTGTCTTGCCCTTTAAACTAAGAAGAACTGGATTGCCTGCGGTCCTTGTCGAAGTTCCTCCCGTTGGCATTCTTCATAAACTTCTTGAATTGCCTTGTAATGTAGGACTTCATCTTGGAATCTTCATCATTGGAAGACTCATCTGTGTCACTGTTTTTTGCCTTCAAGGCCATGCTCTTGCCCTTTCCTAACTTTCCAATCCTTGATAACCCTAGCTTGTAAGTCTGTAAATTACCAACCAGCTCAGTCAAAGGAATTTGGTCAATATCCTTTGATTCTTCTATCATCGTAATCTTCGCATGGAATCTCTCGGGTAGAGATCTGAGCACTTTCCTTACAATCTTGGGTTCAGGAATGGTTTCCCCAAGATTGAAAGCTGAGTTTACAATGTCCTTGAGCTTGGAATAGAACTCATCAAACGACTCATCCTCCTCCATCTTTATTTCTTCAAAGCTTGTAGTGAGCCTCTGAAATTTTGAATCCTTGACAGCCTTTGTACCCTCATAGGTTGTCTGGAGGATTGTCCATGCTGCCTATGCAGTTTCTGTGAAAGATATCTTCTTAAACTCCTCATTAGTGACTGCATTGAATAATGCATTCAATACTCTGCTGTTAAAATTAGCCACCTTGATTTTTGCTTCATCCCAATCAGCCGGCGTTTCCTTTGGCTTGGTCCAGCCAATCTTTACAGCTTGCCACACCTTCTCATCTAAAGACTGCAAGAAAGCTCTCATGCGTACTTTCCAATATGCATAGTTAGTGCCATCAAATAAAGGAGGTATAATTAATGACTGTCCTCTATCCATGACAACAGGGATTAATGGATCAACACAGCAAAGATTAAACCCTAATCAGAGTGTGCCTGCTCTGATACCACTTGATAGGCCACAAACTGAATGACCCATTATGATAGAAATTAATTAATTAGCCAAATTATTAATTAATCAATTTAACATGCAAACGCGTGATAGCACAAACAAATCACCAATAAAATAATTATGCAGCGGAAAATAAATGATACGGTGATTTATTTACGAATGGGGAAAAACCTAACGGCAAAAACCCCACCGGGTGATTTTCAGGTCACCACTCCCAAAACTCCACTATTATCACAACAAGCGGTTACAAGCAAGGAATCCCAAGTACCTTACTAACTTACAGTTGAACCCTTACCCCAATACCAAATTGGACTTGTTCTGTAGTGACAATTTCCTTTTTGATGCACGGCTCCCAAGTACGTGACTAACCAATTGCGCGGATCCCAGTACGCGACTTCAATCACCAATCTGAAAAGATTGTTGGCTGCAAAGTTCTTCAGTTCATCCACACGATGAAGATCAGGAAAATGCTTGGTCAAAAAACCCTATGATGCAAATACATAGCAACTTCTCCAAGAAAGAGATGAACTAGGTCCTTTGTCTCCGGTCACAATTTGCTTGAACAGAGTTTGCTCAATGCTTGTGCAACTTGTGTACCGTTTGACGGCTCTTGAAACAATCCTTTTATATGTCTAGGGTTAGGAGAAAATAAGGCCCATAGACAGATTCACAGATCCCAAGAAAATCAGAGTTGAAATCTGAAATTCTTAAACCTCGACAGATAGGAGGTGTCGAACAGGTATCGACCAGCTGTCGAGTTTTAATGATTTTGCACTCCTTGCTTGATTTCTTGAACAGACTTGAAGGCTTCAACACTAGATCTTGAAACATGGTTTCTTGAAGTAGTTAAACACATCCTAAGTCTACCTAAATACAAGTAGAGTGCATTTTGTCAAAGGATAAGCCAATTACATAAAATCATGACATATGTTTTTAACATGTGAAACACATATGTCCTAACAACTCTATGTTTGTGACTATCTCTCTTATATTATATAGATAAGAGAGAGAGAAAGAGAGTAGAGTCTCTAGAGATTAGAGAAAATATCAGTATTTGACTGTTTGTTGTGTGGTAGTTAGGCAATAAAATGACAAGTCACAGAAATAGGAACAGTGATTCAACTTTCAAGGAATAAAAATGGTAAAGTGTTTGTTGGTAGTGCATGATAGATTCATAGTGTCAGTAGTGGGATCAGGTGAGTGACACAAAAAAAAAAAAAAAAAAAAAAAAAAAAAAAAAAAAAAGAAGAAAATAAAGGCAAAGATACAAAGACAAAAGACAAAGATAAATCATATAATATAATAAATTGTCACACAAATTTATTAAAATAAAAATGATTCACTTGCACCTATTGTTAACTCATAATGCTATAACTATTAATTTGAAATTAGATAAATTTATAAATTGAAAAGCAATGAGAAATACTAAATTTATAATTAAATGCATCATGCATATTACTTAGATTCTAGTATTTTTCTTTACTTAGTAACAACAATTAGTCCGTTTGTGAGATAATATTTATAATTCTTATTTTATTTGTAGATCATGAGAAAATCAACTATAATGTTTGATTTTTTCAAAAGAAAAGATTCAAATTCTTTGGAAGTTAATGTAGTATTGCCAACAACTAATGTTGTTATTCCAATTCTGGAAAATGCTGATGTTCCAATTCTAGAAATTATTCATTCCCTGATTCCAGAAAATGTTGATGTTCTAATTCCAGAAATGTTGATATCCCAATTCCAGAAAATGACCATATACCTAAAAAAAAATTTCCAATTCTAGAAATTATTCATTCCCTGATTCCAGAAAATGTTGAAATCCCAATTCCAGAAAATGACCATATACCTCAAATTTTTTTTCAAAAGGTTGATCTTGATTCTTTGGATTATGATCCTGGAACACATAAAAAAAAAATGGAAATATCATGTTAATCAACGTGACGACATTTGACGGGCTTACATTAAAAATGGTTTGCACAAACCTCATTTAGATACATAAAAAAAAAGCGGGGAACACAATTGTAGCTTTCAAGCTTCTTGGTTTGAATACCATTCAACATGGCTTGAATATTCTCCAACAAAAGATGTAGCTTATTGTCTACCCTGCTTTATCTTTCATAAGTCAAACGGGCTTGTGGGACAAAATGCATTCACCATTGGTGGATTTAGAAAATGGAAAAAAGTTTGGGGCAAAAATTGTTATTTTCAAAGTCATATAGGAAAAGAACCTAACTCGGCTCATAGAGTTGCAGAGTAAGTGTGTAAAGATTAGATGAACCAATCGTAGCATTTATACAACGGAAAATTAACGGATCTACTTCATTTGTAATTTATAACATGTACTATGTAAATTTCAAAATATAAGAACAAGAGAGTGTACCTTGGTGTGGTGAAATTCAAAACCAAAAATTAGAAGTACTTGGAACGCTTTTAATCTTCACTCCAATTCCACTTGTGCCCAAGAAGTGTGGTCTCTCAATCAGTTTATATGTGTGTATGTTCAAGGGAGAATAATAGAGTGTCCTACACTCACATACAAATTATTTTATTCTCTTACAAAATTTTGTATGTTTCTCTCCTTTTAACTGATTATCTAATTGAACTAGCCTTTTGGCCCATTCCAATTGGGCTTTAGTATGTGGCTTGGAGTGGGACCAAAATGGAACAAATAAGACTCTAGCTCCAATGGGCCTTGGGCTTTTCTATCAACTCTTGACAAGTTTAAAGTTACAATTAATTATATTTAATATCATTATATAAATATAATTTCACTCTAGACCTTATTAATAAATTATATCCCAAGACTTTATTATACATTCAATTCCTTCATAAAATATTCGTAGTAATACAAAATCGTGAATGTAGATTGCCACTTTGAAGATTACTACATCCTAATTCTTGAGTACCCAGTTTGATCCTTTAAGTTATTCATCATGTATTTATGACATCCAATTTCATAAATATATACTTTAGTAACTCCTTACTAAAGTGGTTAGGCCTAACACTCTGAATAACCAAACCCATTAAATTTATCTTAAGGGAATATTTTATATCTAAGTTAAGAGATTATGAATTCCATCTTGAGAATATATGTTCCATCAATACTAAATGTGGCTGCCCAACATACTGAGATTTTAATCGTGACTTTAGATCTCACTCTTGATATATCGAAGCAACCTACATTTTATGATCAGGTCAATTATTCTCTCAGGATTAAGAGTTCATGTAAATAGAAGTCGTGAGATTTATTATTCATTTGACAGTCGTTAGGAGAATAATAAATCTCACAGTGGTCCAATTCAATATGTCTTAATTCTCAAAACATACTAACATACCAACTAAAAGTCTCCATTTCCATAATCAAGACAAATCATCTTAATTGATATGTTATATTTTTCACAGATGAAATGCCAAATTTAATCACCAACTATGAACTAAAATTATGAGTTTACAAAGAATTTGTGATTTATATCTTCTATGACTAAATCACATAAATTGCATACTATGCATCTTATGGACTATATGATAATATCCAAATATTCATGTTACCATTATTTTGGATAATAATAAAACAACTTTATTAATTACAACATTAAGTCATATATAATTTCATACATAATGTCATACGTAGCATCATACAATAGGATTTAAGGGCATTAATCCTAACAATCTCCCATTTGCCCTAAAGACTATTGTGCACTAATCTAACTCTCATTTCCTCCAAATGTGACTCAAAAGTCCTTTGGGGTAAGACTTTGGTAAAGAGATCCGCTAGATTGTTTACACTATCAATCTTTACTACTACTACATCTCCTTAAGCAACAATGTCTCGAACGATGTGGTACTTTCTTTCAATGTGCTTTCCTTTCTTGTGATTCCTTAGATCTTTAGATTGTGCAACCACTCCACTATTGTCGCAAAACAATGTGATAGAAACTTGCTTCATTCTCACAACACCAAGATCAAAAAGGAATTTTTTGAGCCAAACAGCTTCCTTTGTTGCTTCATAAGCAGCAACATATTCAGCTTCCATGGTGGAGTTAGCAATGTAAGATTACTTGACACTCCTCCAACTTATGGCTCCACCTCCTAAGGTGAATACACAACCTTAAGTGGACTTTCTGAAATCAAGATCTGATTAAAAATTTGAATCTTTATAGCCAATATGTATCAAATCCTCACACCGATAAACAGGCATATAATTTCTCGTTCTCCATAGATACTTGAGAATATACTTTACAGGTTGCCAATGTTTTGGTCCTGGATTTGATTGATATCGGCTAATCATGCCAACTGAATAACAGATATCTAGTTTAGTACAAAGCATGGCATACATGAGACTTCCCACTGCAGAAGCATAAGGAACTTGTCTCATCATATTTTCTTCCTCAAGAGTCTTAGGCCTTTGGTCATCAGACAGAGGAACTCCATATTTTAAAGGAAGTAATCATTTCTTGGAGTTTTGCATGCTAAACCGTTCTAGAACCTTATCTATATATCCAGCTTATGACAAACCTAACATCTTATTCTTGCAATCTCGTCAAAGCTTGATCCCTAGAATATAGTTAGCTTCACCCAAGTCCTTCATATCAAATTGGCTTGACAACCAAACTTTTACTGATGACATTACCCCTACATTGTTTCCAAAAAGTAAAATATCATCAACATAAAGCACTAGGAACATTAGTACTTTATCTTGATGTCTTTTGTAAACACATGGTTCATCAAAATTTTGTTCAAAACCAAATGACTTGATTGCTTGATCAAATCTGATGTTCCATGATCTAGATGCTTGCTTAAGTCCATAAATGGATCTTTTCAACTTGCATACCATATGCTCTTGGTTCTTTGCTATGAAACCTTCCGGTTGCATCATATAGATTTCTTCTTCAAGATTGCCATTAAGAAATGCAATCTTGACATTCATTTGTCAAATCTTATAATCATAATAAGCATCAATGGATAAGAGAATTCTGGTACATTTAAGCATTGCTACTGGTAAAAAGGTTTCTTCATAATCAACACCTTCTTTTTGTGTGTACCCTTTCGCCACTAACCTTGCTTTAAAGGTTTCAACATTTCCATTTATCCCTCCCTTCCTCTTGTAAACCCATTTACAACCAATAGGTTTAATGTTGTTAGGCACCTTTACAAGATCCCAAACTTGATTAAAATACATTGAATCTAATTCAGATTTCATAGCTTTAATCCAATGATGTGCATCTATACCATTCATTTCCTTTTCATAAGTGTAAAGATCAATTTCAGTCTCTCTTAAGATAGCTTCATAAGTTTCTCCCAGACCTATAAATCTTATAGGTGACTGAACAATCCTCCCACTACGACGAGGCACCTATGTACTAAACATCTTATGAGTAGAATCTTGTGGTGTATCTAATATAACCACATCATCTCTAGTTTCATCTATTGGTTGTTCATTTACAAGTACATCTATTTCAACTAAAACAACTTTACTTCTAGGATTAAAATTATTCACATAATCATCTTCCAAAAATTTTGCATTGGTGCTAACAAACCCTTTGTTATTTTTATGATTATAGAATAAATAACCTTTAGTTTCCTTTGAATACCCTAAAAACATGCATACTTCTGTTTTTGCTTCCAACTTATTAGACTTCCCTTTCAACACATGTGCTGGACATCCCCAAATATGGAGATATTTCATACTAGGCTTGCACCTAATCCCTAATTCTTTAGGTGTGTTGGGAACAGATTTTGATGGAACTAAATTTAAAACATGCATTGCAATTTTTAGTGCATATCCCTAAAAGGAAACAGGTAAAGTTGAATAACTCATCATGGACCTAACCATTTTTGAAAGAGTCCTATTCCTTCTCTCTACTATACCATTTTGATAGGGAGTTCCAAGTGCAGTCAACTGGGATACAATCCCATTTTGAGTTAAGTAATCCTTGAAATCCCTAAGAAGGTATTCACTACCATGATCAGATCGAATGACCTTTAGGTGTTTACCCAATTGATTCTCAACTTCAACCTTAAACTCTTTGAACTTTTCAAAGGCTTCAGACTTCCGTCTTATTAGGTACACATAACCATATCTTGAGTAATCATCGGTAAAAGTGATGAAGTACTCATAACCTCCTTTTACTTGGGTTGACATAGGACCACATACATCTGTATGAACTAATTCAAGCAAGTCTTAGGCTCTTCTACCTTTTGCAATAAAAGGTCGTTTGGTCATTTTGCCTTCCAAACAAGATTCATAAACTGGAAATCCATCAAAGTCTAATGGCTCTAAGAAACCATCTTTGATCAGTCTTTGAATTCTGTGTTGAATTAATATGACCCAAACACAAGTTTCAAAGATATGCATCATTAGTAGAATCAAAACTTTCTCTTTAATGATTTTACATAAGAGTTATTATCTAATTCAGAATTGTATAATTCATGCTTATCAGTAGTTAAAATATATAGATCATCTATAATATTGCCAGGATAGATAAACACTTTATCCTTCTTTATTACAACATTGTTTTTCAAGATAACACAATATCTATGTTTACCTAAATAAGTTGCAGAAATTAAATTCCTACGAACATTAGGTACATATAGATAGTCTTTCAATATTAAAACTCTAGAATCAAAGCATAAATTAAACACTCCAAAAGCTACGACTGGAGTCTTGCTTCCATCAGCCAAAGTAAGAAACAATTCCCCTTCATTCAGCTTTCTGGTCTCCTAGAACCCCTGCAATGTATTGCAAATATGGTTAGTACATCCTGAATCCACACACCAAGAATCCGTGGGATTTTGTACTAAACATATTTCAAGAAGGAATGAACTTTTCATACCTTTATTATTGGCAGTTCTGAATTTTGGATAATTCCTCTTCCAATGTCTTTTCTCGCCACAATGGAAACACTTTTCTTTGGCATAGTCCTTCTTCTTTCCCTTGTTGGCAACTCCTATGGCAATTTGTTTACCATCTTGCTTGGTGAAGTCCTTCTTCTTCTTCTTTTTACCCTTGCCTTTCGACTTAGGTTAAGAAGTAGAAGCTTCAGCCATATTGGCATCAACATTGGATGTACCAAAAATACCTTTCGCTGCTACCAATTCATTCATTAATTCAGATAAGGAATAAATCTTTTTTTTTTTTTTCATATTATAATTAAGTCTGAATTCCTTGAATAATTTTGGTAGTGATTGGAGTATCATATCCACTTGGGATTCTCCATCAATATCGGCACCTAAAACTTCCAGTGTATTCAAATTAGAGATTATCTTAAGACAATGCTCCCTCACTGAAGTACATTCAGCTATTTTGGTATTATAAATTTGCCTCATAGTTTCTTGCCCTGCAGAACGGCCTTGCTCAGCAAACATCTCCTTTAGATTTAACATTATGTCAAAAACTAATTTCTTGTAGACACCCAATTTTACAACTTGCATTTAACCAACCAATAGATCTTTAGATTTGTGATACAAAACAAATCTTGATGTTCTAACGATCATAATGGTATGTCATGGGTTTTGATCGGACCACCTGATCAAAAGTTATCATACAAACAATTTTCAATAATCATGGCTCGCCTATACGATGGGCCTAATCACATCCTATTCTAAACACTTAATTTTGATTGGTTCTCACAAGAATTAATTTAAAATTAATCAAGTCTGATTTTTTATTGAATTTCTTTTTTTTTTATTTTTTTAAAGAAATAATAAAAATGTTTTTCTTTGTGGAATCTTATCTGCTCTTTAAAAAAAAAATTTTGAGATATGATCCATGAAAAATTCAAAAAAAAGAAAGAAAGAAAGGAAAATGCTAAAAAAACGTCATTATCTTCAGCAGCAACTTGAATTGCATTTTTGGCCAGAAAAACGTTGAAATTTGGATATTTCTATTTCTATAAAAGTTGTAGAGAATTAAATTTCCTTTCAAAAAAACATCAATCCTGAATCAATTGGAATTTTGAGCAGCAAGTTATGGCCAAAATACGAAACAGGTGCAGAAGATAACACAAATTCAGCATTATCTTCAATTTTCTCTCAAAATTTCAAATGGGGATCAACATTATATCTGTTCAAGCCTATCTAATAGACTTATCATTTCCCTTTGCTTCAGAAGAAAAATTAAAAAAAAATAAATAAATTGGATAAAGAAACAGATACATCCTGTGAAAAAATTCAAAAATGCTCAAAAGACGTTACTACTTTAAGCAGCAATTTGAAACACTCTGGGTCGGGTAAGAAGGGTCGGAACGATAATTTTTTTTTTCTCTCTTTCTCGACTTCTCTCGACCCGTTTTGGCTTGAAATGAAGCCTAAATGATGTTTTTTAATTTTTTGAATTTTTTTGCCCTTTTTTTTTTGGAATTTTCTATTCTGGGTTGGGTAGGAAGGATCGGAACGAAAATTTTTTTTTTTTCTCTTTCTCGACCTGTCCCGACCCTTTTTAGCTTGGAATGAAGCCTGAATGGTGCTTTTTACTTTTTTGAATTTTTTTTGCTCTTTTTTTTGGAATTTTCTATTCTGGGTCAGGTAAGAAGGGTCGGAACGATAATTTTTTTTTTCTCTCTTTCTCGACTTGTCCTGACCCGTTTTGGCTTCAAATGAAGCCTGAATGGTGTTTTTTAATTTTTTGAATTTTTTTGCCTTTTTTTTTTGGAATTCTCTGTTCTGGGTCGGGTAGGAAGGATCATAATGATAATTTTTTTTTTCTCTCTTTCATGACCTATCCCGACCCGTTTTGGCATGAAATGAAGCCTGAATTGTGCATTTTAATTCTTTGAATTTTTTTGCTATTTTTTTTCGAAATTTTCCATTCTGGATCGAGTAGGAAGGGTCGAAAAGATATTTTTTTTTTCTCTCTTTCTCGACCTGTCCCGACCCATTTTGGCATGAAATGAAGCCTAAATTGTGCATTTTAATTTTTTGAATTTTTTTGCTATTTTTTTGAAATTTTCTATTCTGGGTCGGGTAGGAAGGATCGGAATGATATATTTTTTTTCTCTCGTTCTTGACCTGTCCCAACCCGTTTTGGCACGAAATGAAGCCTGAATGGTGCTTTTTAATTTTTGAATTTTTTTGCTCTCTTTTTAGGAATTTTATACTGTGGGTCGAGTAGGAAGGATCGGAACGATATATATTTTTTCTCTCGTTCTCGACCTGTCCCAACCGGTTTTGGCATGAAATGAAGCTTGAATGGTGTTTTTCAATTTTCTGAATTTTTTTGCTCTTTTTTTGGAATTTTCTTATCTGGATCAGGTAGGAAGGATCGGAACAATAATTTTTTTTACTATATTTCTCGACCTGTCCCGACCTGTTTTGGCTTGAAATGAAGCTTGAATGGTTCTTTTTAATTTTTTGAATTTTTTTGCCCTTTTTTTTGAAATTTTATATTCTGGGTCGGGTAGGAAGGATCGGAACGATAATTTTTTTTTTCTCTCTTTCTCGACCTATCCCGACCCGTTTTACCTTGAAATGAAGCCTGAAAGGTGCTTTTTACTTTTTTGAATTTTTTGGTTCTTTTTTTTGGAATTTCTATTCTGGGTCAGGTAGGAAGGGTCGGAACGATAATTTTTTTTTTCTCGCTTTCTCGACCTATCCCGACCCGTTTTGGATTGAAATGAAGCCTGAATGGTGTTTTTTATTTTTTTGAATTTTTTTGCCCTTTTTTTTGGAATTTTCTGTTCTGGGTCGTGTAGGAAGGATCGAAACGATAATTTTGTTTTCTCTCCTTCTCAACCTATCTCGACCCGTTTTCGCCTGAAATGAAGCCTGAATTATGCATTTTAATTTTTTGAATTTTTTTTCGGAATTTTCTATTCTGGGTCGGGTAGGAAGGATCGGAACGATATTTTTTTTTTCTCTCGTTCTCACCCTGTCCCGACCCGCTTTGGCATGAAATGACGCCTAAATGGTGCTTTTTAATTTTTTGAATTTTTTGCTCTTTTTTTCGGAATTTTCTATTCTGGGTCGAGTAGGAAGGGTCGGAACGATAATTTTTTTTTTCTTTCTTTCTCAACCTGTCCCGACCCGTTTTGGCTTGAAATGAGGCCTGAATTGTGCATTTTAATTTTTTCAATTTTTTCGCTATTTTTTTTTCGAAATTTTATATTTTGGGTAGGGTAGGAAGGATCGGAACGATATATTTTTTTTTTCTCTCGTTCTCGACCTGTCCCGACCCGTTTTGGCATGAAATGAAGCCTGAATGGTGCGTTTTAATTTTTTAGAATTTTTTTGCTCTTTTTTTCGGAATTTTCCATTCTGGGTCGGGTAGGAAGGATCGGAACGATCTTTTTTTTTTTTTTTCTCTCGTTCTCGACCTGTCTCGATCCGTTTTGGCATTAAATGAAGCCTGAATAAAATTTTTTAATTTTTTGAATTTCTTTGCTCTATTTTTGGAATTTTCTTACCTGGGTCGGGTAGGAAGGATCGGAACGATAAATTTTTTTTTCTATCTTTCTCGACCTATCCCAACCCATTTTGGCTTGAAATGAAGGTTGAATTGTTTTTTTTTTTTTTTAATTTTTTCAATTTTTTTGCCCTTTTTTTTGTAATTTTCTATTCTGGGTCGGGTAGGAAGGATCGGAACGATAATTTTTTTTCCCCATCTTTCTCGACCTGCCCCGACCCGTTTTAGCTTGAAATGAAGCTGAATGGTGCTTTTACTTTTTTGAATTTTTTTGCTCATTTTTTTTGGAATTTTCTATTCTTGGTCGGGTAAGAAGGGTCGGAACGATAATTTTTTTTTCTCCATTTCTCGACCTGTCCTGACTCGTTTTGGTTTGAAATGAAGCATGAATGGTGTTTTTTAAATTTTTGAATTTTTTTGCCCCTTTTTTTGGAATTTTCTGTTCTAGCTTGTGTAGGAAGGATTGGAACGATAATTTTTTTTTCTCTCTTTCTCGACTTGTCCCGACTCGTTTTCGCTTGAAATGAAGCCTGAATTGTGCATTTTAATTTTTTGAATTTTTTTGCTATTTTTTTCGAAATTTTCTATTCTGGGTCGGGTAGGAAGAATCAGAACGATATATTTTTTCTCTCTTGTTCTCGACCTGTCCCGACCCGATTTGACTTGAAATGAAGCCTGAATGGTGCTTTTTAATTTTTTGAATTTTTTTGCATTTTTTTCGGAATTTTCTATTCTGGGTCGGGCAAGAAAGGATGGAAAGATTTTTTTTTTCTCTCTTTCTCAACCTATCCCGACCCATTTAAGCTTGAAATGAAGCCTGAATGGTGCTTTTTACTTTTTCGAATTTTCTTGCCCTTTTTTTTAGAATTTTCTATTCTTGGTCGGGCAGGAAGCAGCAGAACGATAATTTTTTTTTCTCTCTTTCTCGGCGTGTCCCAACCTGTTTTAGCTTGAAATGAAGCCTGAATGGTGCTTTTTAATTTTTTGAATTTTTTTGCTCTTTTTTTTGAAACTTTCTATTCAGGGTCGGGTAAGAAGGATCGGAACGATAATTTTTTTTTTCTATCTTTCTCGACCTGTCCCGACCCATTTTCGCTTCAAATGAAGCCTGAATGGTTCTTTTTAATTTTTTGAATTCTTTTGCCCTTTTTTTTGTAATTTTCTATTCTGGGTTGGGTAGGAAGGATCGGAACGATAAATTTTTTTTTTTCTCTTTCTCGACCTGTCCCGACCCGTTTTAACTCGAAATGAAGCCTGAATGGTGCTTTTTACTTTTTTGAATTTTTTTACTCTTTTTTTTGGAAGTTCCTATTCTGGGTCGAGTAGGAAGGGTCGGAATGATAATTTATTTTTTCTCTCTTTCTCGACCTATCCCGACCCATTTAAGCTTGAAATGAAGCCTAAATGGTGCTTTTTACATTTTTGAATTTTCTTGCCCTTTTTTTTAGAATTTTCTATTCTTGGTCGGGCAGGAAGTAGCGGAACGATAATTTTTTTTTCTCTCTTTCTCAGCGTGTCCCAACCTGTTTTAGCTTGAAATGAAGCCTGAATGGTGCTTTTTAATTTTTTGAATTTTTTTGCTCTTTTTTTTGAAACTTTCTATTCAGGGTCGGGTAGGAAGGATCGGAACGATAATTTTTTTTTTCTATCTTTCTCGACCTGTCCCGACCCGTTTTCGCTTCAAATGAAGCCTGAATGTTTCTTTTTAATTTTTTGAATTCTTTTGCCCTTTTTTTTGTAATTTTCTATTCTGGGTTGGGTAGGAAGGATCGGAACGATAAATTTTTTTTTTCTCTTTCTCGACCTATCCCGACCCGTTTTAACTCGAAATGAAGCCTGAATGGTGCTTTTTACTTTTTTGAATTTTTTTGCTCTTTTTTTTGGAAGTTTCTATTCTGGGTCGAGTAGGAAGGGTCGGAATGATAATTTATTTTTTCTCTCTTTCTCGACCTATCCCGACCCATTTAAGCTTGAAATGAAGCCTAAATGGTGCTTTTTACTTTTTTGAATTTTCTTGCCCTTTTTTTTAGAATTTTCTATTCTTGGTCGGGCAGGAAGCAGCGGAACGATAATTTTTTTTTCTCTCTTTCTCGGCGTGTCCCAACCTGTTTTAGCTTGAAATGAAGCCTGAATGGTGCTTTTCAATTTTTTGAATTTTTTTGCTCTTTTTTTTGAAACTTTCTATTCAGGGTCGGGTAGGAAGGATCGGAACGATTAATTTTTTTTTTCTATCTTTCTCGACCTGTCCCGACCCGTTTTCGCTTCAAATGAAGCCTGAATGGTTCTTTTTAATTTTTTGAATTCTTTTGCCCTTTTTTTTGTAATTTTCTATTCTAGGTCGGGTAGGAAGGATCGGAACGATAATTTTTTTTTTTCTCTTTCTCGACCTGTCCCGACCCGTTTTAACTTGAAATGAAGCCTGAATGGTGCTTTTTACTTTTTTGAATTTTTTTGCTCTTTTTTTTGGAAGATTCTATTTTGGGTCGAGTAGGAAGAGTTGGAACGATAATTTATTTTTTCTGTCTTTCTCGACCTATCCCGACCCGTTTTGGCTTGAAATGAAGTCTGAATGGTGTTTTTTAATTTTTTGAATTTTTTTGCCCTTTATGTGGAATTTTCTGTTCTGGGTCAGGTAGGAAGGATCAGAACGATTTTTTTTTTCTCTAATTCTTGCCTTGTCCAACCCATTTTGGCATGAAATGATGCCTGAATGGTGCTTTTTACTTTTTTGAATTTTTTTGCGCTGTTTTTTGGAATTTTCTATTCTGCGTCGGGTAGGAAGGGTCGGAACGATAATTTTGTTTTTCCTCTCTTTCTCGACCTGTCCCGACCCGTTTTAGCTTGAAATGAAGTTAAATGGCGCTTTTTACTTTTTTGAATTTTTTTGCCCTTTTTTTTGTGGAATTTTCTACTCTGGGTCGGGTAAGAAGGGTCGGAACGATTTTTTTTTCTCCCTTTCTTGATCTGTCCCGACCCGTTTTGGCTTGAAATGAAGCCTGAATGGTGTTTTTTAATTTTTTGATTTTTTTTTGCCCTTTTTTTTTGAATTTTCTGTTCTGGGTCGTGTAGGAAGGATTGGAAAGATAATTTTTTTTTTCTCTCTTTCTCAACCTGTCCCGACACGTTTTCGCTAGAAATGAAGCTTGAATTGTGCATTTTAATTTTTTGAATTTTTTTGCTATTTTTTTCGGAATTTTCTATTCTGGGTTGGGTAGGAAGGATCGGAACGATATATTTTTTTTCTCTTGTTCTCTCGACCTATCCTGACCAATTTTGGCTTGAAATGAAGCCTGAATGGTGCTTTTGAATTTTTTGAATTTTTTTGCTCTTTTTTTGGGAATTTACTATTCTGGGTCAGGCAAGAAGGGTCGGAAAGATAAATTTCTTTTTTTCTCTCTTTCCCGACCTATCCCGACCCGTTTTGGCTTGAAATGAAGCCTGAGTGATGCATTTTAATTTTTTGAAATTTTTTGCCCTTTTTTTTTTAATTTTCTATTATGGGTCGGGCAGGAAGCAGTGGAACAATAATTTTTTTTTCTCTCTTTCTCGACGTGTCCCGACTCGTTTTGGCTTGAAATGAAGCCTGAATGGTGCTTTTTAATTTTTTGAATTTTTTTGCTCTTTTTTTTGGAACTTTCTATTCAGGGTCGGGTAGAAAGGATCGAAACGATAATTTTTTTTTTCTATCTTTCTCAACCTGTCCCGACCCGTTTTCGCTTCAAATGAAGCCTGAATGGTTCTTTTTAAGTTTTTGAATTTTTTTGCCCTTTTTTTTATAATTTTCTATTCTGGGTCAAATAGGAAGGATCGGAACGATAATTTTTTTTTTCTCTTTCTCGACCTGTCCCGACCCGTTTTAGCTTGAAATTAAGCCTGAATGGTGCTTTATAATTTTTTGAATTTTTTTGCCCTTTTTATGGAATTTTCTGTTCAGGGTCGGGTAGGAAGGGTCGGAATGATAATTTTTTTTTTCTCCCTTTCTCAACCTGTCCCGATCCGTTTTGGCTTGAAATGAAGTCCAAATGGTGTTTTTTAATTTTTTGAATTTTTTTGCCCTTTTTATGGAATTTTCTGTTCAGGGTCGGGTAGGAAGGATCGAAACGATAATTTTTTTTTTCTCTCTTTCTCAACTTGTCCCGACCCGTTTTCGCTTGAAATGAAGCCTGAATTGCGCATTTTAATTTTTTGAATTTGTTTGCAATTTTTTTTCGAAATTTTCTATTCTGCGTCGGGTAGGAAGGATCATAATGATATATTTTTTTCTCCCGTTCCCGACCAGTCCCGACCCGTTTTGGCATTAAATGAAGCCTGAATGGTTTTTTTTTTAATTTTTTTAATTTTTTTGCTCTGTTTTTGGAATTTTCTTATTCTTGGTCGGGTAGGAAGGATCGGAACGACAATTTTTTTTTTCTATCTTTCTCGACATGTCCTGACCCGTTTTGGCTTGAAATGAAGCATGAATGGTTTTTTTTGTTAATTTTTTGAATTTTTTTGCCCCTTTTTTTTGTAATTTTCTATTCTGAGTCAAGTAGGAAGGATCGGAACGATAATTTTTTTTTTCTCTCTTTCTCGACCTGTCCCAACCTGTTTTAGCTTGAAATGAAGCTTGAATGGTGCTTTTTACTTTTTTGAATTTTTTTGCTCTTTTTTTTTGGAATTTTCTATTCTTGGTCGGGTAAGAAGGGTCGAAATGATAATTTTTTTTCCTCACTTTCTCGAACTGTCCCAACCCGTTTTGGCTTGAAATGACGCCAGAATGGTGTTTTTTAATTTTTCAATTTTTTTTTACCATTTTTTTGGAATTTTCTGTTTTGGGTCGTGTAGGAAGGATTGGAACATTTAGTTTTTTTCCCTCTTTCTCGACCTGTCCCAACTCGTTTTCGCTTGAAATGAAGCCTGAATTGTGCATTTTAATTTTTTGAATTTTTTTGCTCTTTTTTTCGAAATTTTCTATTATGGGTTTGGTAGGAAGGATCAGAATGATATATTTTTTTTCTCTTGTTGTTGACCTGTCCCGACCCGTTTTGGCTGCAAATGAAGCTTGAATGGTGCTTTATACTTTTTTGGATTTTTTTGCTCTTTTTTGGGGAATTTTCTATTCTGGGTTTGGCTGGAAGGGTTGGAACGATAATTTTTTTTCCCTCTCTTTCTCGACCGATCCCGACCCGTTTTGGCTTGAAATGAAACCAAAATGCTGCTGTTTAATTTTATGAAATTTTTTGCCCTTTTTTTTGGAATTTTCTATTCTAGGTCAAGCAGGAAGCAGCAGAACGATAATTTTTTTTTCTCTCTTTCTCGACGAGTCCCGACCTGTTTTAGCTTGAAATGAAGCCTGAATGGTGCTTTTTAATTTTTTGAATTCTTTTGCTCTTTTTTTTGGAACTTTCTATTCAGGGTCGAGTAGGAAGGATAGGAATGATAATTTTTTTTTTTCTATCTTTCTTTACCTGTCCCGACCCGTTTTGGCTTCAAATGTAGCCTAAATGGTTCTTTTTAATTTTTTGAATTTTTTGACCTTTTTTTTGTAATTTTCTATTCTAGGCCGGGTAGGAAGGATCAGAACGATAATTTTTTTTTCCCTCTTTCTCGACCTGTCCCGACCTGCTTAGATTAAAATGAAGCTTGAATGGTGCTTTTTACTTTTTTGAATTTTTTGCTCTTTTTTTTTTTAATTTTCTCCTCTGGGTCTGGTAGGAAGGGTCGGAACAATAATTTTTTTTTCTCTCTTTCTCGACCTGTCCCGACCCACTTTCACTTGAAATGAAGCATGAATTGCGCATTTTAACTTTTTGAATTTTTTTGCAATTTTTTTTTCCAGAATTTTCTATTATGGGTGGGGTAGGATGGATCTTGACGATTTTTTTTTTCCCTCGTTCTCGACCTGTCCCGACCCGTTTTGGCTTTAAATGAAGCCTGAATGATGCTTTTTAATTTTTTGAATTTTTTTGCTTTTTTTTTTCAAAATTTTCTATTCTAGGTCAGGGATGAAGGGTCGGAACGATAATTTTTTTTTTCTCTCTTTCCCGACCTATCCCGAATCGTTTTGACTTAAAATGAAGCCTGAATGGTGCTTTTTAATTTTTTGAATTTTTTTGCCTTTTTTTTTGGAATTTTCTATTCTAGGTCAGGTAGGAAGCAGCGGAACGATAATTTTTTTTTTCTCTCTTTCTCGACTTGTCCCGACCCGTTTTAGCTTGAAATGAAGCTTAAATGGTGCATTTTAATTTTTTGAATTTTTTTGCTCTTTTTTTTGGAATTTTCTCTTCTATGTGGGGAAGGAAGGATAGGAACGATATATATTTTTTCTCTCGTTCTCAACCTGTCCCGACCCGTTTTGGCTTGAAATGAAGCCTGAATGGTGCTTTTTAATTTTTTGAATTTTTTTGCTCTTTTTTTTGAAATTTTCTATTCTAGGTCAGGGATGAAGGGTCGGAACGATGATTTTTTTTTCTCTCTTTCTCGACCTATCCCTACCCGTTTTTTTCTTGAAATGAAGCCTGAATGGTCCTTTTTAATTTTTTGAATTTTTTTCCCCTTATTTGGAATTTTCTATTCTGGGTCGGACAGGAAGCAGCAGAACGATAAATTATTTTTTTTTTTTCTCTTTTTCTCGACCTGCCCCAACCCATTTTTCACTTGAAATGAAGCATGAATTGCGCATTTTAAATTTTAAAATTTTTTAAAATTTTTTTTTACGGAATTTTCTATTCTGTGTGGGGAAGGAAGGATGGGAATGATATATATTTTTTCTCTCGTTCTCGACCTGTCCCGTCCGGTTTTGGCTTGAAATGAAGCCTGAATTGTGCATTTTAATTTTTTGAATTTTTTTGCTCTTTTTTTCGAAATTTTCTATTCTAGGTCACGGATGAAGGGTCAGAACGATAATTTTTTTTTCTCTCTTTCTCGACCTATCCCTATCCGTTTTTTCTTGACATGAAGCTTGAATGGTCCTTTTTAATTTTTTGAATTTTTTTCCCTTTATTTGGAATTTTCTATTCTGGGTCAGGCAGAAAGCAGCGGAACTATAATTTTTTTTTCTCTCTTTCTCGATGTGTCCCGACCCGTTTTAGCTTGAAACGAAGCCTGAACGGTGCTTTTTAATTTTTTTGAATTTTTTTCCTCTTTTTTTTGGAACTTTCTATTCTGGGTCGTGTATAAAGGATCGGAACGATAATTTTTTTTTTTCTATCTGTCTCGACCTGTCCCTACCCATTTTGGCTTGAAATGTAGCCCGAATGTTTTTTTTTTTTGAATTTTTTTGCCCTTTTTTTTGTAATTTTATATTCTGGGTCGGGTAGGAAGGATCGGAACTATAATTTTTTTTTTCCTCTCTTTCTCGACCGGTCCTAACCCGTTTTACCTTGAAATGAAGCCTGAATGGTGCTTTTTACTTTTTTGAATTTTTTTGCTCTTTTTTTTTTTTGGAATTTTCTATTCTGTGTCGGGCAGGAAGGATCAGAACGATAATTTTTTTTCTATCTTTCTTAACCTGTCCCAACCCGTTTTGGCTTCAAATGATGTTCTTTTTAATTTTTTGATTTTTTTGCCATTTTTTTGAATTTTCTATTCAGGGTCGGGTAGGAAGGATCGAAACGGTAATTTTTTTTTTCTCTCTTTCTTGACCTGTCCAGACCCGTTTTCGCTTGAAATCAAGCCAGAATTGCGCATTTTAATTTTTTGAATTTTTTTGCAATTTTTTTTTCGGAATTTTCAATTCTGGGTCGGGTAGGAAGGATCAGAACGATATTTTTTTTTCTCCCATTCTCAACATGTCCCGACCTGTTTTGGCATTAAATGAACCCTGAATGGTGCTTTTTAATTTTTCGAATTTGTTTGCTCTTTTTATCGAAATTTTTTATTCTGGGTAGGGTAGGAAGGATCAGAACAATATATATTCTGGGTCGGGTAGGAAGGATCGGAATGATATATATTTTTTCCACTCGTTACCGACCTGTCTCGACCCATTTTGGCATGAAATGATGCCTGAATGGTGCTTTTTGATTTTTTGAATTTTTTTGCTCTTTTTTTCAGAATTTTCTATTCGGGGTCGAGTAGGAAGTGTCGGAACGATAATTATTTTTTCTTTTTTTCTCGACCTGTCCCAACCCGTTTTCGCTTTAAATGAAGCCTGAATGGTGCATTTTACATTTTTGAATTTTTTTGCACTTTTTTTTGTAATTTTCTATTCTAGATTAGGTAGGAAGGGTCGTAAAGATAATTTTTTTTTTTTTTTCTATTTTGGCTTGAAAAGAAGCTATGACAGAGTTTTCTGATTTTTTGAATTTTTTTGCTATTTTTTTGGAATTTTCTATTACGGCTCCGGTGGGAACACATCGGAATGATTTTTTTTAGTTTCTCTCTTTCTCGGCCTTTCCCATCCTATTTTGGTTTGAAAAGAAGCTATGATGGTGTTTTATAATTTTTTGAAAATTTTTGCTATTTTTTTGAAATTTTCTATTCCGGGTCGGGTAGGAGGAACACATCGAAATGATTTTTTTTAGTTTCTCTCTTTCTCGGCCTTTCCCATCCTATTTTGGTTTGAAAAGAAGCTATGATAGTGTTTTCTAATTTTTTGAATTTTTTTGCTACTTTTTTGGAATTTTCTATTACGGGTCGGGTAGGAACCCATCGGAAAGATTTTTTTTATTTTCTCTCTTTCTCGGCCTTTCCCAACTTATTTTGGCTTGAAAAGAAGATATGATGGTGTTTTCTAAATTTTTGATTTTTTTTGCTATTTTTTTGAAATTTTCTATTAGGGCACTTGAAGGAACACGTCGGAACGATTTTTTTTAGTTTCTCTCTTTCTAGGCCTTTCCCATCCTATTTGGGCTTGAAAAGAAGTTATAACGGTGTTTTCTAATTTTTTGAATTTTTTTGCACTTTTTTGGGAATTTTCTATTCCGGGTTGGGTAAGAACCAATCAGAACGATTTTTTTTTATTTTCTCTCTTTCTTGGCATTTCCCAACCGATCTTGGCTTGACTAGAAGCCATAATGTTGTTTCTTAATTTTTTGTATTTTTTTCCTCTTTTTTTGGAATTTTCTATTCCGGGACGGGTAGGAACCCATCGGAACTTTTTTTTTTCTTTCTTTCTCGGCATTTCCCAACCTATTTTGGCCTAAAAGGAAGCTATGATAGTGTTTTCTAATTTTTTGAATTTTTTTGCTATTTTTTTGGAATTTTCTATTACGGTTCAGGTAGTAACACATTGTAACGATTTTTTTTTAGTTTCTCTCTTTCTCGGCCTTTCCCATCCCATATTGGCTTGAAAAGAAGCTATGATGGTGTTTTCTAATTTTTTGAATTTTTTTGCTATTTTTTGGGAATTTTCTATACCGGGTCGGGTAGGAACCCATCGAAACGATTTTTTATATTTTCTCTCTTTCTCAGCATTTCCCAACCTATTTTAGCTTGAAAAGAAGCTATGATGGTGTTTTCAAATTTTTTGAATTTTTTTGCTATTTTTTTGGAATTTTCTATTACGGTTCGGGTAGGAACACATCAGAACTATTTTTTTTAGTTTCTCTCTTTCTTCGCATTTCCCAACCGATCTTGGCTTGAAAAGAAGCCATAATGTTGTTTTTAAAATTTTTAAATTTTTTACCTCTTTTTTTGGAATTTTCTATTCCGGGTCGGGTAGGAACTCATCGGTACGATTTTATTTATTTTCTCTCAATCTCAGCCTTTCCCAAATTATTTTCGCTTGAAAAGAAGCTATGATGGTGTTTTCTACTTTTTTCAATTTTTTTGCTAGTTTTTTGGAATTTTCTATTACGATTCGAGTAGGAACCCATCAGAACGATTTTTTTTTATTTTCTCTCTTTCTCGGCATTGCCCAACCTATTATGGATTGAAAAGAAGCTATGATGGTGTTTTCTAATTTTTTGAATTTTTTTGCAACTTTTTTGGAATTTTCTATTATCGTTCGGGCAGGAACACATCGTAACGATTTTTTTTTGTTTCTCTCTTTCTCGGCATTTCCCATCCTATTTTGGCTTGAAAAGAAGCTATGATGGTGTTTTCTAATTTTTTAAATTTTCTTGCTATTTTTTGGGAATTTTCTATTTCGAGTCGGGTAGGAACCCATCGGAACGATTTTTTTTATTTTCTCTCTTTCTCGGCATTTCCCTACCTATTTTGGCTTGAAAAGAAGCTATGATGGTGTTTTCTAATTTTTTGAATTTTTTTGCTATTTTTTTTTGGAATTTTCTATTACGGTTCGGGTAGGAACACATCAGAACGATTTTTTTTAGTTTCTCTCTTTCTTGGCATTTCCCAACCTATCCTGGCTTGAAAAGAAGCCATAATGTTGTTTTTTAATTTTTTTTAATTTTTTTCGTCTTTTTTTGGAATTTTCTATTCCAGGTCAGGTAGGAACTCATCAGTATGATTTTTTTTTATTTTCTCTCAATCTCGGCCTTTCCCAACTTATTTTCGCTTGAAAAGAAGCTATAAGGGTGTTTTCTACATTTTTGAATTTTTTTGCTATTTTTTTGGAATTTTCTATTATGGTTCAGGTAGGAACACATCGTAACGATTTTTTTTAGTTTCTCTCTTTCTCGGCCTTTGCCATCCTATTTTGGTTTGAAAAGAAGCTATGATGGTGTTTTATAATTTTTTGAAATTTTTTGCTATTTTTTTGAAATTTTCTATTCCGGGTCGGGTAGGAACTCATTGGAACGATTTTTTTTATTTTCTTTCTTTCTCGGCCTTTCCCAACCTATTTTGGCATGAAAAGAAGCTATGATAGTCTTTTCCACTTTTTGAATTTTTTGGTATTTTTTTGGAATTTTCTATTCCGGGTCGGGTAGGAACACAACGGAACGATTTTTTTTTGTTTCTCCTTTTCTCGACCTTTCCCATCCTATTTTGGTTTGAAAAGAAGCTATGATGGTGTTTTCTAATTTTTTGAATTTTTTTACTATTTTTATGGAATTTTCTATTACAGGTCGGGTAGGAACCCATGGAAACAATTTTTTTTTTCTCTCTTTCTCAGCCTTTCCCAACTTATTTTGGCCTGAAAAGAAGATATGATGGCGTTTTCTAAATTTTTGAATTTTTTTGCTATTTTTTTGGAATTTTCTATTACGGTTCTTGTAGGAACACATCGGAACGATTTTTTTTAGTTTCTCTCTTTCTCGGCCTTTCCCATCCTATTTGGGCATGAAAAGAAGCTATAACGATGTTTTCTAATTTTTTGAATTTTTTTTGCTCTTTTTTGGGAATTTTCTATTCCGGGTCGGGTAAGAACCCATCGGAACGATTCTTTTTTTACTTTCTCTCTTTCTTGGCATTTCTCAACCTATCTTGGCTTGAGTAGAAGCCATAATGTTGTTTCTTAATTTTTTGTATTTTTTTCCTCTTTTTTTGGAATTTTCTATTCCGGGTCAAGTAGGAACCCATCGGAACAATTTTTTTTATTTTCTCTCTTTCTCGGCATTTCCCAACCTTTTTTGGCTTGAAAAGAAGCTATGATGGTGTTCTCTAATTTTTTAAATTTTTTTGCTATTTTTTTGGAATTTACTATTTCGTATCGGGTTGGAACACATCGTCAAGATTTTTTTTAGTTTCTCTCTTTCTCATCCTTTCCCATCCTATTTTGGCTTGACAAGAAGCTATGATGGTGTTATCTAATTTTTTGAATTTTTTTGCTGTTTGTTGGGAATTTTCTATTCCGGGTCGAGTAGGAACACATCGGAACGATTTTTTTTAGTTTCTCTCTTTCTCGGCCTTTCCCATCCTATTTGGGCTTGAAAAGAAGCTATTATGGTGTTTTCTAATTTTTTTGAATTTTTTTGCTCTTTTTTGGGAATTTTCTATTCCAGGCCGGGTAGGAACCAATCGGAACGATTTTTTTTTTATTTTCTCCCTTTCTCGCCCTTTCCCATCCTATTTTGGCTTGAAAAGAAGCTATGATGGTGTTTTCTAATTTTTTGAATTTTTTTAATTTTTTTGCTGTTTGTTGGGAATTTTCTATTCCGGGACGGGTAGGAACACATCGGAACCATTTTTTTTAGTTTCTCTCTTTCTCATCCTTTCCCATCCTATTTTGGCTTGACAAGAAGCTATGATGGTGTTATCTAATTTTTTGAATTTTTTTTGCTATTTTTTGGGAATTTTCTATTCCGGGTCGGGTAGGAACCAATCGGAACGATTTTTTTTATTTTCTCTCTTTCTCGGCCTTTCCCATCCTATTTTGGCTTGAAAAGAAGCTATGATGGTGTTTTCTAATTTTTTGAATTTTTTTGCTGTTTGTTGGCAATTTTCTATTCCGGGTCGGGTAGGAACCCATCGGAACGATTTTTTTTTACTTTCTCTCTTTCTTGGTATTTCCCAACCTATCTTGGCTTGAGTAGAAGCCATAATGTTCTTTCTTAATTTTTTGTATTTTTTTCCTCTTTTTTTGGAATTTTCTATTCCGGGTCAAGTAGGAACCCATCGGAACAATTTTTTTTATTTTCTCTCTTTCTCGGCATTTCCCAACCTATTTTGGCTTGAAAAGAAGCTATGATGGTGTTCTCTAATTTTTTAAATTTTTTTGCTATTTTTTTGGAATTTACTATTTCGTATCGGGTTGGAACACATCGTCAAGATTTTTTTTAGTTTCTCTCTTTCTCATCCTTTCCCATCCTATTTTGGCTTGACAAGAAGCTATGATGGTGTTATCTAATTTTTTGAATTTTTTTGCTGTTTGTTGGGAATTTTCTATTCCAGGTCGGGTAGGAACACATCGGAACGATTTTTTTTAGTTTCTCTCTTTCTCGGCCTTTCCCATCCTATTTGGGCTTGAAAAGAAGCTATGATGGTGTTTTCTAATTTTTTTGAATTTTTTTGCTCTTTTTTGGGAATTTTCTATTCCAAGTCGGGTAGGAACCAATCGGAACGATTTTTTTTTTATTTTCTCCCTTTCTCGCCCTTTCCCATCCTATTTTGGCTTGAAAAGAAGCTATGATGGTGTTTTCTAATTTTTTGAATTTTTTGAATTTTTTTGCTGTTTGTTGGGAATTTTCTATTCCGGGACGGGTAGGAACACATCGGAACCGTTCTTTTTAGTTTCTCTCTTTCTCATCCTTTCCCATCCTATTTTGGCTTGAAAAGAAGCTATGATGGTGTTTTCTAATTTTTTGAATTTTTTTGCTGTTTGTTGGCAATTTTCTATTCCGGGTCGGGTAGGAACCCATCGGAACGATTTTTTTTTTACTTTCTCTCTTTCTTGGTATTTCCCAACCTATCTTGGCTTGAGTAGAAGCCATAATGTTGTTTCTTAATTTTTTGTATTTTTTTCCTCTTTTTTTGGAATTTTCTATTCCGGGTCAAGTAGGAACCCATCGGAACAATGTTTTTTATTTTCTCTCTTTCTCGGCATTTCCCAACCTATTTTGGCTTGAAAAGAAGCTATGATGGTGTTCTCTAATTTTTTAAATTTTTTTGCTATTTTTTTGGAATTTACTATTTCGTATCGGGTTGGAACACATCGTCAAGATTTTTTTTAGTTTCTCTCTTTCTCATCCTTTCCCATCCTATTTTGGCTTGACAAGAAGCTATGATGGTGTTATCTAATTTTTTGAATTTTTTTGCTGTTTGTTGGGAATTTTCTATTCCGGGTCGGGTAGGAACACATCGGAACGATTTTTTTTAGTTTCTCTCTTTCTCGGCCTTTCCCATCCTATTTGGGCTTGAAAAGAAGCTATGATGGTGTTATCTAATTTTTTGAATTTTTTTTGCTATTTTTTGGGAATTTTCTATTCCGGGTCGGGTAGGAACCAATCGGAACGATTTTTTTTATTTTCTCTCTTTCTCGGCCTTTCCCATCCTATTTTGGCTTGAAAAGAAACTATGATGGTGTTTTCTAATTTTTTGAATTTTTTTGCTGTTTGTTGGCAATTTTCTATTCCGGGTCTGGTAGGAACCCATCGGAACGATTTTTTTTATTTACTCCCTTTCTTGGTATTTCCCAACCTACTTTGGCATGAAAAGAAGCTATGATGGTGTTTTGTAATTTTTTGAATTTTTTTCTATTTTTTTCAAATTTTCTATTACGGTTTCAGGTAGGAACACATCAGAACGATTTTTTTTAGTTTCTCTCTTTCATCGCATTTCCCAACCTATCCTGGTTAGAAAAGAAGCCACAATGTTTATTAATTTTTTGAATTTTCTTCCTCTTTTTTTGGAATTTTCTATTACGGGTCGGATAGGAACTCATCGGTACGATTTTTTTTATTTTATCTCAATCTCGGCCTTTCCCAACGTATTTTGGCCTGAAAAGAAGCTATGATGGTGTTTTCTACTTTTTTGAATTTTTTTGCTATTTTTTTTTAATTTTCTATTACGGTTTGAGTAGGAACCCATCGAAACGATTTTTTTTATTTTCTCTATTTCTCGGCATTTTCTAACCTATTTTGGCCTGAAAAGAAGCTATGATGGTGTTTTCTAATTTTTTGAATTTTTTTGCTATTTTTTTGGAATTTTCTATTCCGAGTCTGGTAGGAACTCATTGGAACGATTTTTTTTAGTTTCTCTCTTTCTCGGCCTTTCCTATCCTATTTTGGTTCGAAAAGAAGCTTTGATGGTGTTTTCTAATTTTTTGAATTTTTTTGGAATTTTCTATTCCGGGTCAGGTAGGAACACATCAGAATGATTTTTTTTAATTTCTCTCTTTCTCGGCCTTTCCCATCCTGTTTTGGTTTGAAAAGAAGGTATGACGGTGTTTTCTAGTTTTTTTGAATTTTTTTTTCTATTTTTTGGGAATTTTCTATTCCGGGTCAGGTCGGAACCCATTGGATCGATTTTTTTTTTTTTTAATTTTCTCTCATTCTCGGCATTTCCCAACATATTTTGGCTTGAAAATAAGCTATGATGGTGTTTTCTAATTTTTTGAATTTTTTTGCAATTTTTTGGGAATTTTCTATTCCGGGTCGAGGAGGAACCCATCAAATTGATTTTTATTTATTTTCTGTCATTCTCGACCTTTTCCAACATATTTTGTCTTGAAAAGAAGCTATGATGGTGTTTTCTAATTTTTTGAATTTTTTTGCTATTTTTTGGAAATTTTTTTCTTCCGGGACGATAGGAACCCATTAGAACGATTTTTTTTATTTTCTCTCATTCTCGACCTTTCCCAACATATTTTGGCTTGAAAAGAAGCTATGATGGTGTTTTCTAATTTTTTGAATTTTTTTCCTATTTTTTTGGAATTTTCTGTTACGGTTCGGGTAGAAACCCATCAGAACGATTGTTTTTATTTTCTCTCTTTCTCGGCATTTCCCAACTTATTTCGGCTGGAAAAGAAGCTATGATGGTGTTTTCTAATTTTTTGAATTTTTTTGATATTTTTTTGGAGTTTTCTATTCCGGATCTGGTAGGAACTCATCGTAACAATTTTTTTTCGTTTCTCTCTTTCTCGGCCTTTCCCATCCTATTTTGGTTTGAAAAGAAGCTATGACGGTGTTTTCTAATTTTTTTGTGTTTTTTTGCTGTTTGTTGGGAATTTTTTATTTCGGGTCGGGCAGGAACCAATCGAAATGATTTTTTTTTTATTTTCTCTCTTTCTCGGCCTTCCCCTTCCTATTTTGGCTTAAAAAGAAGCTATGATGGTGTTTTCTAATTTTTTGAATTTTTTTGCTATTTTTTTGGAATTTTCTATTTTGGTTCGGCTAGGAACACATCGGAATGATTTTTTTTTAGTTTCTCTATTTCTCGTCCTTTCCCATCTTATTTTGGCTTGAAAAGAAGCTGTGATGGTGTTTTCTAATTTTTTGAATTTTTTTGCTATTTTTTGGGAATTTTCTATTCCGGGTCGGGTAGGAACCCATCGGAACTATATATTTTTTTTTCTCTCATTCTCGGCCTTTCTGAACATATTTTGGCATGCAAATAAGCTATGACTGTGTTTTATAACTTTTTGATTTTTTTTTCTATTTTTTTGGAATTTTCTATTACGGTTCGGGTAGGAACACATCGGAACGATTTTTTTTAGTTTCTCTCTTTCTCGGCCTTTCCAATCCTATTTTGTCTTGAAAAGAAGCTATGGCATTTTTTAATTTTTTTAATTTTTTGCTATTTTTTTAGAATTTTCTATGACGCGTCGGGTACGAATGAAACGGAACGATAATTTTTATTTTCTCTCTTTCTTGGACTTTTCCAGCCTATTTTGGCTTTAAATGAAGCCATAGTGGTATTTTTTAATTTTTTGAATTTTTTTGGAATTTTCTATGACGCGTCGGGTAGGAATGAAACGGAACGATAATTTTTATTTTCTCTCTTTCTCGGACTTTTAAAACCTACTTTGGCTTGAAATGAAGCCATAATGGTATTTTTTAATTTTTTTTAATTTTTTTGTTATTTTTTTTTAATTTTCTATTATGCGTCGGGTTGGAACGAAATGGAACGATAATTTTTCTTTTCTCGGTTTCTCATCCTTCTCCAACCTTTTTTGGCTTAAAATAAATCCAAAATGCTATTTTTTAATTTTTTGAATTTTTTTGCTATTTTTTAGGAATTTTCTATTACGCGTTAGGTAGGAACGAACTGAACGATAATTTTTATTTTCTCCCTTTCACATCCTTTTCCAACCTATTTTGGCTTGAAATGAAGCCATAATGGTTTTTTTTACTTTTTTGAATTTTTTTGCTATTTTTTTAGAATTTTCAATTACACGTCGGGTACGAACGAAACGGAACGATAATTTTTATTTTCTCTATTTCTTGGACTTTTCCAGCCTATTTTGGCTTTGAATGAAGCCATAGTGTTATTTTTTAATTTTTTTTAATTTTTTTGCTATTTTTTTGGAATTTTCTATTTCGCGTCGGGTAGGAACGAAACGGAACGATAATTTTTATTTTCTGTCATTCTCGGCCTTTTCCAACCTATTTTTGCGTGAAATAAAGCCATAATGGCATTTTTTAATTTTTTTTAATTTTTTTGCTTTTTTTTTTTGAATTTTCTATAATACGTTGGGTTGAAACGGAACGGAACGAAAATTTTTATTTTCTCTCTTTCTCTACCTTTTCCAATCTATTTTGGCTTGAAAAGAAGCCATTATGGTGTTTTTTAATTTTTTGAATTTTTTTGCTTTTTTTTGGAATTTTTAATTACTCGTCAGGTTGGAATGGAACGGAACGATAATTTTTATTTTCTCTCTTTCTCGGCCTTTTCCAACATATTTTGGTTTTAAAAGAAGCCAAAATGGTGTTTTTTGAATTTTTTCAATTTTTTTGCTATTTTTATGGAATTTTTTATTACGCGTCAAGTTGGAATGGAACGGAACGATAATTTTTATTTTCTCTCTTTCTCGGCCTTTTCCAACATATTTTGGTTTTAAAAGAAGCCATAATGGTGTTTTTTTTTAATTTTTTGAATTTTTTTGCTATTTTTATGGAATTTTTTATTACGCGTCATGTTGGAATGGAACGTAACGATAATTTTTATTTCTCTCTTTCTCAGCCTTTTCCAACCTTTTTTGGCTTTAAAAGAAGCCATAATGGTGTTTTTTAATTTTTTTGAATTTTTTTGCTATTTTTATTGAATTTTTTATTACGCGTCAGATTGGAATGGAACGGAACGATAATTTTTATTTCTCTCTTTCTCAGCCTTTTCCAACCTTTTTTGGCTTGAAAAGAAGCCATAATGGTGTTTTTTAATTTTTTTGAATTTTTTTGCTATTTTTATGGAATTTTTTATTACGCGTCAGATTGGAATGGAATGGAACGATAATTTTTATTTCTCTCTTTCTAAGCCTTTTCCAACCTATTTTGGCCTGAAATTAGGCCATAATGGTATTTTTTAATTTTTTGACCTTTTTTGCTATTTTTTTCGAATTTTATATTACGCGTCGGGTAGGAACGAAACGGAACGATAATTTTTATTTTCTCCCTTTCAAATCCTTTTCCAACCTATTTTGGCTTGAAATGTAGTCATCATGGTATTTTTGAATTTTTTTGCTATTTTTTTAGAAATTTCTATTACGTGTCGGGTACGAACGAAACGGAACGATAATTTTTATTTTCTCTCTTTCTTGGACATTTCCAGCCTATTTTGGCTTTAAATGAAGCCATAGTGGTATTTTTTTAATTTTTTTAATTTTTTTGCTAGTTTTTTGGAATTTTCTATGACGCGTCGGGTTGGAACGAAACAAAACGATAATTTTTATTTTCTCTTTTTCTTAGCCTTTTCCAACCTATTTTTGGCTTGAAACGAAGCCATAATGGTATTTTTTAATTTTTTTAATTTTTTTGCTATTTTTTCGGAATTCTCTATTACGCATCGGGTTGGAACGGAATAGAACGATAATTTTTATTTTCTCAGTTTCTCATCCTTCTCCAACCTATTTTGGATTAAAATGAATCCGTAATAGTATTTTTTAATTTGTTGAATTTTTTTGCAATATTTTTGGAATTTTCTATTACGCGTCGGGTAGGAACAAAGCGAAACGATAATTTTTATTTTCTCTCTTTCTCAGCATTTTCCAACCAATTTTGGATTGAAATGAAGCCACAACGGTATTTTTTAATTTTTTTTATTTTTTGGCTATTTTTTTGGAGTATTCTGTTACGCGTCGGGTTGGAACGGAACGGAACGATAATTTTTATTTTCTCGCTTTCTCATCCTTCCACAACCTATTTTGGCTTAAAATGAATACTTAATGGTATTTTTTAATTTTCTCAAAATTTTTGCTATTTTTTTAAAATTTTCTATGACGTGTCGGGTAGGAACGAAACGGAACGATAATTTTTATTTTCTCTCTTTCTCAGTCTTTTCCAACCTATTTTAGTTTGAAACGAAGCCATAATGGTATTTTTTTAATTTTTTAAATTTTTTTGCTATTTTTTTCTAATTTTCTATTATGCGTGAGGTAGGAACGAAACGGAACAATAATTTTTATTTTCTCTCTTTCTAAGCCTTTTCCAACCTATTTTGGCCTGAAATTAGGCCATAATGGTACTTTTTAATTTTTTGACGATTTTTGCTATTTTTTTCGAATTTTATATTACGCGTCTGGTAGGAACGAAACGGAACGATAATTTTTATTTTCTTCCATTCAAATCCTTTTCCAACCTATTTTGGCTTGAAATGCAATCATAATGGTATTTTTGAATTTTTTTTGCTATTTTTTTAGAAATATGTATTATGTGTCGGGTACAAACGAAACGGAACGATAATTTTTATTTTCTCTATTTCTTGGACATTTCCAGCCTATTTTGGCTTTAAATGAAGCCATAGTGGTATTTTTTAATTTTTTTAATTTTTTTGCTAGTTTTTTTGGAATTTTCTATGACGCGTCGGGTTGGAACGAAACAGAACGATAATTTTTATTTTTTTCTTTTTCTCAGCCTTTTCCAACCTATTTTGGCCTGAAATTAGGCCAAAATGGTATTTTTTAATTTTTTGACATTTTTTGCTATTTTTTTCGAATTTTATATTTCGCGTCGGGTAGGAACGAAACGGAACGATAATTTTTATTTTCTCCCTTTCAAATCCTTTTCCAACCTATTTTGGCTTGAAATGTAGTCATAATGGTATTTTTGAATTTTTTTGCTATTTTTTTAGAAATTTCTATTACGTGTCGGGTACGAATGAAACGGAACGATAATTTTTATTTTCTCTCTTTCTTGGACATTTCCAGCCTATTTTGGCTTTAAATGAAGCCATAGTGGTATTTTTTTAATTTTTTTGCTTGTTTTTTGGAATTTTCTATGACGAGTCGGGTTGGAATGAAACAGAACGATAATTTTTATTTTCTCTTTTTCTCAGCCTTTTCCAACCTATTTTTGGCTTGAAACGAAGCCATAATGGTATTTTTTAATTTTTTTAATTTATTTGCTATTTTTTCGGAATTCTCTATTACGCATCGGGTTGGAACGGAATAGAACGATAATTTTTATTTTCTCGGTTTCTCATCCTTCTCCAACCTATTTTGGATTAAAATGAATCCGTAATAGTATTTTTTAATTTGATGAATTTTTTTGCAATTTTTTTGGAATTTTCTATTACGCGTCGGGTAGGAACGAAGCGAAACGATAATTTTTATTTTCTCTCTTTCTCGGCATTTTCCTACCAATTTTGGATTGAAATGAAGCCACAACGGTATTTTTTAATTTTTTTTTATTTTTTGGCTATTGTTTTGGAATTTTCTCTTATGCGTCGGGTTGGAACGGAACGGAACGATAATTTTTATTTTCTCTCTTTCTCATCATTCTCCAACCTATTTTGGCTTAAAATGAATACTTAATGGTATTTTTTAATTTTCTAAAAATTTTTGTTATTTTTTTTAAATTTTCTATGACGTGTCGGGTAGCAACGAAACGGAACGATAATTTTTATTTTCTCCCTTTCAAATCCTTTTCCAACCTATTTTGGCTTGAAATGTAGTCATAATGGTATTTTTGAATTTTTTTGCTATTTTTTTAGAAATTTCTATTACGTGTCGGGTACGAACGAAACGGAACGATAATTTTTATTTTCTCTCCTTCTTGGACATTTCCAGCCTATTTTGGCTTTAAATGAAGCCATAGTGGTATTTTTTTAATTTTTTTGCTAGTTTTTTGGAATTGTCTATGACGCGTCGGGTTGGAACGAAACAGAACAATAATTTTTATTTTTTCTTTTTCTCAGCCTTTTCCAACCTATTTTTGGCTTGAAACGAAGCCATAATGGTATTTTTTAATTTCTTTAATTTTTTTGCTACTTTTTAGAATTCTCTATTACGCATCGGGTTGGAACGGAATAGAACGATAATTTTTATTTTCTCGGTTTCTCATCCTTCTCCAACCTATTTTGGATTAAAATGAATCCGTAATAGTATTTTTTAATTTGATGAATTTTTTTGCAATGTTTTTGGAATTTTCTATTACGCGTCGGGTAGGAACGAAGCGAAACGAGAATTTTTATTTTCTCTCTTTCTCGGCATTTTCCAACCAATTTTGGATTGAAATGAAGCCACAACGGTATTTTTTAATTTTTTTTTTTATTTTTTGTCTATTTTTTTGGAATATTCTCTTACGCGTTGGGTTGGAATGAAACGGAACGATAATTTTTATTTTCTTGCTTTCTCATCCTTCTCCAACCTATTTTGGCTTAAAATGAATACTTAATGGTATTATTTAATTTTCTAAAAATTTTTGCTATTTTTTTTAAAATTTCTATGACTTGTCGGGTAGAAACGAAACGGAACGATAATTTTTATTTTCTCTCTTTCTCGGCCTTTTCCAACATATTTTGGTTTTAAAAGAAGCCATAATGGTGTTTTTTTGATTTTTTGAATTTTTTTGCTATTTTTATGGAATTTTTTATTACGCGTCAGGTTGGAATGGAACGGAACGATAATTTTTATTTTCTCTCTTTCTCAGTCTTTTCCAACCTATTTTGGCTTGAAATTTAGCCATGATGGTATTTTTTAATTTTTTGAATTTTTTTTGAATTTTATATTACTCGTCGGGTTGGAATGGAATGGAACGATAATTTTTATTTTCTCGCTTTCTCTACCTTTTCCAATCTATTTTGGCTTGAAAAGAAGCCATAATGGTGTTTTTTAATTTTTTTTAATTTTTTTGCAATTTTTTATTACTCGTCAGGTTGCAATGGAACAGAACTATAATTTTTATTTTCTCTCTTTCTCGGCCTTTTCCAACATATTTTGGTTTTAAAAGAAGCCATAATGGTGTTTTTTGAATTTTTTGAATTTTTTTGCTATTTTTATGGAATTTTTTATTACGCGTCAGGTTGGAATGGAACGGAACGATAATATTTATTTTCTCTCTTTCTCGGCCTTTTCCAACATATTTTGGTTTTAAAAGAAGCCAAAATGGTGTTTTTTTTAATTTTTTGAACTTTTTTGCTATTTTTATTGAATTTTATATTACGCGTCAGGTTGGAATGGAACGGAACAATAATTTTTATTTCTCTCTTTCTCCGCCTTTTCCAACCTTTTTTGGCTTGAAAAGAAGCCATGATGGTATTTTTTAAATTTTTTAAATTTTTTTGCTATTTTTTTCTAATTTTCTATTATGCGTGAGGTAGGAACGAAACGGAACGATAATTTTTATTTTCTCTCTTTCTAAGCCTTTTCCAACCTATTTTGGCCTGAAATTAGGCCATAATGGTACTTTTTAATTTTTTGACGATTTTTGCTATTTTTTTCGAATTTTATATTACGCGTCTGGTAGGAACGAAACGGAATGATAATTTTTGTTTTCTCCCATTCAAATCCTTTTCCAACCTATTTTGGCTTGAAATGCAGTCATAATGGTATTTTTGAATTTTTTTTTGCTATTTTTTTAGAAATATGTATTACGTGTCGGGTACGAACGAAACGGAACGATAATTTTTATTTTCTCTATTTCTTGGACATTTCCAGCTTATTTTGGCTTTAAATTAAGCCATAGTAGTATTTTTTAATTTTTTTAATTTTTTTGCTAGTTTTTTGGAATTTTCTATGACGCGTCGGGTTGGAACGAAACAGAACAATAATTTTTATTTTTTCTTTTTCTCAGCCTTTTCCAACCTATTTTTAGCTTGAAACGAAGCCATAATGGTATTTTTTAATTTTTTTAATTTTTTTGCTATTTTTTAGAATTCTCTATTACGCATCGGGTTGGAACGGAATAGAACGATAATTTTTATTTTCTCGGTTTCTCATCCTTCTCCAACCTATTTTGGATTAAAATGAATCCGTAATAGTATTTTTTTAATTTGATGAATTTTTTTGCAATTTTTTTGGAATTTTCTATTACGCGTCGGGTAGGAACGAAGCGAAACGAGAATTTTTATTTTCTCTCTTTCTCGGCATTTTCCAACCAATTTTGGATTGAAATGAAGCCACAACGGTATTTTTTAATTTTTTTTTATTTTTTGTCTATTTTTTTGGAATATTCTCTTACGCGTTGGGTTGGAACGAAACGGAACGATAATTTTTATTTTCTTGCTTTCTCATCCTTCTCCAACCTATTTTGGCTTAAAATGAATACTTAATGGTATTTTTTAATTTTCTAAAAAATTTTGCTATTTTTTTTTAAATTTCTATGACTTGTCGGGTAGAAACGAAACGGAACGATAATTTTTATTTTCTCTCTTTCTCGGCCTTTTCCAACATATTTTGGTTTTAAAAGAAGCCATAATGGTGTTTTTTTAATTTTTTGAATTTTTTTGCTATTTTTATGGAATTTTTTATTACGCGTCAGGTTGGAATGGAACGGAACGATAATTTTTATTTTCTCTCTATCTCAGTCTTTTCCAACCTATTTTGGTTTGAAATTTAGCCATGATGGTATTTTTTAATTTTTTGAATTTTTTTGGAATTTTATATTACTCGTCGGGTTGGAATGGAACGGAACGATAATTTTTATTTTCTCGCTTTCTCTACCTTTTCCAATCTATTTTGGCTTAAAAAGAAGCCATAATGGTATTTTTTAATTTTTTTGAATTTTTTTGCAATTTTTTATTACTCATCAAGTTGGAATGGAACAGAACTATAATTTTTATTTTCTCTCTTTCTCGGCCTTTTCCAACATATTTTGGTTTTAAAAGAAGCCATAATGGTGTTTTTTGAATTTTTTGAATTTTTTGCTATTTTTATGGAATTTTTTATTATGCGTCAGGTTGGAATGGAACGGAACGATAATTTTTATTTTCTCTCTTTCTCGGCCTTTTCCAACATATTTTGGTTTTAAAAGAAGCCATAATGGTGTTTTTTGAATTTTTTTGCTATTTTTATGGAATTTTTTATTACGCATCAGGTTGGAATGGAACGGAACGATAATATTTATTTTCTCTCTTTCTCGGCCTTTTCCAACATATTTTGGTTTTGAAAGAAGCCAGAATGGTGTTTTTTTAATTTTTTGAACTTTTTTGCTATTTTTATTGAATTTTATATTACGCGTCAGGTTGGAATGGAACGGAGCAATAATTTTTATTTCTCTCTTTCTCCGCCTTGTCCAACCTTTTTTGGCTTGAAAAGAAGCCATAATGGTGTTTTTTAATTTTTTTGAATTTTTTTGCTATTTTTATGGAATTTTTTATTACGCGTCAGATTGGAATGGAACGGAACGATAATTTTTATTTCTCTCTTTCTCAGTCTTTTCCAACCTTTTTTGGCTTGAAAAGAAGCCATAATGGTGTTTTTTAATTTTTTTTAATTTATTTGCTATTTTTATGGAATTTTTTATTACGCGTCAAGTTGGAATGGAACGGAACGATAATATTTATTTTCTCTCTTTCTCGGCCTTTTCCAACATATTTTGGTTTTAAAAGAAGCCATAATGGTGTTTTTTGAATTTTTTGAATTTTTTTGCTATTTTTATGGAATTTTTTATTACGCGTCAGGTTGGAATGGAACGGAACGATAATATTTATTTTCTCTCTTTCTCGGTCTTTTCCAACATATTTTGGTTTTAAAAGAAGCCAGAATGGTGTTTTTTTAATTTTTTGAACTTTTTTGCTATTTTTATTGAATTTTATATTACGCGTCAGGTTGGAATGGAACGGAACGATAATATTTATTTTCTCTCTTTCTCGGCCTTTTCCAACATATTTTGGTTTTAAAAGAAGCCAGAATGGTGTTTTTTTAATTTTTTGAACTTTTTTGCTATTTTTATTGAATTTTATATTACGCGTCAGGTTGGAATGGACGGAACGATAATTTTTATTTCTCTCTTTCTCCGCCTTTTCCAACCTTTTTTGGCTTGAAAAGAAGCCATAATGGTGTTTTTTAATTTTTTTGAATTTTTTTGCTATTTTTATGGAATTTTTTATTAAGCGTCAGATTGGAATGGAACGGAACGATAATTTTTATTTCTCTCTTTCTCAGTCTTTTCCAACCTTTTTTGGCTTGAAAAGAAGCCATAATGGTGTTTTTTAATTTTTTTTAATTTATTTGCTATTTTTTTTGAATTTTCTATTATGCGTGAGGTAGGAACGAAACGGAACGATAATTTTTATTTTCTCTCTTTCTAAGCCTTTTCCAACCTATTTTGGCCTGAAATTAGGCCATAATGGTATTTTTTAATTTTTTGACATTTTTTACTATTTTTTTCGAATTTTATATTACGCGTCGGGTAGGAACGAAACGGAACGATAATTTTTATTTTCTCCCTTTCAAATCCTTTTCGAACCTATTTTGGCTTGAAATGTAGTCATAATGGTATTTTTGAATTTTTTTTGCTATTTTTTTAGAAATTTCTATTACGTGTCGGGTACGAATGAAACGGAACGATAATTTTTATTTTCTCTTTTTCTTGGACATTTCCAGACTATTTTGGCTTTAAATGAAGCCATAGTGGGATTTTTTAATTTTTTTAATTTTTTTGCTAGTTTTTTGGAATTTTCTATGACGCGTCGGGTTGGAACGAAACGGAACGATAATTTTTAATTTCTCTCTTTCTCGGCCTTTTCCAACCAATTTTGGATTGAAATGAAGCCACAACGGTATTTTTTTAATTTTTTAATTTTTTGGCTATTTTTTTGGAATTTTCTATTACGCGTCGGGTTGGAACGGAACGGAACGATAATTTTTATTTTCTCGCTTTCTCATCCTTCTCCAACCTATTTTGGCTTAAAATGAATACTTAATGGTATTTTTTAATTTTCTCAAAATTTTTGCTTTTTTTTAAAATTTTCCATGACGTGTCGGGTAGGAACAAAACGGAACGATAATTTTTATTTTCTCTCTTTCTCTGCCTTTTCCAACCTATTTTGGCTTGAAACGAAGCCATAATGGTATTTTTTTAATTTTTTTATTTTTTTTCTACCTCTTTCAAATTTTCTATTATGCGTGAGGTAGGAACGAAACGGAACGATAATTTTTATTTTCTCTCTTTCGAAGCCTTTTCCAACCTATTTTGGCCTGAAATTAGGCCATAATGGTACTTTTTAATTTTTCGACCTTTTTTGCTATGTTTTTCGAATTTTATATTACATGTCGGGTAGAAACGAAACGGAACGATAATTTTTATTTTCACCCTTTCAAATCATTTTCCAACCTATTTTGGCTTGAAATGCAGTCATAATGGTATTTTTGAATTCTTTTTGCTATTTTTTTAGAAATTTGTATTACGTGTCAGGTACGAACGAAACGGAACGATAATTTCTATTTTCTCTATTTCTTGGACATTTCCAGCCAATTTTGGCTTTAAATGAAGCCATAGTGGTATTTTTTAATTTTTTTAATTTTTTTGCTAGTTTTTTGGAATTTTCTATGTCGCGTCGGGTTGGAACGAAACAAAACGATAATTTTTATTATCTCTTTTTCTCGGCCTTTTCCAACCTATTTTTGGCTTGAAACAAAGCCATAATGGTATTTTTTAATTTTTTTTAATTTTTTTGCTATTTTTTCGGAATTCTCTATTACGCATCGGGTTGGAACGGAATAGAATGATAATTTTTATTTTCTCGGTTTCTCATCCTTCTCCAACCTATTTTGGATTAAAATGAATCCGTAATAGTATTTTTTAATTTGTTGAATTTTTTTGCCACTTTTTTGTAATTTTCTATTACGCGTCGGGTAGGAACGAAGCGAAACGATAATTTTTATTTTCTCTCTTTCTCGACATTTTCCAACCAATTTTGGATTGAAATGAAGCCACAATGGTATTTTTTAATTTTTTTAATTTTTTGGCTATTTTTTTTGGAATTTTCTGTTACGCGTCGGGTTGGAACGGAACGGAACGATAATTTTTATTTTCTCGCTTTCTCATCCTTCCCCAACCTATTTTGGCTTAAAATGAATCTGTAATAGTATTTTTTAATTTGTTGAATTTTTTTGCAATTTTTTTGGAATTTTCTATTACGCGTCGGGTAGGAACGAAGCGAAACGATAATTTTTATTTTCTCTCTTTCTCGGCATTTTCCAACCTATTTTGGATTGAAACGAAGCCATAGTTGTATTTTTTTTAATTTTTTTGCTGTTTTTTTCGAATTTTATATTACGAATCGGGTTGGAACGGAATAGAACGATAATTTTTAATTTCTTGCTTTCTCATCCTTCTCCAACCTATTTTGGCTTAAAATGAATACTTAATGGTATTTTTTAATTTTCTAAAAATTTTTGCAATTTTTTTAAAATTTTCTATGACGTGTCGGGTAGGAACGAAACGGAACGATAATTTTTATTTTCTCGCTTTCTCGGCCTTTTCCAACCTATTTTGGCTTCAAACGAAGCCATAATGGTATTTTTTTTAATTTTTTTAATTTTTTTGCTATTTTTTTCGAATTTTCTATTACGCATCGAGTTGGAACGGAATAGAACGATAATTTTTATTTTCTCGGTTTCTCATACTTCTCTAACCTATTTTGGCTTGAAATGAAGCCATAATGGTATTTTTTAATTTTTTCAATTTTTTTTAATATTTTTTTGAAATTTTCTATAACGCGTCAGGTAGGAACGAAACGGAAAGATAATTTTTATTTTCTCTAATTCTCAGCCTTTTCCAACCCATTTCTTAGTTTTTTGACATTTTTTGCTATTTTTTTGGAATTTTACATTACGCGTCGGGTAGGAACGAAACGGGACGATAATTTTTATTTTCTCTATTTCCTGGACATTTCCAGCCTATTTTGGCTTTAAATGAAGCCATAGTTGTATTTTTTAATTTATTGAATTTTTTTGCTAGTTTTTTGGAATTTTCTATGACGTGTCGGGTAGGATCGAAACGGAACGATAATTTTTATTTTCTCTTTCTCTCGGCCTTTTCCAACCTATTTTTGGCTTGAAACGAAGCCATAATGGTATTTTTTAATTTTCTTAATTTTATTGCTATTTTTCCGGAATTCTCTATTACGCATCGGGTTGGAACGGAATAGAACGATAATTTTTATTTTCTCGGTTTCTTATCCTTCTCCAACCTATTTTGGATTGAAATGCAGCCACAATGGTATTTTTTAATTTTTTTTTATTTTTTGGCTATTTTTTTGGAATTTTCTATTACGCGTCGGGTTGGAACGGAACGGAACGATAATTTTTATTTTCTCACTTTCTCATCCTTCTCCAACCTATTTTGGCTTAAAATGAATACTTAATGGTATTTTTTAATTTTCTCAAAATTTTTGCTATTTTTTTAAAATTTTCTATGATGTGTCGGGTAGGAACAAAACGGAACGATAATTTTTATTTTCTCTCTTTCTCGGCCTTTTTCAACCTATTTTGGATTGAAACGAAGCCATAGTTGTATTTTTTATAATTTTTTTGCTGTTTTTTTCGAATTTTATATTACGAATCGGGTTGGAACAGAATAGAACGATAATTTTTATTTTCTCGGTTTCTCATCCTTCTCCAACCTATTTTGGCTTGAAATAAAGCAATAACGGTATTTTTTAATTTTTTAAATTTTTTTTGCTATTTTTTTGAAATTTTCTATAACGCGTCGGGTAGGAACGAAACGGAAAGATAATTTTTATTTTCTCTCATTCTCAGCCTTTTCCAACCTATTTCTTAGTTTTTTGACGTTTTTTGCTATTTTTTTTAAATTTTACATTACGCGTCGGGTAGGAACGAAACGGGGTGATAATTTTTATTTTCTCTCTTTCTTGGACATTTCAAGCCTATTTTGGCTTTAAAAGAAGCCATAGTGGTATTTTTTAATTTTTTTGAATTTTTTTGCTAGTTTTTTGGAATTTTCAATGACGCGTTGGGTAGGATCAAAACGGAATGATAATTTTTATTTTCTCTTTTTCTCGGCCTTTTCCAACCTATTTTTGGCTTGAAATGAAGCCATAATGGTATTTTTTAATTTTCTAAATTTTTTTGCTATTTTTTCGGAATTCTCTATTACGCATTGGGTTGGAACGGAATAGAACGATAATTTTTATTTTCTCAGTTTCTCATCCGTCTCCAACCTATTTTGGATTAAAATGAATACGTAATAGTATTTTTTAATTTTTTGAATTTTTTTGCTTTTTTTTTGGAATTTTCTATGACGCGTCGGGTAGGAATGAAACGGAACGATAATTTTTATTTTCTCTCTTTCTCAGCCTTTTCCAACCTATTTTGGCTTGAAACGAAGCCATAATGATATTTTTTTAATTATTTAATTTTTTTGCTATTTTTTTGGATTTTTCTATTACGCATCGGGTTGGAACGGAATAGAACGATAATTTTTATTTTCTCGGTTTCTCATCCTTCTCCAACCTATTTTAGCTTGAAATGAAGCCATAAAGGTATTTTTTAATTTTTTCAATTTTTTTTGCTATTTTTTTGGAATTTTCTATTACGCGTCGGGTTGAAACGAAACGAAACGAAAATTTTTATTTTCTCTCTTTCTCGGCCTTTTCCAACCTATTTTGGCCCGAAATTAGGCCATAATGGTATTTCTTAGTTTTTTGACGTTTTTTGCTATTTTTTTGGAATTTTACATTACGCGTCGGTTAGGAACGAAACGGGACGATAATTTTTATTTTCTCCCTTTCAAATCCTTTTCCAACCTATTTTGGCTTGGAATGTTGCCATAATGGTATTTTTTTCATTTTTTGTATTTTTTTCGCTATTTTTTTAGAATTTTCTATTACGCATCGAGTACGAACGATACGGAACGGTATTGTTTATTTTCTCTCTTTCTCAGACTTTTCCAACCTATTTTGGCGTGAAATGTAGCCATAATGGTATTTTTTAATTTTTTAATTTTTTGTCTATTTTTTTTGAATTTTCTATTACGCGTCGAGTTGGAACGGAACGGAACAGTAATTTTTATTTTCTCGCTTTCTCGCCCTTCTCCAACCTATTTTGGCTTAAATTGAATCCATAACGGTATTTTTTAATTTTTTGAATATTTTTGCTATTTTTTGGGATCTTTCTTTTATGCGTCGGGTAGGAACGAAACAGAAAGATAATTTTTATTTTCTCCCTTTCACATCTTTTTCCAGCCTATTTTGGCTTGAAACGAAGCCACAATGGTATTTTTCAATTTTTTGAATTTTATTGCTACTTTTTTAGAATTTTCTATTACTCTTCGGGTAGGAACGAAACGGAACGATAATTTTTATTTTCTCCATTTCTCGGACTTTTCTAACCTATTTTGGCTTGAAATGAAGGCAAAACGGTATTTTTTAATTTTTTGAATTTTTTTGCTATTTTTTTGAAATTTTCTATGACGCATCGGGTAGGAACAAAACGGAATGATAATTTTTATTTTCTCTCTTTCTCAGCCTTTTCCAATCTATTTTGGCTTGAAATGAAGCCATAATGGTATTTTTAATTTTTTTAATTTTTTAGCTTTGTTTTAGAATTTTCTATTACGCGTCGGGTAGGAACGAAACGGAGCGATAATTTTTATTTTCTCCCTTTCAAATCGTTTTCCAACCTATTTTGGCTTGAAACAAAGCCATAATGGTATTTTTTAATTTTCTTAATTTTTTTGCTATTTTTTTGGAATTTTCTATAATGCTTCGGGTAGGAACGAAACGAAACAATAATTTTTTATTTTCTCTCTTTCTCGGCCTTTTCCAACCTATTTTGGCTTGAAACAAAGCCATAATGGTATTTTTTAATTTTCTTAATTTTTTTGCTATTTTTTTGGAATTTTCTATTACGCGTCGGGTAGGAATGAAACGAAACGATAATTTTTTATTTTCTCTCTTTCTCGGTCTTTTCCAACCAATTTTGGCCTGAAATGAAGCACAACGGTATTTTTTAATTTTTTTTATTATTTGGTTATTTTTTTGGAATTTTCTATTACGCGTCGGGTTGAAACGAAACGAAACGATAATTTTTATTTTCTCTCTTTCTCGGCCTTTTCCAACCTATTTTGGCCCGAAATTAGGCCATAATGGTATTTCTTAGTTTTTTGACGTTTTTTGCTATTTTTTTGGAATTTTACATTACGCGTCGGTTAGGAACGAAACGGGACGATAATTTTTATTTTCTCCCTTTCAAATCCTTTTCCAACCTATTTTGGCTTGGAATGTAGCCATAATGGTATTTTTTTCATTTTTTGTATTTTTTTCGCTATTTTTTTAGAATTTTCTATTACGCATCGAGTACGAACGATACGGAACGGTATTGTTTATTTTCTCTCTTTCTCAGACTTTTCCAACCTATTTTGGCGTGAAATGTAGCCATAATGGTATTTTTTAATTTTTTAATTTTTTGTCTATTTTTTTTGAATTTTCTATTACGCGTCGAGTTGGAACGGAACGGAACAGTAATTTTTATTTTCTCGCTTTCTCGCCCTTCTCCAACCTATTTTGGCTTAAATTGAATCCATAACGGTATTTTTTAATTTTTTGAATATTTTTGCTATTTTTTGGGATCTTTCTTTTATGCGTCGGGTAGGAACGAAACAGAAAGATAATTTTTATTTTCTCCCTTTCACATCTTTTTCCAGCCTATTTTCGCTTGAAACGAAGCCACAATGGTATTTTTCAATTTTTTGAATTTTATTGCTACTTTTTTAGAATTTTATATTACTCTTCGGGTAGGAACGAAACGGAACGATAATTTTTATTTTCTCCATTTCTCGGACTTTTCTAACCTATTTTGGCTTGAAATGAAGGCAAAACGTTATTTTTTAATTTTTTGAATTTTTTTGCTATTTTTTTGAAATATTCCATGACGCGTCGGGTAGGAACAAAACGGAATGATAATTTTTATTTTCTCTCTTTCTCGGCCTTTTCCAATCTATTTTGGCTTGAAATGAAGCCATAATGGTATTTTTAATTTTTTTAATTTTTTAGCTTTTTTTTAGAATTTTCTATTACGCGTCGGGTAGGAACGAAACGGAGCGATAATTTTTATTTTCTCCCTTTCAAATCCTTTTCCAACCTATTTTGGCTTGAAACAAAGCCATAATGGTATTTTTTAATTTTCTTAATTTTTTTGCTATTTTTTTGGAATTTTCTATTACGCGTCGGGTAGGAACGAAACGAAACGATAATTTTTTATTTTCTCTCTTTCTCGGCCTTTTCCAGCCTATTTTGGCTTGAAACAAAGCCATAATGGTATTTTTTAATTTTCTTAATTTTTTTGCTATTTTTTTGGAATTTTCTATTACGCGTCGGGTAGGAATGAAACGAAACGATAATTTTTTACTTTCCCTCTTTCTCGGTCTTTTCCAACAAATTTTGGCCTGAAATGAAGCACAACGGTATTTTTTAATTTTTTTTATTATTTGGATATTTTTTTGGAATTTTCGATTACGCGTCGGGTTGAAACGAAACGAAATGATAATTTTTATTTTCTCTCTTTCTCGGCCTTTTCCAACCTATTTTGGCTTGAAACGAAGCAATAATGGTATTTTTTAAATTTATTAATTTTTTTGCTATTTTTTTAGAATTTTCTATTAAGCATCAGGTTTGAACGAAATAGAACGATAATTTTTATTTTCTCGGTTTCTCATCCTTCTCCAACCTATTTTGGCTTGAAATGAAGCCATAACTATATTTTTTAATTTTTTGAATTTTTTTGCTATTTTTTTGAAATTCTCTATAGTGCGTGGGGTAGGAACGAAACGGAATGATAATTTTTATTTTCTCCCTTTCTCAGCCTTTTCCAACCTATTTTGGCCCGAAATTAGGCCATAATGGTATTTCTTAGTTTTTTGATGTTTTTAGCTATTTTTTTGGAATTTTGCATTACGCGTCGGGTAAGAACGAAACAGGACGATAATTTTTATTTTCTCCATTTCAAATCATTTTCCAACCTATTTTGGCTTGAAATGTAGCCATAATGGTATTTTTTCATTTTTTTCATTTTTTTGCTATTTTTTTAGAATTTTCTACTACGAGTCAGGTGCGAACGATACGGAACGGTAATTTTTTTTTTTTCTCTTTCTCAGACTTTTCCAACCTATTTTGGCTTGAAATGAAGCCATAATGGTATTTTTTCATTTTTTTAATTTTTTTTGGTGTTTTCTATTACGCGTCGGGTTGGAACGGAACAGAACGATAATTTTTATTTTCTCGGTTTCTCATCCTTCTCCAACCTATTTTGGCTTAAAATGTATCCATAATAGTATTTTTTGATTTTTTGATTTTTTATGCTATTTTTTTGGAATTTTCTATTACGCGTCGGGTAGGAATGAAACAGAACGATAATTTTTATTTTCTCTCTTTCTCGGCCTTTTCCAACCAATTTTGGCTTGAAATGAAGCCACAATGGTATTTTTTAATATTTGGTTTATTTTTTTGGAATTTTCTATTACGCGTCGGGTAGGAACGAAACGGAACGATAATTTTTGTTTTCTCTCTTTCTCGGCCTTTTCCAACCGATTTTGGCTTGAAATGAAGCCACAATGGTATTTTTTAATATTTGGTTTATTTTTTTGGAATTTTCTATTACGCATCGAGTTGGAACGGAACGGAACGGTAATTTTTATTTTCTCGCTTTCTCGTCCTTCACCAACCTATTTTGGCTTAAAATGAATCCATAATGGTATCTTTTAGTTTTTTGAGTTTTTTTGCTATTTTTTTGGATTTTCTATTAGGCGTCGGGTAGGAACGAAACGGAAAGATAATTTTTATTTTCTCCCTTTCACATCATTTTCCAACCTATTTTGGCTTGAAACGAAGCCACAATGGTATTTTTCAATTTTTTGAATTTTATTGCTATTTTTTTAGAATTTTCTATTACTCTTCGGGTAGGAACGAAACGGAACGATAATTTTTATTTTCTCCATTTCTCGGACTTTTCCAACCTATTTTGGCTTGAAATAAAGGCATAATGGTATTTTTTAAATTTTTTAATTTTTTTGCTATTTTTTCATAATTTTCTATTACCCGTCGGCTACGAACGAAACGGAACAATAATTTTTATTTTCTCTATTTCTTGGACATTTCCAGCCTATTTTGGCTTTGAATGAAGCCATAGAGGTATGTTTTAATTTTTTTTGCTTTTTTTTTTGGAATTTTCTATTACGCATCAGGTTGGAACGAAATAGAACGATAATTTTTATTTTCTCAGTTTCACATCCTTCTCCAACCTATTTTGGATTAAAATGAATCCATAATATTATTTTTTAATTTTTTGAATTTTTTTGCTATTTTTTTGGAATTTTCTATTACACGTCGGGTAGGAACGAAACGGAACGATAATTTTTATTTTTTCACTTTCTCGGCCTTTTTCCAACCTATTTTGGCTTGAAACGAAGCCATAATGGTATTTTTTAATTTTTTTAATTTTTTTGCTATTTTTTTGGAATTTTCTATTACGCATCAGGTTGGAACAGAATAGAACAATAATTTTTATTTTCTCAGTTTCACATCCTTCTCCAACCTATTTTGGATTAAAATGAATCCATAATATTATTTTTTAATTTTTTTAATTTTTTAGCTATTTTTTTGGACTTTTCTATTACGCGTCGGGTTGGAACAGAATGGAACGATAATTTTTATTTTCTCGCTTTCTCATTCTTCTCCAACCTATTTTGGCTTAAAATGAATCCATAATGGTAATTTTTTGTTTTTTGAATTTTTTTGCTATTTTTTTGGAATTTTCTATTACGCGTCGGGTAGGAACGAAACGGAACGATAATTTTTATTTTCTTTCTTTCTCGGCCTTTTCCAACCTATTTTGGCTTGAAACGAAGCCATAATGGTATTTTTTAATTTTTTTGCTAATTTTTTGGAATTTTCTATTACGCATCAAGTTGGAACAGAATAGAACGATAATTTTTATTTTCCCAGTTTCACATCCTTCTCCAACCTATTTTGGATTAAAATGAATCCATAATATTATTTTTTAATTTTTTTAATTTTTTAGCTATTTTTTTGGAATTTTCTATTACGCGTCGGGTTGGAACAGAACAGAACGATAATTTTTATTTTCTCGCTTTCTCATTCTTCTCCAACCTATTTTGGCTTAAAATAAATCCATAATGGTATTTTTTTGTTTTTTGAATTTTTTTGCTATTTTTTTGGAATTTCCTATTACGCATCGAGTAGGAACGAAATGGAACGAAAATTTTTATTTTCTCTCTTTCACATCCATTTCCAACCTATTTTGGCTTGAAATGAAGCCATAATGGTATTTTTTAATTTTTTGAACTTTTTTGCTATTATTTTAGAATTTTCTATGACGTGTCGGGTAGGAACGAAATGGAACGATAATTTTTATTTTCTCTCTTTCTCGGTCTTTTCCAACCTATTTTGGCTTGAAACGAAGCCATAATGGTATTTTTTTTAATTTTTTTGCTATTTATGTGTAATTTTCAATTACGCATCAGGTTGGAACGGAAGAGAACAATAAATTTTATTTTCTCGGTTTCTCATCCTTCTGCAACCTATTTTGGCTTGAAATGAAGCCATAATGGTATTTTTTAATTTTTAGAATTTTTTTGGCTATTTTTTTGAAATTTTCTATAACGCGTCGGGTAGGAACGAAACGGAATGATAATTTTTATTTTCTCTTTTTCTCAGCCTTTCCAACCGATTTTGGCCTGAAATTAGGCCATAATGGTATTTCTTAGTTTTTTGACGTTTTTTGCTATTTTTTTGGAAATTTATATTACGCGTTGAGTAGGAACGAAACGGGACGATAATTTTTATTTTCTCCCTTTCAAATCCTTTTCCAACCTATTTTGGCTTGAAATGTAGCCATAATGGTATTTTGTAATTTTTCGAATTTTTTTTGCTATTTTTTTGAAATTTTCTATAACGCGTCGGGTAGGAACGAAACGGAATGATAATTTTTATTTTCTCACTTTCTCATTCTTCTCCAAGCTATTTTGGCTTAAAATGAATCGATAATGGTATTTTTTTGTTTTTTGAATTTTTTTGCTATTTTTTTGGACTTTTCTATTACGCGTTGGGTAGGAACGAAATGGAACGAAAATTTTTATTTTCTCCCTGTCTCATCCATTTCCAACCTATTTTGGCTTGAAATGAAGCCATAATGGTATTTTTCAATTTTTTGAACTTTTTTGCTATTTTTTTAGAATTTTCTATGACGTGTCGGGTAGGAACGAAACGGAACGATAATTTTTATTTTCTCTGTTTCTCGACCTTTTCCAAGCTATTTTGGCTTGAAATGAAGCCATAATGGTATTTTTTTATTTTTTGAATTTGTTTTGCTATTTTTTTGAAATTTTCTATAACGCGTCGGGTAGGAACGAAACGGAATGATAATTTTTATTTTCTCTCTTTCTCAGCCTTTTCCAACCTATTTTGGCCTGAAATTAGGCCATAATGGTATTTCTTAGTTTTTTGACGTTTTTTGCTATTTTTTTGGAAATTTATATTACGCGTTGAGTAGGAACGAAACGAGACGATAATTTTTATTTTCTCCCTTTCAAATCCTTTCCCAACCTATTTTGGCTTGAAATGTAGCCATAATGGTATTTTGTAATTTTTCGAATTTTTTTTGCTAGTTTTTTGAAATTTTCTATAACGCGTCGGGTAGGAACGAAACGGAATAATAATTTTTATTTTCTCACTTTCTCATTCTTCTCCAAGCTATTTTGGCTTAAAATGAATCGATAATGGTATTTTTTTGTTTTTTGAATTTTTTTGCTATTTTTTTGGACTTTTCTATTACGCGTTGGGTAGGAACGAAATGGAACGAAAATTTTTATTTTCTCCCTGTCTCATCCATTTCCAACCTATTTTGGCTTGAAATGAAGCCATAATGGTATTTTTCAATTTTTTGAACTTTTTTGCTATTTTTTTAGAATTTTCTATGACGTGTCGGGTAGGAACGAAACGGAACGATAATTTTTATTTTCTCTGTTTTTCGGCCTTTTCCAACATATTTTGGTTTTAAAAGAAGCCATAATGGTGTTTTTTTTTTAATTTTTTGTGTTTTTTTGCTATTTTTATGGAATTTTTTATTACGCGTCAGGTTTGAATGGAACGGAACGATAATTTTTATTTCTCTCTTTCTCAGCCTTTTCCAACCTTTTTTGGTTTGATAAGAAGCCATAATGGTGATTTTTAATTTTTTGAAATTTTTTGCTATATTTTTGGAATTTTCTATTACCCGTCAGGTAGGAACGAAACGGAACGATAATTTTTATTTTCTCTCTTTCTCGACCTTTTCCATCCTTTTATGGCTTGAAAATTAGCCATAATGGTGTTTTTTAATTTTTTTTTTTTAATTTTTTTGCTATTTTTTTGGAATTTTCGATCATGCGTCAGGTAGGAAAGAAACGGAACGATAATTTTTATTTTCTCTCTTTCTCAGCCTTTTCCAACCTATTTTGGCCTGAAATTAGGCCATAATGGTATTTTTTAATTTTTAGACCTTTTTTGCTATTTTTTTGGAATTTTATATTACGCGTCGGGTACGAACGAAACGGAACGATAATTTTTATTTTCTCTCTTTCTCGGCCTTTTCCAACCAATTTTGGCTTGAAATGAAGCCACAATGGTATTTTTTAATATTTGGTTTATTTTTTTGGAATTTTCTATTACGCATCGAGTTGGAACGGAACGGAACGGTAATTTTTATTTTCTCGCTTTCTCGTCCTTCACCAACCTATTTTGGCTTAAAATGAATCCATAATGGTATCTTTTAGTTTTTTGAGTTTTTTTGCTATTTTTTTGGATTTTCTATTAGGCGTCGGGTAGGAACGAAACGGAAAGATAATTTTTATTTTCTCCCTTTCACATCATTTTCCAACCTATTTTGGCTTGAAACGAAGCCACAATGGTATTTTTCAATTTTTTGAATTTTATTGCTATTTTTTTAGAATTTTCTATTACTCTTCGGGTAGGAACGAAACGGAACGATAATTTTTATTTTCTCCATTTCTCAGACTTTTCCAACCTATTTTGGCTTGAAATAAAGGCATAATGGTATTTTTTAATTTTTTTAATTTTTTTGCTATTTTTTCAGAATTTTCTATTACCCGTCGGCTACGAACGAAACGGAACAATAATTTTTATTTTCTCTATTTCTTGGACATTTCCAGCCTATTTTGGCTTTGAATGAAGCCATAGTGGTATGTTTTAATTTTTTCAATTTTTTTGCTATTTTTTTGGAATTTTCTATTACGCATCAGGTTGGAACGAAATAGAACGATAATTTTTATTTTCTCAGTTTCACATCCTTCTCCAACCTATTTTGGATTAAAATGAATCCATAATATTATTTTTTAATTTTTTGAATTTTTTAGCTATTTTTTTGGAATTTTCTATTACACGTCGGGTAGGAACGAAACGGAACGATAATTTTTATTTTCTCACTTTCTCGGCCTTTTTCCAACCTATTTTGGCTTGAAACGAAGCCATAATGGTATTTTTTAATTTTTTGAACTTTTTTGCTATTTTTTTAGAATTTACTATGACGTGTCGGGTAGGAACGAAATGGAACGATAATTTTTATTTTCTCTCTTTCTCGGCCTTTTCCAACCTATTTTGGCTTGAAACGAAGCCATAATGGTATTTTTTTTAATGTTTTTGCCATTTATGTGTAATTTTCAATTACGCATCAGGTTGGAACGGAATAGAACGATAATTTTTATTTTCTCGGTTTCTCATCCTTCTGCAACCTATTTTGGCTTGAAATGAAGCCATAATGGTATTTTTTAATTTTTAGAATTTTTTTGGCTATTTTTTTGAAATTTTCTATAACGCGTCGGGTAGGAACGAAACGGAATGATAATTTTTATTTTCTCTTTTTCTCAGCCTTTCCAACCGATTTTGGCCTGAAATTAGGCCATAATGGTATTTCTTAGTTTTTTGACGTTTTTTGCTATTTTTTTGGAAATTTATATTACGCGTTGAGTAGGAACGAAACGGGACGATAATTTTTATTTTCTCCCTTTCAAATCCTTTTCCAACCTATTTTGGCTTGAAATGTAGCCATAATGGTATTTTGTAATATTTCGAATTTTTTTTGCTATTTTTTTGAAATTTTCTATAACGCGTCGGGTAGGAACGAAACGGAATGATAATTTTTATTTTCTCACTTTCTCATTCTTCTCCAAGCTATTTTGGCTTAAAATGAATCGATAATGGTATTTTTTTGTTTTTTGAATTATTTTGCTATTTTTTTGGACTTTTCTATTACGCGTTGGGTAGGAACGAAATGGAACGAAAATTTTTATTTTCTCCCTGTCTCATCTATTTCCAACCTATTTTGGCTTGAAATGAAGCCATAATGGTATTTTTCAATTTTTTGAACTTTTTTGCTATTTTTTTAGAATTTTCTATGACGTGTCGGGTAGGAACGAAACGGAACGATAATTTTTATTTTCTCTGTTTCTCGACCTTTTCCAAGCTATTTTGGCTTGAAACGAAGCCATAATGGTATTTTTTTATTTTTTGAATTTGTTTTGCTATTTTTTTGAAATTTTCTATAACGCGTCGGGTAGGAACGAAACGGAATGATAATTTTTATTTTCTCTCTTTCTCAGCCTTTTCCAACCTATTTTGGCTTGAAATGTAGCCATAATGGTATTTTGTAATTTTTCGAATTTTTTTTGCTAGTTTTTTGAAATTTTCTATAACGCGTCGGGTAGGAACGAAACGGAATGATAATTTTTATTTTCTCACTTTCTTATTCTTCACCAAGCTATTTTGGCTTAAAATGAATCGATAATGGTATTTTTTTGTTTTTTGAATTTTTTTGCTATTTTTTTGGACTTTTCTATCACGCGTTGGGTAGGAATGAAATGGAACGAAAATTTTTATTTTCTCCCTGTCTCATCCATTTCCAACCTATTTTGGCTTGAAATGAAGCCATAATGGTATTTTTCAATTTTTTGAACTTTTTTGCTATTTTTTTAGAATTTTCTATGACGTGTCGGGTAGGAACGAAACGGAACGATAATTTTTATTTTCTCTGTTTTTCGGCCTTTTCCAACATATTTTGGTTTTAAAAGAAGCCATAACGGTGTTTTTTTTTTAATTTTTTGTATTTTTTTGCTATTTTTATGGAATTTTTTATTACGCGTCAGGTTTGAATGGAACGGAACGATAATTTTTATTTCTCTTTTTCTCAGCCTTTTCCAACCTTTTTTGGTTTGATAAGAAGCCATAATGGTGATTTTTAATTTTTTGAATTTTTTTGATATTTTTTTGGAATTTTCTATTACCCGTCAGGTAGGAACGAAACGGAACGATAATTTTTATTTTCTCTCTTTCTCGACCTTTTCCAACCTTTTATGGCTTGAAAATTAGCCATAATGGTGTTTTATATTTTTATTTTTTAATTTTTTTGCTATTTTTTTGGAATTTTCGATCATGCGTCAGGTAGGAAAGAAACGGAACGATAATTTTTATTTTCTCTCTTTCTCAGCCTTTTCCAACCTATTTTGGCCTGAAATTAGGCCATAATGGTATTTTTTAATTTTTTGACCTTTTTTGCTATTTTTTTGGAACTTTATATTACGCGTCGGGTACGAACGAAACGGAACGATAATTTTTATTTTCTCTCTTTCTTGGACTTTTCCAGCCTATTTTGGCTTTAAATGAAGCCATAGTGGTATTTTTTTAATTTTTTTGCTCTTTTTTTGGAATTTTCTATTACGCGTCGGGTAGGAACGAAACGGAACGATAATTTTTATTTTGTATCTTTCTTGGCCTTTTCCCACCTATTTTGGCTGGTAATGAAGCCATAATCGTATTTTTGAATTTTTTGAATTTTTTGCTATTTTTTTAGAATTTTGTATTACGCGTCGAGTACGAACGAAACAGAACGATATTTTTTATTTTCTCTCTTTCTCGGACTTTTACAGCCTATTTTTGCTTTAAATGAAGCCATAGTGGTATTTGTTTTCCTAATTTTTTTAGAATTTTCTATTACGCGTCGGGTACGAACGAAACGGAAAGATAATTTTTATTTTCTCTCTTTCTTGGACTTTTCCAGCCTATTTTGGCTTTAAATGAAGTCATAGTGGTATTTTTTTTAATTTTTTTGCTATTTTTATGGAATTTTCTATTACTCATCGGGTACGAACGAAACGGTACGATAATTTTTATTTTCTCTCTTTCTTGGACTTTTCTAGCCAATTTTGGCTTAAAATGAAGCCATAGTGGTATTTTTTTAATTTTTCGATTTTTTTTTGCTATTTTTTTGAAATTTTCTATAACGCGTCGGGTAGGAACGAAACGGAATGATAATTTTTATTTTCTCACTTTCTCATTCTTCTCCCAGCTATTTTGGCTTAAAATGAATCGATAATGGTATTTTTTTGTTTTTTGAATTTTTTTGCTATTTTTTTGGACTTTTCTATTACGCGTTGGGCAGGAACTAAATAGAACGAAAATTTTTATTTTCTCCCTGTCTCATCCATTTCCAACCTATTTTGGCTTGAAATGAAGCCATAATGGTATTTTTCAATTTTTTGAACTTTTTTGCTATTTTTTTAGAATTTTCTATGACGTGTCGGGTAGGAACGAAACGGAACGATAATTTTTATTTTCTCTGTTTCTCGGCCTTTTCCAACATATTTTGGTTTTAAAAGAAGCCATAATGGTGTTTTTTTTTTTAATTTTCTGTATTTTTTTGCTATTTTTATGTAATTTTTTATTACGCGTCAGGTTTGAATGGAACGGAACGATAATTTTTATTTCTATCTTTCTCAGCCTTTTCCAACCTTTTTTGGTTTGATAAGAAGCCATAATGGTGATTTTTAATTTTTTGAATTTTTTTGCTATTTTTTTGGAATTTTCTATTACGCGTCAGGTAGGAACGAAACGGAACGATAATTTTTATTTTCTCTCTTTCTCGACCTTTTCCAACCTTTTATGGCTTGAAAATTAGCCATAATGGTTTTTTTTAATTTTTTTAATTTTTTTGCTATTTTTTTGGAATTTTCTATTACGCGTCGGGTAGGAACGAAACGAAACGATAATTTTTATTTTCTCTCTTTCTCGGCCTTTTCCAACCAATTTTGGCTTGAAATGAAGCACAATGGTATTTTTTAATTTTTTAATTTTTTGACTATTTTTTTGGAATTTTCTATTACGCGTCGGGTCGGAACGAAACGGAACGATAATTTTTATTTTCCCTCTTTCTTGGCCTTTTCCAACCTATTTTGGCTTGAAACGAAGCAATAATGGTATTTTTAAAATTTTTTAATTCTTTTGCTATTTTTTTGGAATTTTCTATAACGCGTCGGGTAGAAACGAAACGGAATGATAATTTTTATTTTCTCTCTTTCTCAGCCTTTTCCAACCTATTCTGGCCTGAAATTTGGCCGTAGTGGTATTTCTTAGTTTTTTGCAATTTTTTTGGAAATTTATATTACGCGTCGGGTAGGAACGAAATGGAACGAAAATTTTTATTTTCTCCCTTTCACATCCATTACGAACCTATTTTGGATTGAAATGAAGCCATAATAGTATTTTTTAATTTTTTGAACTTTTTTGCTATTTTTTAAAAATTTTCTATGACGTGTCGGGTAGGAACGAAACGGAACGATAATTTTTATTTTCTCTCTTTCTCGGCCTTTTCCAACATATTTTGGTTTTAAAAGAAGCCATAATGGTATTTCTTAATTTTTTTAATTTTCTTTAATTTTTTTTGGAATTTTCTATCACGCGTCCGGTTGGAACGGAACGGAACGGAACGATAATTTTTATTTTCTCGGTTTCTCGTCCTTCTCCAACCTATTTTGGCTTAAAATGAATCCAAAATTTTATTTTTTAATTTTTTCTTATTTTTTTGAAATTTTCTATATCGCGTCGAGTAGGAACGAAACGGAACGAAAATTTTTATTTTCTCCCTTTCACATCCTTTTCCAACGTTTTTTGGCTTGAAATGAAGCCATAATGGTATTTTTTTATTTTTTGAATTTTTTTGCTATTTTTTTAGAATTTTCTATTACGCTTCGGGTTGGAACGAAACGGAACGGTAATTTTTATTTTCTCCCTTTCACATCCTTTTCCAACGTTTTTTGGCTTGAAATGAAGCCATAATCGTATTTTTTAATTTTTCGTATTTTTTTGCTTTTTTTTTTAGAATTTTCTATTACGCTTCGGGTTGGAACGAAATGGAATGATAATTTTTATTTTCTCCCTTTCTCGGACTTTTCTAACCTATTTTGGCTTGAAATGAATCCATAATGGTATTTTTTCATTTTTTTAATTTTTTCCTATTTTTTTGAAATTTTCTATAACGCGTCGGGTAGGAATGAAACGGAACGATAATTTTTATTTTCTCCCTTTCACATCCTTTTCCAACGTTTTTTGGCTTGAAATGAAGCCATAATATTATTTTTTAATTTTTTGAATTTTTTTTGCTATTTTTTTAAATTTTTCTATGACGTGTCGGGTAGGAACGAAACGGAACGAAAATTTTTATTTTCTCTCTTTCTCGGCCTTTTCCAACATATTTTGGTTTTAAAAGAAGCCATAATGGTGTTTTTTTTAATTTTTTGAATTTTTTTTGCTATTTTTAAGGAATTTTTTATTACGCGTCAGGTTTGAATGGAACGGAACGATAACTTTTATTTCTCTCTTTCTCAGCCTTTTCCAACCTTTTTTGGTTTGATAAGAAGCCATAATGGTGTTTTTTAATTTTTTGAATTTTTTTGCTAATTTTTTGAAATTTTCTATTACGCGTCAGGTAGGAACGAAACAGAACGATAATTTTTATTTTCTCTCTTTCTCGACCTTTTCCAACCTTTTATGGCTTGAAAATTAGCCACAGTGGTGTTTTTTTAATTTTTTTGCTATTTTTTTGGAATTTTCGATTATGTGTCGGGTAGGAAAGAAACGGAACGATAATTTTTATTTTCTCTCTTTGTCAGCCTTTTCCAACCTATTTTGGCCTGAAATTAGGCCATAATGGTATTTTTTAATTTTTTGACCTTTTTTGCAATTTTTTTGGAATTTTATATTACGCATCGGGTACGAACGAAACGGAACAATAATTTTTATTTTCTCTCTTTCTTGGATTTTTCCAGCCTATTTTGGCTTTAAATGAAGTCATAGTGGTATTTTTTGAATTTTTTGCTATTTTTTTGGAATTTTCTATCACACGTCGAGTTGGAACGGAATGGAACGATAATTTTTATGCTCTCGATTTCTCGTCCTTCTCCAACCGAGTTTGGCTTAAAATGAATCCATTGTGGTATTTTCTAATTTTATTAATTTTCTTGCTAGTTTTTTGTAATTTTCTATAATGCATCGGGTAGGAACGAAACGGAAAGATAATTTTTAATTTCACCCTTTCACATCCATTTCCAACCTATTTTGGCTCGAAATGAAGCCATAATGGTATTTTTTAATTTTTTGAATTTTTTTGCTATTTTTTTGGAATTTTCTATTACCTGTAGGGTAGGAACGAAACGGTGCGATAATTTTTATTTTCTCCCTTTCAAATCCTTTTCCAACCTATTTTGGCTTGAAATGTTGTCATAATGGTATTTTTGAATTTTTTTGCAATTTTTTTAGAAATTTGTGTTACGCGTCGGGAACGAACGAAACGGAACGATAATTTTTATTTTCCCTCTTTCTTGGACTTTTCCAGCCTATTTTGGCTTTTAATGAAGCCATAGTGGTATATTTTAATTTTTTTAACTTTTTTGCTATTTTTTTGGAATTTTCTATTACGCGTCGGGCAGGAACGAAACGAAACGATAATTTTTATTTTCTCTCTTTCTCGGCCTTTTCCAACCAATTTTGGCTTGAAATGAAGCACAACGGTATTTTTTAATTTTTTAATTTTTTGACTATTTTTTTGGAATTTTCTATTACGCGTCAGGTCGGAACGAAACGGAACGATTATTTTTATTTTCCCTCTTTCTTGGCCTTTTCCAACCTATTTTGGCTTGAAACAAAGCAATAATGGTATTTTTAGAATTTTTTAATTCTTTTGCTATTTTTTTGGAATTTTCTATAACGTGTCGGGTAGAAACGAAACGGAATGATAATTTTTATTTTCTCTCTTTCTCAGCCTTTTCCAACCTATTTTGGCCTGAAATTTGGCCGTAGTGGTGTTTCTTAGTTTTTTGACATTTTTTGCAATTTTTTTGGAAATTTATATTACGCGTCGGGTAGGAACGAAATGGAAAGATAATTTTTATTCTCCCTTTCACATCCATTACGAACCTATTTTGGCTTGAAATGAAGCCATAATGGTATTTTTTAATTTTTTGAACTTTTTTGCTATTTTTTTAAAATTTTCTATGACGTGTCGGGTAAGAACGAAACGGAACGATAATTTTTATTTTCTCTCTTTCTCGGCCTTTTCCAACATATTTTGGTTTTAAAAGAAGCCATAATGGTGTTTTTTTTAATTTTTTGAATTTTTTTTGCTATTTTTATGGAATTTTTTATTGCGCGTCAGGTTTGAATGGAACGGAACGATAACTTTTATTTCTCTCTTTCTCAACCTTTTCCAACCTTTTTTGGTTTGATAAGAAGCCATAATGGTGTTTTTTAATTTTTTGAATTTTTTTGCTAATTTTTTGGAATTTTCTATTACTTTTCGGGTTGGAACGAAACGGAACGATAATTTTTATTTTCTCCCTTTCACATCCTTTTCCAACGTTTTTTGGCTTGAAATGAAGCCATAATGGTATTTTTTAATTTTTCGTATTTTTTTGCTTTTTTTTTAGAATTTTCTATTACGCTTCGGGTTTGAATGAAATGGAACGATAATTTTTATTTTCTCAATTTCTCGGACTTTTCCAACCTATTTTGGCTTGAAATGAATCCATAATGGTATTTTTTAAATTTTTCTATTTTTTGAAATTTTCTATAACGCGTCGGGTAGGAACGAAACGGAATGATAATTTTTATTTTCTCTCTTTCTCAGCCTTTTCCAACCTATTTTGGCCTGAAATTTGGCCATAATGGTATTTCTTAGTTTTTCGCAATTTTTTTGGAAATTTATATTTCGCGTCGGGTAGGAACGAAATGGAACGAAAATTTTTATTTTCTCCCTTTCACATCCATTACGAACCTATTTTGGCTTGAAATGAAGCCATAATGGTATTTTTTAATTTTTTGAACTTTTTTGCTATTTTTTTAAAATTTTCTACGACGTGTCGGGTAGGAACGAAACGGAACGACAATTTTTATTTTCTCTCTTTCTCGGCCTTTTCCAACATATTTTGGTTTTAAAAGAAGCCATAATGGTGTTTTTTTTTAATTTTTTGAATTTTTTTTTGCTATTTTTGTGGAATTTTTTATTACGCGTCAGGTTTGAATGGAACGGAACGATAATTTTTATTTCTCTCTTTCTCAGCCTTTTCCAACCTTTTTTGGTTTTATAAGAAGCCATAATGGTGTTTTTTAATTTTTTTGAATTTTTTTGCTATTTTTTTTGGAATTTTCTATTACGCGTCAGGTAGGAATGAAACGGAACGATAATTTTTATTTTCTCTCTTTCTCGACCTTTTCCAACCTTTTATGGCTTCAAATTTAGCCATAGTGGTGTTTTTTAATTTTTTATAATTTTTTTGCTATTGTTTGGAATTTTCGATTATGCGTCGGGTAGGAAAGAAATGGAATGATAATTTTTATTTTATCTCTTTCTCAGCCTTTTCCAACCTATTTTGGCCCGAAATTAGGCCATAATTGTATTTTTTAATTTTATGACCTTTTTTGCAATTTTTTTGGAATTTTATATTACGCGTCGGGTACGAACGAAACGGAACGATAATTTTTATTTTCTCTCTTCCTTGGACTTTTCCAGCCTATTTAGGCTTTAAATGAAGTCATAGTGGTATTTTTTGAATTTTTTTGCTATTTTTTTGGAATTTTCTATTACGCGTAGGGTTGGCACGGAACGGAACGATAATTTTTATTTTCTCGGTTTCTCGTCCTTCTCCATCCTATTTTGGCTTAAAATGAATCCATAATGGTATTTTTTAATTATTTGAGTTTTTTATCTAGTTTTTTGGAATTTTCTATAATGCATCGGGTAGGAACGAAACGGAAAGATAATTTTTATTTTCTCTCTTTCTCGGCATTTTCCAAACTAATTTGGCTTGCAATGAAGCCATAATGGTATTTCTTAATTTTTTTAATTTTTTTGCTATTTTTTTTGGAATTTTCTATCACACGTCGGGTTGGAATGGAACGGAACGATAATTTTTATTTTCTTGGTTTCTCGTCCTTCTCCAACCTATTTTGGCTTAAAATGAATCCAAAATGGTATTTTTTAATATTTTCTTATTTTTTTGAAATTTTCTATATTGCGTCGGGTAGGAACGAAACGGAACGAAAATTTTTATTTTCACCCTTTCACATCCTTTTCCAACGTTTTTTGGCTTGAAATGAAGCCATAATGTTATTTTTTAATTTTTTGAATTTTTTTGCTATTTTTTTAGAATTTTCTATTACGCTTCGGGTTGGAACGAAACGGAACGATAATTTTTATTTTCTCCCTTTCTCGGACTTTTCCAACCTATTTTGGCTTGAAATGAATCCATAATGGTATTTTTTAATTTTTTTAATTTTTTCCTATTTTTTTGAAATTTTCTATAACGTGTCGGGTAGGAACGAAACAGAACGAAAATTTTTATTTTCTCCCTTTCACATCCTTTTCCAATGTTTTTTGGCTTTAAATGAAGCCATAATGTTATTTTTTAATTTTTTGAATTTTTTTGCTGTTTTTTTAGAATTCTCTATTACGCTTCGGGTTGGAACGAAATGGAACGATAATTTTTATTTTCTCCCTTTCTCGGAGTTTTCCAACCTATTTTGGCTTGAAATGAATCCATAATGGTATTTTTTAATTTTTTTAATTTTTACCTATTTTTTTGAAATTTTCTATAACGCGTCGGGTAGGAATGAAACGGAACGATAAATTTTATTTTCTCTCCTTCTCGGCCTTTTCCGACCTATTTTGGCTTGCAATGAAGCCGTAATTGTATTTCTTAATTTTTTTCATTTTTTTGCCATTTTTTTTGGAATTTTCTATCACGCGTCGAGTTGGAACGGAACGGAACGATAATTTTTATGCTCTCGATTTCTCGTCCTTCTCCAACCGAGTTTGGCTTAAAATGAATCCATTGTGGTATTTTTTAATTTTTTTAATTTTCTTGCTAGTTTTTTGTAATTTTCTATAATGCATCGGGTAGGAACAAAACGGAAAGATAATTTTTAATTTCACCCTTTCACATCCATTTCCAACCTATTTTGGCTCGAAATGAAGCCATAATGGTATTTTTTAATTTTTTGAATTTTTTTGCTATTTTTTTGGAATTTTCTATTACGTGTAGGGTAGGAACGAAACGGTGCGATAATTTTTATTTTCTCCCTTTCAAATCCTTTTCCAACCTATTTTGGCTTGAAATGTTGTCATAATGGTATTTTTGAATTTTTTTGCAATTTTTTTAGAAATTTGTGTTACGCGTCGGGAACGAACGAAACGGAACGATAATTTTTATTTTCCCTCTTTCTTGGACTTTTCCAGCCTATTTTGGCTTTTAATGAAGCCATAGTGGTATATTTTAATTTTTTTAATTTTTTTCCTACTTTTTTGGAATTTTCTATTACGCGTCGGGCAGGAACGAAACGAAATGATAATTTTTATTTTCTCTCTTTCTCGGCCTTTTCCAACCAATTTTGGCTTGAAATGAAGCACAACGGTATTTTTTAATTTTTTAATTTTTTGACTATTTTTTTGGAATTTTCTATTACGCGTCGGGTCGGAACGAAACGGAACGATTATTTTTATTTTCCCTCTTTCTTGGCCTTTTCCAACCTATTTTGGCTTGAAACAAAGCAATAATGGTATTTTTAGAATTTTTTAATTCTTTTGCTATTTTTTTGGAATTTTCTATAACGCGTCGGGTAGAAACGAAACGGAATGATAATTTTTATTTTCTCTCTTTCTCAGCCTTTTCCAACCTATTTTGGCCTGAAATTTGGCCGTAGTGGTATTTCTTAGCTTTTTGACGTTTTTTGCAATTTTTTTTGAAATTTATATTACGCGTCGGGTAGGAACGAAATGGAACGAAAATTTTTATTTTCTCCCTTTCACATCCATTACGAACCTATTTTGGCTTGAAATGAAGCCATAATGGTATTTTTTAATTTTTTGAACTTTTTTGCTATTTTTTTAAAATTTTCTATGACGTGTCGGGTAAGAACGAAACGGAACGATAATTTTTATTTTCTCTCTTTCTTGGATTTTTCCAGCCTATTTTGGCTTTAAATGAAGTCATAGTGGTATTTTTTGAATTTTCTTGCTATTTTTTTGGAATTTTCTATTACGCGTCGGGTTGGAACGGAAGGGAACGATAATTTTTATTTCTCTCTTTCTCAGCCTTTTCCAACCTTTTTTGGTTTGATAAGAAGCCATAATGGTGTTTTTTAATTTTTTTAATTTTTTTGCTATTTTTTTGGAATTTTCTATTACGCGTCAGGTAGGAATGAAACGGAACGATAATTTTTATTTTCTCTCTTTCTAGACCTTTTCCAACCTTTTATGGCTTCGAAATTGGCCATAGTGGTGTTTTTTAATTTTTTTGCTATTGTTTTGGAATTTTCGATTACGCTTCGGGTTGGAACGAAATGGAACGATAATTTTTATTTTCTCCATTTCTCGGACTTTTCCAACCTATTTTGGCTTGAAATGAATCCATAATGGTATTTTTTAATTTTTTTCCTTTTTTTTTGAAATTTTCTATAACGCGTCTGGTAGGAACGAAACGGAATGATAATTTTTATTTTCTCTCTTTCTCAGCTTTTTCCAACCTATTTTGGCCTGAAATTTGGCCATAATGGTATTTCTTAGTTTTTTGCAATTTTTTTGGAAATTTATATTACGCGTCGGGTAGGAACGAAATGGAACGAAAATTTTTATTTTCTCTCTTTCACATCCATTACGAACCTATTTTGGCTTGAAATGAAGCCATAATGGTATTTTTTAATTTTTTGAACTTTTTTGCTATTTTTTTAAACTTTTCTATGACGTGTCGGGTAGGAACGAAACGGAACGATAATTTTTATTTTCTCTCTTTCTCGGCCTTTTCCAACATATTTTGGTTTTAAAAGAAGCCATAATGGTGTTTTTTTTTAATTTTTTGAATTTTTTTTTGCTATTTTTATGGAATTTTTTATTATGCGTCAGGTTTGAATGGAACGGAACGATAATTTTTATTTCTCTCTTTCTCAGCCTTTTCCAACCTTTTTTGGTTTGATAAGAAGCCATAATGGTGTTTTTTAATTTTTTGAATTTTTTTGCTAATTTTTTGGAATTTTTTATTACGCGTCAAGTAGGAACGAAACGGAACGATAATTTTTATTTTCTCCCTTTCTCGGACTTTTCCAACCTATTTTGGCTTGAAATGAATCCATAATGGTATTTTTTAATTTTTTTAATTTTTTCCAATTTTTTTGAAATTTTCTATAACGCATCGGGTAGGAACGAAACAGAACGATAATTTTATTTCTCTCTTTCTTAGCCTTTTCCGACCTATTTTGGCTTGCAATGAAGCCGTAATTGTATTTCTTAATTTTTTCATTTTTTTGCCATTTTTTTTGGAATTTTCTATCACGCGTTGAGTTGGAACGGAACGGAACGATAATTTTTATGCTCTCGATTTCTCGTCCTTCTCCAACCTAGTTTGACTTAAAATGAATCCATTGTGGTATTTTTTAATTTTTTTAATTTTCTTGCTAGTTTTTTGGAATTTTCTATAATGCATCGGGTAGGAACGAAACGGAAAGATAATTTTTATTTTCTCTCTTTCTCGGCCTTTTCCAACCTATTTTGGCTTGCAATGAAGCCATAATGGTTTTTCTTAATTTTTTTGCTATTTTTTTTGGAATTTTTTATCACGCGTCGGGTTGGAACGGAACGGAACAATAATTTTTATTTTCTCGGTTTCTCGTCCTTCTCCAACCTATTTTGGCTTAAAATGAATCCAAAATGGTATTCCTTAATTTTTTCTTATTTTTTTGAAATTTTCTATATCGTGTCGGGTAGGAACGAAACGGATCGAAAATTTTTATTTTCTCCCTTTCACATCCGTTTCCAACGTTTTTTGGCTTGAAATGAAGCCATAATGTTATTTTTTAATTTTTTGAATTTTTTTGCTATTTATTTAGAATTTTCTATTACGCTTCGGGTTGGAACGAAATGGAATGATAATTTTTATTTTCTCCCTTTCTCGGACTTTTCTAACCTATTTTGGCTTGAAATGAATCCATAATGGTATTTTTTCATTTTTTTAATTTTTTCCTATTTTTTTGAAATTTTCTATAACGCGTCGCGTAGGAATGAAACGGAACGATAATTTTTATTTTCTCCCTTTCACATCCTTTTCCAACGTTTTTTGGCTTGAAATGAAGCCATAATATTATTTTTTAATTTTTTGAATTTTTTTTGCTATTTTTTTAAATTTTTCTATGACGTGTCGGGTAGGAACGAAACGGAACGATAATTTTTATTTTCTCTCTTTCTCGGCCTTTTCCAACATATTTTGGTTTTAAAAGAAGCCATAATGGTGTTTTTTGAATTTTTTGAATTTTTTTGCTAGTTTTTTGGAATTTTCTATAATGCATCGGGTAGGAACGAAACTGAAAGATAATTTTTATTTTCTCTCTTTCTCGGCCTTTTCCCACCTATTTTGGCTTGCAATGAAGCCATAATGGTTTTTCTTAATTTTTTTGCTATTTTTTTAGAATTTTCTATTACGCTTCGAGTTGGAACGAAACGGAACGATAATTTTTATTTTCTCCCTTTCTCGGACTTTTCCAACCTATTTTGACTTGAAATGAATCCATAATTGTATTTTTTAATTTTATTAATTTTTTCTTATTTTTTTGAAATTTTCTATATCGTGTCGGGTAGGAACGAAACGGAACGAAAATTTTTATTTCCTCCCTTTCACATCCTTTTCCAACGTTTTTTGGCTTTAAATGAAGCCATAATGTTATTTTTTAATTTTTTGAATTTTTTTGCTATTTTTTTAGAATTTTCTATTACGCTTCGGGTTGGAACGAAATGAAACGATAATTTTTATTTTCTCCCTTTCTTGGACTTTTCCAACTTATTTTGGCTTGAAATGAATCCATAATGGTATTTTTTAATTTTTTTAATTTTTTCCTATTTTTTTGAAATTTTCTATAACGCGTCGGGTAGGAATGAAACGGAACGAAAATTTTTATTTTTTCCCTTTCACATCCTTTTCCAACGTTTTTTGGCTTGAAATGAAGCCATAATGGTATTTTTTAATTTTTTGAATTTTTTTGCTATTTTTTTAGAATTTTCTATTACGCTTCGAGTTGGAACGAAACGGAACGATAATTTTTACTTTCTCCCTTTCTCGGACTTTTCCAACCTATTTTGACTTGAAATGAATCCATAATTGTATTTTTTAATTTTATTAATTTTTTCTTATTTTTTTGAGAAATTTCTGTTACTCGTCGGGAATGAACGAAACGGAACGATAATTTTTATTTTCCCTCTTTCTTGGACTTTTCCAGCCTATTTTGGCTTTTAATGAAGCCATAGTGGTATATTTTAATTTTTTTAATTTTTTTGCTATTTTTTTAGAATTTTCTATTACGCTTCGGGTTGAAACGAAATGAAACGATAATTTTTATTTTCTCCATTTCTCGGACTTTTCCAACCTATTTTGGCTTGAAATGAATCCATAATGGTATTTTTTAATTTTTTCCTATTTTTTTGAAATTTTCTATAACGCGTCGGGTTGGAACGAAACGGAACGAAAATTTTTATTTTCTCCCTTTCACATCCTTTTCCAACGTTTTTTGGCTTGAAATGAAGCCATAATGTTATTTTTTAATTTTTTGAATTTTTTTGCCATTTTTTTGGAATTTTCTATTACGCGTCGGGTAGGAACGAAACGGAGTGATAATTTTTATTTTCTCCCTTTCAAATCCTTTTCCAACCTATTTTGGCTTGAAATGTTGTCATAATGGTATTTTTGAATTTTTTTGCAATTTTTTGAGAAATTTCTGTTACGCGTCGGGAACGAACGAAACGGAACGATAATTTTTATTTTTTCTCTTTCTTGGACTTTTCCAGCCTATTTTGGCTTTTAATGAAGCCATAGTGGTATATTTTAATTTTTTTAATTTTTTTGCTATTTTTTTGGAATTTTCTATTACGCGTCGGGCAGGAACGAAACGAAACGATAATTTTTATTTTCTCTCTTTCTCGGCCTTTTCCAACCAATTTTGGCTTGAAATGAAGCACAACGGTATTTTTTAATTTTTTAATTTTTTGACTATTTTTTTGGAATTTTCTATTACGTGTCGGGTCGGAACGAAACGGAACGATAATTTTTATTTTCCCTCTTTCTTGGCCTTTTCCAACCTATTTTGGCTTGAAACAAAGCAATAATGGTATTTTTAGAATTTTTTAATTCTTTTGCTATTTTTTTGGAATTTTCTATAACGCGTCGGGTAGAAACGAAACGGAATGATAATTTTTATTTTCTCTCTTTCTCAGCCTTTTCCAACCTATTTTGGCCTGAAATTTGGCCGTAGTGGTATTTCTTAGTTTTTTGACGTTTTTTGCAATTTTTTTGGAAATTTATATTACGCGTCGGGTAGGAACGAAATGGAACGAAAATTTTTATTTTCTCCCTTTCACATCCATTACGAACCTATTTTGGCTTGAAATGAAGCCATAATGGTATTTTTTAATTTTTTGAACTTTTTTGCTATTTTTTTAAAATTTTCTATGACGTGTCGGGTAAAAACGAAACGGAACGATAATTTTTATTTTCTCTCTTTCTCGGCCTTTTCCAACATATTTTGGTTTTAAAAGAAGCCATAATGGTGTTTTTTTTAATTTTTTTAATTTTTTTTGCTATTTTTATGGAATTTTTTATTACGCGTCAGGTTTGAATGGAACGGAACGATAACTTTTATTTCTCTCTTTCTCAGCCTTTTCCAACCTTTTTTGGTTTGATAAGAAGCCATAATGGTGTTTTTTAATTTTTTGAATTTTTTTGCTAATTTTTTGGAATTTTCTATTACGCGTCAGGTAGGAACGAAACGGAACGATAATTTTTATTTTCTCTCTTTCTCGACCTTTTCCGACCTTTTATGGCTTGAAAATTAGCCAGAGTGGTATTTTTTAATTTTTTTAATTTTTTCCTATTTTTTTGAAATTTTCTATAACGCGTCGGGTAGGAACGAAACGGAACGATAATTTTTATTTTCTCTCTTTCTAGGCCTTTTCCGACCTATTTTGGCTTGCAATGAAGCCATAATGGTATTTCTTAATTTTTTTCATTTTTTTGCCATTTTTATTGGAATTTTCTATCACGCGTCGAGTTGGAACGGAACGGAACGATAATTTTTAGGTTCTCGATTTCTCGTCCTTCTCCAACATAGTTTGGCTTAAAATGAATCTATAGTGGTATTTTTTAATTTTTTTTAATTTTTTTGCTAGTTTTTTGGAATTTTCTATAATGCATCGGGTAGGAACGAAACGGAAAGATAATTTTTATTTTCTCCCTTTCAAATCCTTTTCCAACCTATTTTGGCTTGAAATGTTGTCATAATGGTATTTTTGAATTTTTTTGCAATTTTGTTAGAAATTTCTATTACGCGTCGGGAACGAACGAAACGGAACGATAATTTTTATTTTCTCTCTTTCTTGGACTTTTCCAGCCTATTTTGGCTTTTAATGAAGCCATAGTGGTATATTTTAATTTTTTTGCTATTTTTTTCGAATTTTCTATTACGCGTCGGGTAGGAACGAAACGAAACGATAATTTTTATTTTCTCTCTTTCTCGGCTTTTTCCAACCTATTTTGGCTTGAAATGAAGCACAACGGTATTTTTTGTATTTTTTCTATTGCGCGTCGGGTAGGAACGAAATAGAATGATAATTTTTATTTTCCCTCTTTCTCAACCTTTTCCAACCTTTTATGGCTTGAAAATTAGCCATAGTGGTGTTTTTTAATTTTTTTGCTATTTTTTTGGAATTTTGGATTATGCGTCGGGTAGGAAAGAAACGGAACGATAATTTTTATTTTCTCTCTTTCTCAGCCTTTTCCAACCTATTTTGGCCTGAAATTAGGCCATAATGGTATTTTTTAATTTTTCGAACTTTTTTGCTATTTTTTTGGAATTTTATATTACGCGTCGGGTACGAACGAAACGGAACGATAATTTTTATTTTCTCCCTTTCTCGGACTTTTCCAACCTATTTTGGCTTGAAATGAATCCATAATGGTATTTTTTTAATTTTTTTAATTTTTTCCTATTTTTTTGAAATTTTCTATAACGCGTCGGGTAGGAACGAAACGGAATGATAATTTTTATTTTCTCTCTTTCTCGGCCTTTTCCAACCAATTTTAGCTTGAAATGAAGCACAACGGAGCGATAATTTTTATTTTCTCCCATTCAAATCCTTTTCCAACCTATTTTGGCTTGAAATGTTGTCATAATGGTATTTTTGAATTTTTTTGCAATTTTTTTTGAAATTTCTATTACGCGTCGAGAACGAACGAAACGGAACGATAATTTTTATTTTCTCTCTTTCTTGGACTTTTCCAGCCTATTTTGGCTTTTAATGAAGCCATAGTGGTATATTTTAATTTTTTTGCTATTTTTTCGAATTTTCTATTACGCGTCGGGTAGGAACGAAACGAAACGATAATTTTTATTTTCTCTCTTTCTCGGCTTTTTCCAACCTATTTTGGCTTGAAATGAAGCACAACGGTATTTTTTGTATTTTTTCTATTGCGCGTCGGGTAGGAACGAAATAGAATGATAATTTTTATTTTCCCTCTTTCTCAACCTTTTCCAACCTTTTATGGCTTGAAAATTAGCCATAGTGGTGTTTTTTAATTTTTTTGCTATTTTTTTGGAATTTTGGATTATGCGTCGGGTAGGAAAGAAACGGAACGATAATTTTTATTTTCTCTCTTTCTCAGCCTTTTCCAACCTATTTTGGCCTGAAATTAGGCCATAATGGTATTTTTTAATTTTTCGAACTTTTTTGCTATTTTTTTGGAATTTTATATTACGCGTCGGGTACGAACGAAACGGAACGATAATTTTTATTTTCTCCCTTTCTCGGACTTTTCCAACCTATTTTGGCTTGAAATGAATCCATAATGGTATTTTTTTAATTTTTTTAATTTTTTCCTACTTTTTTGAAATTTTCTATAACGCGTCGGGTAGGAACGAAACGGAATGATAATTTTTATTTTCTCTCTTTCTCGGCCTTTTCCAACCAATTTTGGCTTGAAATGAAGCACAACGGAGCGATAATTTTTATTTTCTCCCATTCAAATCCTTTTCCAACCTATTTTGGCTTGAAATGTTGTCATAATGGTATTTTTGAATTTTTTTGCAATTTTTTTTGAAATTTCTATTACGCGTCGGGAACGAACGAAACGGAACGATAATTTTTATTTTCTCTCTTTCTTGGACTTTTCCAGCCTATTTTGGCTTTTAATGAAGCGATAGTGGTATATTTTAATTTTTTTAATTTTTTTGCTATTTTTTTGGAATTTTCTATTACGCGTCGGGTAAGAACGAAACGAAACGATAATTTTTATTTTCTCTCATTCTCGGCTTTTTCCAGCCAATTTTGGCTTGAAATGAAGCACAACAGTATTTTTTAATTTTTTTGCTATTTTTTTGGAATTTTCTATTGCGCGTCGGGTAGGAACGAAATGGAATGATAATTTTTATTTTCCCTCTTTCTCGACCTTTTCCAACCTTTTATTGCTTGAAAATTAGCCATAGTGGTGTTTTTTAATTTTTTTAATTTTTTTGCTATTTTTTTGGAATTTTGGATTATGCGTCGGGTAGGAAAGAAACGGAACGATAATTTTTATTTTCTCTCTTTCTCAGCCTTTACCAACCTATTTTGGCCTGAAATTAGGCCATAATGGTATTTTTTAATTTTTTGACCTTTTTTGCTATTTTCTTGAAATTTTATATTACGCATCGAGTACGAACGAAACGGAACGATAATTTTTATTTTCTCCCTTTCTCGGACTTTTCCAACCTATTTTGGCTTTAAATGAAGCCGTAGTGGTATTTTTTGAATTTTTTTGCTATTTTTTTGGAATTTTCTATTACGCGTCGGGTTGGAACGAAACGGAACGATAATTTTTATTTTCTCTCTTTCTCGGCCTTTTCCGACCTATTTTGGCTTGCAATGAAGCCATAATGGTATTTCTTAATTTTTTTCATTTTTTTGCCATTATTTTTGGAATTTTCTATCACGCGTCGTGTACGAACGAAACGGAACGATAATTTTTATTTTCTCCCTTTCTCGGACTTTTCCAACCTATTTTGGCTTGAAATGAATCCATAATGGTATTTTTAATTTTTTTAATTTTTTCCTATTTTATTGAAATTTTCTATAACGCGTCGGGTAGGAACGAAACGGAACGATAATTTTTATTTTCTCTCTTTCTCAGCCTTTTCCAACCTATTTTGGCCTGAAATTAGGCCATAATGGTATTTTTTAATTTTTTGACCTTTTTTGCTATTTTTTTCGAATTTTATATTACGCGTCGGGTACGAACGAAACGGAACGATAATTTTTATTTTCTCCCTTTCTCGGACCTTTCCAACCTATTTTGGCTTTAAATGAAGCCATAGTGGTATTTTTTGAATTTTTTTGCTATTTTTTTGGAATTTTCTATTACGCGTGGGGTTGGAAAGAAACGGAACGATAATTTTTATTTTCTCCCTTTCAAATCCTTTTCCAACCTATTTTGGCTTGAAATGTTGTCATAATGGTATTTTTGAATTTTTTTTGCAATTTTTTTTGAAATTTCTATTACGCGTCGGGAACGAACGAAACGGAACGATAATTTTTATTTTCTCTCTTTCTCAGCCTTTTCCAACCTATTTTCGCCTGAAATTAGGCCATAATGGTATTTTTGAATTTTTTGACCTTTTTTGCTTTTTTTTTGGAATTTTCTATTACGCGTCGGGTAGGAACGAAACTGAGCGATAATTTTTATTTTCTCCCATTCAAATCCTTTTCCAACCTATTTTGGCTTGAAATGTTGTCATAATGGTATTTTTGAATTTTTTTGCAATTTTTTTTGAAATTTCTATTACGCGTCGGGAACGAACGAAACGGAACGATAATTTTTATTTTCTCCCTTTCTTGGACTTTTCCAGCCTTTTTTGGCTTTAAATGAAGCCATAGTGGTATTTTCGAATTTTTTTGCAATTTTTTTTGAAATTTCTATTACGCGTCGGGAACGAATGAAACGGAACGATAATTTTTATTTTCTCCTTTTCTTGGACTTTTCCAGCCTATTTTGGCTTTTAATGAAGCCATAGTGGTATATTTTAATTTTTTTAATTTTTTTGCTATTTTTTTGGAATTTTCTATTACGCGTCGAGTAGGAACGAAACGAAACAATAATTTTTATTTTCTCTCTTTCACGGCTTTTGCCAACGAATTTTGGCTTGAAATGAAGCACAACGGTATTTTTTAATTTTTTAATTTTTTGGCTATTTTTTTGGAATTTTCTATTGCGCGTCGGGTAGGAACGAAAGGGAATGATAATTTTTATTTTCCCTCTTTCTCGACCTTTTCCAACCTTTTATGGCTTGAAAATTAGCCATAGTGGTGTTTTTTAATTTTTTTGCTATTTTTTTGGAATTTTGGATTATGCGTCGGGTAGAAAAGAAACGGAACGATAATTTTTATTTTCTCTCTTTCTCAGCCTTTTCCAACCTATTTTGGCCTGAAATTAGGCCATAATGGTATTTTTTAATTTTTTGACCTATTTTGCTATTTTTTTGGAATTTTCTATTACGCGTCGGGTAGGAACGAAACGGAGCGATAATTTTTATTTTCTCCCTTTCAAATCCTTTTCCAACCTATTTTGGCTTGAAATGTTGTCATAATGGTATTTTTGAATTTTTTTGCAATTTTTTTTGAAATTTCTATTACGCGTCGGGAACGAACGAAACGGAACGATAATTTTTATTTTCTCCCTTTCTTGGACTTTTCCAGCCTTTTTTGGCTTTAAATGAAGCCATAGTGGTATTTTTGAATTTTTTTGCAATTTTTTTTGAAATTTCTATTACGCGTCGGGAACGAATGAAACGGAACGATAATTTTTACTTTATCCCTTTCTCGGACTTTTCCAACCTATTTTGGCTTTAAATGAAGCCTTAGTGGTATTTTTTAAATTTTTTTGGAATTTTCTTTTACGCGTCGGGTTGGAACGAAACAGAACGATAATTTTTATTTTCTCTCTTTCTCGGCCTTTTCCGACCTATTTTGGCTTGCAATGAAGCCATAATGGTATTTCTTAATTTTTTTCATTTTTTTGCCATTTTTTTTGGAATTTTCTATCACGCGTCCAGTTGGAACGGAACGGAACGATAATTTTATGTTCTCGATTTCTCGTCCTTCTCCAACTTAGTTTGGCTTAAAATGAATCTATAGTGGTATTTTTTAATTTTTTTAATTTTTTTGGTAGTTTTTTGGAATTTTCTATAATGCATCGGGTAGGAACGAAGCAGAAAGAAAATTTTTAATTTCTCCCTTTCACATCCATTTCCAACCTATTTTGGCTAGAAATGAAGCCATAATGGTATTTTTTAATTTTTTGAATTTTTTTGCTATTTTTTTGGAATTTTCTATTACGCGTCGGGTAGGAACGAAACAGAGTGATAATTTTTATTTTCTCCCTTTCAAATCCTTTTCCAACCTATTTTGGCTTGAAATTTTGTGATAATGGTATTTTTGAATTTTTTTGCAATTTTTTTTGAAATTTCTATTACGCGTCGGGAACGAACGAAACGGAACGATAATTTTTATTTTCTCCTTTTCTTGGACTTTTCCAGCCTATTTTGGCTTTTAATGAAGCCATAGTGGTATATTTTAATTTTTTTAATTTTTTTGCTATTTTTTTGGAATTTTCTATTACGCGTCGAGTAGGAACGAAACGAAACAATAATTTTTATTTTCTCTCTTTCACGGCTTTTGCCAACGAATTTTGGCTTGAAATGAAGCACAACGGTATTTTTTAATTTTTTAATTTTTTGGCTATTTTTTTGGAATTTTCTATTGCGCGTCGGGTAGGAACGAAAGGGAATGATAATTTTTATTTTCCCTCTTTCTCGACCTTTTCCAACCTTTTATGGCTTGAAAATTAGCCATAGTGGTGTTTTTTAATTTTTTTGCTATTTTTTTGGAATTTTGGATTATGCGTCGGGTAGAAAAGAAACGGAACGATAATTTTTATTTTCTCTCTTTCTCAGCCTTTTCCAACCTATTTTGGCCTGAAATTAGGCCATAATGGTATTTTTTAATTTTTTGACCTTTTTTGCTATTTTTTTCGAATTTTATATTACGCGTCGGGTACGAACGAAACGGAACGATAATTTTTATTTTCTCCCTTTCTCGGACCTTTCCAACCTATTTTGGCTTTAAATGAAGCCATAGTGGTATTTTTTGAATTTTTTTGCTATTTTTTTGGAATTTTCTATTACGCGTGGGGTTGGAAAGAAACGGAACGATAATTTTTATTTTCTCCCTTTCAAATCCTTTTCCAACCTATTTTGGCTTGAAATGTTGTCATAATGGTATTTTTGAATTTTTTTTGCAATTTTTTTTGAAATTTCTATTACGCGTCGGGAACGAACGAAACGGAACGATAATTTTTATTTTCTCTCTTTCTCAGCCTTTTCCAACCTATTTTCGCCTGAAATTAGGCCATAATGGTATTTTTGAATTTTTTGACCTTTTTTGCTTTTTTTTTGGAATTTTCTATTACGCGTCGGGTAGGAACGAAACTGAGCGATAATTTTTATTTTCTCCCATTCAAATCCTTTTCCAACCTATTTTGGCTTGAAATGTTGTCATAATGGTATTTTTGAATTTTTTTGCAATTTTTTTTGAAATTTCTATTACGCGTCGGGAACGAACGAAACGGAACGATAATTTTTATTTTCTCCCTTTCTTGGACTTTTCCAGCCTTTTTTGGCTTTAAATGAAGCCATAGTGGTATTTTCGAATTTTTTTGCAATTTTTTTTGAAATTTCTATTACGCGTCGGGAACGAATGAAACGGAACGATAATTTTTATTTTCTCCTTTTCTTGGACTTTTCCAGCCTATTTTGGCTTTTAATGAAGCCATAGTGGTATATTTTAATTTTTTTAATTTTTTTGCTATTTTTTTGGAATTTTCTATTACGCGTCGAGTAGGAACGAAACGAAACAATAATTTTTATTTTCTCTCTTTCACGGCTTTTGCCAACGAATTTTGGCTTGAAATGAAGCACAACGGTATTTTTTAATTTTTTAATTTTTTGGCTATTTTTTTGGAATTTTCTATTGCGCGTCGGGTAGGAACGAAAGGGAATGATAATTTTTATTTTCCCTCTTTCTCGACCTTTTCCAACCTTTTATGGCTTGAAAATTAGCCATAGTGGTGTTTTTTAATTTTTTTGCTATTTTTTTGGAATTTTGGATTATGCGTCGGGTAGAAAAGAAACGGAACGATAATTTTTATTTTCTCTCTTTCTCAGCCTTTTCCAACCTATTTTGGCCTGAAATTAGGCCATAATGGTATTTTTTAATTTTTTGACCTATTTTGCTATTTTTTTGGAATTTTCTATTACGCGTCGGGTAGGAACGAAACGGAGCGATAATTTTTATTTTCTCCCTTTCAAATCCTTTTCCAACCTATTTTGGCTTGAAATGTTGTCATAATGGTATTTTTGAATTTTTTTGCAATTTTTTTTGAAATTTCTATTACGCGTCGGGAACGAACGAAACGGAACGATAATTTTTATTTTCTCCCTTTCTTGGACTTTTCCAGCCTTTTTTGGCTTTAAATGAAGCCATAGTGGTATTTTTGAATTTTTTTGCAATTTTTTTTGAAATTTCTATTACGCGTCGGGAACGAATGAAACGGAACGATAATTTTTACTTTATCCCTTTCTCGGACTTTTCCAACCTATTTTGGCTTTAAATGAAGCCTTAGTGGTATTTTTTAAATTTTTTTGGAATTTTCTTTTACGCGTCGGGTTGGAACGAAACAGAACGATAATTTTTATTTTCTCTCTTTCTCGGCCTTTTCCGACCTATTTTGGCTTGCAATGAAGCCATAATGGTATTTCTTAATTTTTTTCATTTTTTTGCCATTTTTTTTGGAATTTTCTATCACGCGTCCAGTTGGAACGGAACGGAACGATAATTTTATGTTCTCGATTTCTCGTCCTTCTCCAACTTAGTTTGGCTTAAAATGAATCTATAGTGGTATTTTTTAATTTTTTTAATTTTTTTGGTAGTTTTTTGGAATTTTCTATAATGCATCGGGTAGGAACGAAGCAGAAAGAAAATTTTTAATTTCTCCCTTTCACATCCATTTCCAACCTATTTTGGCTAGAAATGAAGCCATAATGGTATTTTTTAATTTTTTGAATTTTTTTGCTATTTTTTTGGAATTTTCTATTACGCGTCGGGTAGGAACGAAACAGAGTGATAATTTTTATTTTCTCCCTTTCAAATCCTTTTCCAACCTATTTTGGCTTGAAATTTTGTGATAATGGTATTTTTGAATTTTTTTGCAATTTTTTTTGAAATTTCTATTACGCGTCGGGAACGAACGAAACGGAACGATAATTTTTATTTTCTCCATTTCTTGGACTTTTCCAGCCTATTTTGGCTTTTAATGAAGCCATAGTGGTATATTTTAATTTTTTTAATTTTTTTGCTATTTTTTGGAATTTTCTATTACGCGTCGAGTAGGAATGAAACGAAACGATAATTTTTATTTTCTCTCTTTCACGGCTTTTTCCAACGAAATTTGGCTTGAAATGAAGCAGAACGGTATTTTTTAATTTTTTAATTTTTTGGCTATTTTTTGGAATTTTCTATTGCGCGTCGGGTAGGAACGAAAGGGAATGTTAATTTTTATTTTCCCTCTTTCTCGACCTTTTCCAACCTTTTATGGCTTGAAAATTAGCCATAGTGGTGTTTTTTAAATTTTTTGCTATTTTTTTGGAATTGTGGATTATGCGTCGGGTAGGAAAGAAACGGAAAGATAATTTTTATTTTTTCTCTTTCTCAGCCTTTTCCAACCTATTTTGGCCTGAAATTAGGCCATAATGGTATTTTTTAATTTTTTTACCTTTTTTGCTATTTTTTTGGAATTTTCTATTACGCGTCGGGTAGGAACGAAACGGAGCGATACTTTTTATTTTCTCCCTTTCAAATCCTTTTCCAACCTATTTTGGCTTGAAATGTTGTCATAATGGTATTTTTGAATTTTTTTGCAATTTTTTTTGAAATTTCTATTACGCGTCGGGAACGAACGAAACGGAACGATAATTTTTATTTTCTCCCTTTCTTGGACTTTTCCAGCCTATTTTGGCTTTAAATGAAGCCATAGTGGTATTTTTCGAATTTTTTTGCTATTTTTTTGGAATTTTTTATTACGCGTTGGGTTGGAACGAAACGGAACGATAATTTTTATTTTCTCTCTTTCTCAGCCTTTTCCAACCTATTTTGGCCTGAAATTAGGTCATAATGGTATTTTTTAATTTTTTGACCTTTTTTGCTATTTTTTTGGAATTTTCTATTACGCGTCGGGTAGGAACGAAACAGAGCGATAATTTTTATTTTCTCCCTTTCAAATCCTTTTCCAACCTATTTTGGCTTGAAATGTTGTCATAATGGTATTTTTGAATTTTTTTGCAATTTTTTTTGAAATTTCTATTACGCGTCGGGAACGAACGAAACGGAACGATAATTTTTATTTTCTCTCTTTCTCAGCCTTTTCCAACCTATTTTTGGCCTGAAATTAGGCCATAATGGTATTTTTTAATTTTTTGACCTTATTTGCTATTTTTTTGGAATTTTATATTACGCGTCGGGTATGAACGAAACGGAACGATAATTTTTATTTTCTCCCTTTCTCGGACTTTTCCAACCAATTTTGGCTTGAAATGAAGCACAACGGTATTTTTTTAATGAAGCCATAGTGGTATATTTTAATTTTTTTAATTTTTTTGCTAGTTTTTTTGAATTTTCTATTACGCGTCGGGTAGGAACGAAACGAAACAATAATTTTTATTTTCTCTCTTTCTCAGCTTTTTCCAACCAATTTTGGCTTGAAATGAAGCACAACGGTATTTTTTAATTTTTTTATTTTTTTGGCTATTTTTTTGAAATTTTCTATTTCGCGTCGGGTAGGACGAAATGGAATGATAATTTTTATTTTCCCTCTTTCTCGACCTTCTCCAACCTTTTATGGCTTGAAAATTGGCCATAGTGGTGTTTTTTAATTTTTTTGCTATTTTTTTGGAATTTTGGATTATGCGTCGGGTAGGAAAGAAACGGAACGATAATTTTTATTTTCTCTCTTTCTCAGCCTTTTCCAACCTATTTTGACCTTAAATTAGGCCATAATGGTATTTTTTAATTTTTTGACCTTTTTTGCTTTTTTTTTTGAATTTTCTATTACGCGTCGGGTAGGAACGAAACTGAGCGATAATTTTTATTTTCTCCCTTTCAAATCCTTTTCCAACCTATTTTGGCTTGAAATGTTGTCATAATAGTATTTTTGAATTTTTTTTGAAATTTCTATTACGCGTCGGGAACGAACGAAACGAAACGATAATTTTTATTTTCTCTCTTTCTCGGCTTTTTCCAACCAATTTTGGCTTGAAATGAAGCACAACGGTATTTTTTAATTTTTTTATTTTTTTGCTATTTTTTTGGAATTTTCTATTTCGCGTCGGGTAGGACGAAATGGAATGATAATTTTTATTTTCCCTCTTTCTCGACCTTTTCCAACCTTTTATGGCTTGAAAATTAGCCACAGTGGTGTTTTTTAATTTTTTTGCTATTTTTTTGGAATTTTCGATTATGCGTTGGGTAGGAAAGAAACGGAACGATAATTTTTATTTTCACCCTTTCAAATCCTTTTCCAACCAATTTTGGCTTGAAATGTTGTCATAATGGTATTTTTGAATTTTTTTTGCAATTTTTTTTGAAATTTCTATTACGCGTCGGGAACGAACGAAACGGAACGATAATTTTTATTTTCTCTATTTCTCAGCCTTTTCCAACCTATTTTGGCCTGAAATTAGGCCATAATGGTATTTTTTAATTTTTTGACCTTTTTTGCTTTTTTTTTGGAATTTTCTATTACGCGTCGGGTAGGAACGAAACTGAACGATAATTTTTATTTTCTCCATTTCAAATCCTTTTCCAACCTATTTTGGCTTGAAATGTTGTCATAATGGTATTTTTGAATTTTTTTTGCAATTTTTTTTGAAATTTCTATTACGCGTCGGGAACGAACGAAACGGAACGATAATTTTTATTTTCTCTATTTCTCAGCCTTTTCCAACCTATTTTGGCCTGAAATTAGGCCATAATGGTATTTTTTAATTTTTTGACCTTTTTTACTTTTTTTTTGGAATTTTCTATTACGCGTCGGGTAGGAACGAAACGGAGCGATAATTTTTATTTTCACCCTTTCAAATCCTTTTCCAACCTATTTTGGCTTGAAATGTTGTCATAATGGTATTTTTGAATTTTTTTGCAGTTTTTTTTGAAATTTCTATAACGCGTCGGGAACGAACGAAACGGAACGATAATTTTTATTTTCTCCCTTTCTTGGACCTTTCCAGCCTATTTTGGCTTTTAATGAAGCCATAGTGGTATATTTTAATTTTTTTAATTTTTTTGCTATTTTTTTGGAATTTTCTATTACGCGTCGAGTAGGAACGAAACGAAACAATAATTTTTATTTTCTCTCTTTCACGGCTTTTGCCAACGAATTTTGGCTTGAAATGAAGCACAACGGTATTTTTTAATTTTTTAATTTTTTGGCTATTTTTTTGAAATTTCTATTACGCGTCGGGAACGAACGAAACGGAACGATAATTTTTATTTTCTCCCTTTCTTGGACCTTTCCAGCCTATTTTGGCTTTTAATGAAGCCATAGTGGTATATTTTAATTTTTTTAATTTTTTTGCTATTTTTTTGGAATTTTCTATTACGCGTCGGGTAGGAACGAAACGAAACGATAATTTTTATTTTCTCTCTTTCTCGGCTTTTTCCAACCAATTTTGGCTTGAAATGGAGCACAACGGTATTTTTTTATTTTTTTGCTATTTTTTTGGAATTTTCTATTTCGCGTCGGGTAGGACGAAATGGAATGATAATTTTTATTTTCCCTCTTTCTCGACCTTTTCCAACCTTTTATGGCTTGAAAATTACCCATAGTGGTGTTTTTTAATTATTTTTGCTATTTTTTTGGAATTTTGGATTATGCGTCTGGTAGGAAAGAAACGGAACGATAATTTTTATTTTCTCTCTTTCTCAGCCTTTTCCAACCTATTTTGGCCTGAAATTAGGCCATAATGGTATTTTTTAATTTTTTGACCTTTTTTACTATTTTTTTGGAATTTTCTATTACGCGTCGGGTAGGAACGAAACGGAGCGATAATTTTTATTTTCTCCCTTTCAAATCCTTTTCCAACCTATTTTGGCTTGAAATGTTGTCATAATGGTATTTTTGAATTTTTTTGCAATTTTTTTTCAAATTTCTATTACGCGTCGGGAACGAACAAAACGGAACGATAATTTCTATTTTCTCTCTTTCTTGGACTTTTCCAGCCTATTTTGGCTTTTAATGAAGCCATAGTGGTATATTTTAATTTTTTTAATTTTTTTGCTATTTTTTTGGAATTTTCTATTACGCGTCGGGTAGGAACGAAACGAAACGATAATTTTTATTTTCTCTCTTTCTCGGCTTTTTCCAACCAATTTTGGCTTGAAATGAAGCACAACGGTATATTTTAATTTTTTTTTATTTTTTTGCTATTTTTTTGGAATTTTCTATTACGCGTCGGGTAGGAACGAAACGAAACGATAATTTTTATTTTCTCTCTTTCTCGGCTTTTTCCAACCAATTTTGGCTTGAAATGAAGCACAACGGTATTTTTTAATTTTTTATTTTTTTGCTATTTTTTTGGAATTTTCTTTTTCGCGTCGGGTAGGACGAAAGGGAATGATAATTTTTATTTTCCCTCTTTCTCGACCTTTTCCAACCTTTTATGGCTTGAAAATTAGCCATAGTGGTGTTTTTTAATTTTTTTTAATTTTTTTGCTATTTTTTTGGAATTTTCGATTATGCGTTGGGTAGGAAAGAAACGGAACGATAATTTTTCTTTTCACCCTTTCAAATCCTTTTCCAACCTATTTTGGCTTGAAATGTTGTCATAATGGTATTTTTGAATTTTTTTGCAATTTTTTTTCAAATTTCTATTACGCGTCGGGAACGAACAAAACGGAACGATAATTTTTATTTTCTCTCTTTCTTGGACTTTTCCAGCCTATTTTGGCTTTTAATGAAGCCATAGTGGTATATTTTAATTTTTTTAATTTTTTTGCTATTTTTTTGGAATTTTCTATTACGCGTCGGGTAGGAACGAAACGAAACGATAATTTTTATTTTCTCTCTTTCTCGGCTTTTTCCAACCAATTTTGGCTTGAAATGAAGCACAACGGTATTTATTAAATTTTTTTTTTTGGCTATTTTTTTGGAATTTTCTATTGCGCGTCGGGTAGGAACGAAATGAAATGATAATTTTTATTTTCCCTCTTTCTCGACCTTTTCCAACCTTTTATGGCTTGAAAATTAGCCATAGTGGTGTTTTTTAATTTTTTTTAATTTTTTTTAATTTTTTTGGAATTTTCGATTATGCGTTGGGTAGGAAAGAAACGGAACGATAATTTTTATTTTCACCCTTTCAAATCCTTTTCCAACCTATTTTGGCTTGAAATGTTGTCATAATGGTATTTTTGAATTTTTTTGCAATTTTTTTTGAAATTTCTATTACGCGTCGGGAACGAACGAAACGAAACGATAATTTTTATTTTCTCTCTTTCTCGGCTTTTTCCAACCAATTTTGGCTTGAAATGAAGCACAACGGTATATTTTAATTTTTTTTTATTTTTTTGCTATTTTTTTGGAATTTTCTATTACGCGTCGGGTAGGAACGAAACGAAACGATAATTTTTATTTTCTCTCTTTCTCGGCTTTTTCCAACCAATTTTGGCTTGAAATGAAGCACAACGGTATTTTTTAATTTTTTATTTTTTTGCTATTTTTTTGGAATTTTCTTTTTCGCGTCGGGTAGGACGAAATGGAATGATAATTTTTATTTTCCCTCTTTCTCGACCTTTTCCAACCTTTTATGGCTTGAAAATTAGCCATAGTGGTGTTTTTTAATTTTTTTGCTATTTTTTTGGAATTTTGGATTATGCGTCGGGTAGGAAAGAAACGGAACGATAATTTTTATTTTCTCTATTTCTCAGCCTTTTCCAACCTATTTTTGCCTGAAATTAGGCCATAATGGTTTTTTTTAATTTTTTGACCTTTTTTGCTTTTTTTTTGGAATTTTCTATTACGCGTCGGGTAGGAACGAAACTGAGCGATAATTTTTATTTTCTCCCTTTCAAATCCTTTTCCAACCTATTTTGGCTTGAAATGTTGTCATAATGGTATTTTTGAATTTTTTTGCAATTTTTTTTCAAATTTCTATTACGCGTCGGGAACGAACAAAACGGAACGATAATTTTTATTTTCTCTCTTTCTTGGACTTTTCCAGCCTATTTTGGCTTTTAATGAAGCCATAGTGGTATATTTTAATTTTTTTAATTTTTTTGCTATTTTTTTGGAATTTTCTATTACGCGTCGGGTAGGAACGAAACGAAACGATAATTTTTATTTTCTCTCTTTCTCGGCTTTTTCCAACCAATTTTGGCTTGAAATGAAGCACAACGGTATTTATTAAATTTTTTTTTTTGGCTATTTTTTTGGAATTTTCTATTGCGCGTCGGGTAGGAACGAAATGAAATGATAATTTTTATTTTCCCTCTTTCTCGACCTTTTCCAACCTTTTATGGCTTGAAAATTAGCCATAGTGGTGTTTTTTAATTTTTTTTAATTTTTTTGCTATTTTTTTGGAATTTTCGATTATGCGTTGGGTAGGAAAGAAACGGAACGATAATTTTTATTTTCACCCTTTCAAATCCTTTTCCAACCTATTTTGGCTTGAAATGTTGTCATAATGGTATTTTTGAATTTTTTTGCAATTTTTTTTGAAATTTCTATTACGCGTCGGGAACGAACGAAACGAAACGATAATTTTTATTTTCTCTCTTTCTCGGCTTTTTCCAACCAATTTTGGCTTGAAATGAAGCACAACGGTATATTTTAATTTTTTTTTATTTTTTTGCTATTTTTTTGGAATTTTCTATTACGCGTCGGGTAGGAACGAAACGAAACGATAATTTTTATTTTCTCTCTTTCTCGGCTTTTTCCAACCAATTTTGGCTTGAAATGAAGCACAACGGTATTTTTTAATTTTTTATTTTTTTGCTATTTTTTTGGAATTTTCTTTTTCGCGTCGGGTAGGACGAAATGGAATGATAATTTTTATTTTCCCTCTTTCTCGACCTTTTCCAACCTTTTATGGCTTGAAAATTAGCCATAGTGGTGTTTTTTAATTTTTTTGCTATTTTTTTGGAATTTTGGATTATGCGTCGGGTAGGAAAGAAACGGAACGATAATTTTTATTTTCTCTATTTCTCAGCCTTTTCCAACCTATTTTTGCCTGAAATTAGGCCATAATGGTTTTTTTTAATTTTTTGACCTTTTTTGCTTTTTTTTTTGGAATTTTCTATTACGCGTCGGGTAGGAACGAAACTGAGCGATAATTTTTATTTTCTCCCTTTCAAATCCTTTTCCAACCTATTTTGGCTTGAAATGTTGTCATAATGGTATTTTTGAATTTTTTTGCAATTTTTTTTGAAATTTCTATTACGCGTCGGGAACGAACGAAACGGAACGATAATTTTTATTTTCTCCCTTTCTTGGACCTTTCCAGCCTATTTTGGCTTTTAATGAAGCCATAGTGGTATATTTTAATTTTTTTAATTTTTTTGCTATTTTTTTGGAATTTTCTATTACGCGTCGGGTAGGAACGAAACGAAACGATAATTTTTATTTTCTCTCTTTCTCGGCTTTTTCCAACCAATTTTGGCTTGAAATGAAGCACAACGGTATTTTTTAATTTTTTTGCTATTTTTTTGGAATTTTGGATTATGCGTCGGGTAGGAAAGAAAAGGAACGATAATTTTTATTTTCTCTCTTTCTCAGCATTTTCCAACCTATTTTGGCCTGAAATTAGGCCATAATGGTATTTTTTAATTTTTTGACCTTTTTTGCTTTTTTTTTGGAATTTTCTATTACGCGTCGGGTAGGAACGAAACTGAGCGATAATTTTTATTTTCTCCCTTTCAAATCCTTTTCCAACCTATTTTGGCTTGAAATGTTGTCATAATGGTATTTTTGAATTTTTTTGCAATTTTTTTTGAAATTTCTATTACGCGTCGGGAACGAACGAAACGGAACGATAATTTTTATTTTCCCTCTTTCTCACCCTTTTCCAACCTATTTTGGCCTGAAATTAGGCCATAATGGTATTTTTTAATTTTTTGACCTTTTTTGCTATTTTTTTGGAATTTTATATTACGCGTCGGGCATGAACGAAACGGAACGATAATTTTTATTTTCTCTCTTTCTCAGCCTTTTCCAACCTATTTTGGCCTGAAATTAGAACATAATGGTATTTTTTAATTTTTTGACCTTTTTTGCTTTTTTTTTTGAATTTTCTATTACGCGTCGGGTAGGAACGAAACTGAGCGATAATTTTTATTTTCTCCCTTTCAAATCCTTTTCCAACCTATTTTGGCTTGAAATGTTGTCATAATGGTATTTTTGAATTTTTTTGCAATTTTTTTTGAAATTTCTATTACGCGTCGGGAACGAACGAAACGGAACGATAATTTTTATTTTCTCCCTTTCTTGGACTTTTCCAGCCTATTTTGGCTTTTAATGAAGCCATAGTGGTATATTTTAATTTTTTTTAATTTTTTTGTTATTTTTTTGGAATTTTCTATTACGCGTCGAGTAGGAACGAAACGAAACAATAATTTTTATTTTCTCTCTTTCACGTCTTTTTCCAACGAATTTTGGCTTGAAATGAAGCACAACGGTATTTTTTAATTTTTTAATTTTTTGGCAACTTTTTTGGAATTTTCTATTGCGCGTCGGGTAGGAACGAAAGGGAATGATAATTTTTATTTTCCCTCTTTCTCGACCTTTTCCAACCTTTTATGGCTTGAAAATTAGCCATAGTGGTGTTTTTTAATTTTTTTGCTATTTTTTTGGAATTTTGGATTATGCGTCGGGTAGAAAAGAAACGGAACGATAATTTTTATTTTCTCTCTTTCTCAGCCTTTTCCAACCTATTTTGGCCTGAAATTAGTTCATAATGGTATTTTTAAATTTTTTGACCTTTTTTGCTTTTTTTTTTCGAATTTTCTATTACGCGTCGGGTAGGAACGAAACGGAGCGATAATTTTTATTTTCTCCCTTTCAAATCCTTTTCCAACGTATTTTGGCTTGAAATGTTGTCATAATGGTATTTTTGAATTTTTTTGCAATTTTTTTTGAAATTTCTATTACGCGTCGGGAACGAACGAAACAGAACGATAATTTTTATTTTCTCACTTTCTCAGCCTTTTCCAACCTAATTTGGCCTGTAATTAGGCCATAATGGTATTTTTTAATTTTTTGACCTTTTTTGCTATTTTTTTGGAATTTTATATTACGCGCCGGGTATGAACGAAACGGAACGATAATTTTTATTTTCTCCCTTTCTCGGACTTTTCCAACCAATTTTGGCTTGAAATGAAGCACAACGGTATTTATTAAATTTTTTTTTTTTGGCTATTTTTTTGGAATTTTCTATTGCGCGTCGGGTAGGAACGAAATGAAATGATAATTTTTATTTTCCCTCTTTCTCGACCTTTTCCAACCTTTTATGGCTTGAAAATTAGCCATAGTGGTGTTTTTTAATTTTTTTGATATTTTTTTGGAATTTTCGATTATGCGTTGGGTAGGAAAGAAACGGAACGATAATTTTTATTTTCACCCTTTCAAATCCTTTTCCAACCTATTTTCGCTTGAAATGTTGTCATAATGGTATTTTTGAATTTTTTTGCAATTTTTTTTGAAATTTCTATTACGCGTCGGGAACGAACGAAACGGAACGATAATTTTTATTTTCTCTCTTTCTCAGCCTTTTCCAACCTATTTTGGCCTGAAATTAGGCCATAATGGTATTTTTTAATTTTTTGACCTTTTTTGCTTTTTTTTTTTGAATTTTCTATTACGCGTCGGGTAGGAACGAAACTGAGCGATAATTTTTATTTTCTCCCTTTTAAATCCTTTTCCAACCTATTTTGGCTTGAAATGTTGTCATAATGGTATTTTTGAATTTTTTTGCAATTTTTTTTGAAATTTCTATTACGCGTCGGGAACGAACGAAACGGAACGATAATTTTTATTTTCTCCCTTTCTTGGACTTTTCCAGCCTATTTTGGCTTTTAATGAAGCCATAGTGGTATATTTTAATTTTTTTAATTTTTTTGCTATTTTTTTGGAATTTTCTATTACGCGTCGTGTAGGAACGAAACGAAACGATAATTTTTATTTTCTCTCTTTCTCGGCTTTTTCCTTCCAATTTGGGCTTGAAATGAAGCACAACTGTATTTTTTAATTTTTTTTTATTTTTTTGCCATTTTTTTGGAATTTTCTATTGCGCGTCGGGTAGGACGAAATGGAATGATTATTTTTATTTTCCCTCTTTCTCGACCTTTTCCAACCTTTTATGGCTTGAAAATTAGCCATAGTGGTGTTTTTTAATTTTTTTGCTATTTTTTTGGAATTTTGGATTATGCGTTGGGTAGGAAAGAAACGGAACGATAATTTTTATTTTCTCTCTTTCTCAGCCTTTTCCAACCTATTTTGGCCTGAAATTAGGCCATAGTGGTATTTTCTAATTTTTAGACCTTTGTTGCTATTTTTTTGGAATTTTCTATTACGCGTCGGGTAGGAACGAAACTGAGCGATAATTTTTATTTTCTCCCTTTCAAATCCTTTTCCAACCTATTTTGGCTTGAAATGTTGTCATAATGGTATTTTTGAATTTTTTTGCAATTTTTTTTGAAATTTCTATTACGCGTCGGGAACGAACGAAACGGAACGATAATTTTTATTTTCTCCTTTTCTTGGACTTTTCCAGCCTATTTTGGCTTTTAGTGAAGCCATAGTGGTATATTTTAATTTTTTTAATTTTTTTGCTATTTTTTGGAATTTTCTATTACGCGTCGAGTAGGAACGAAACGAAACGGTAATTTTTATTTTCTCTCTTTCACGGCTTTTTCCAACGAAATTTGGCTTGAAATGAAGCACAACAGTATTTTTTAATTTTTTAATTTTTTTGCTATTTTTTTGTAATTTTCTATTGCGCGTCGGGTAGGAACGAACGGGAATGATAATTTTTATTTTCCCTCTTTCTCGACCTTTTCCAACCTTTTATGGCTTGAAAATTAGCCATAGTGGTGTTTTTTAAATTTTTGCTACTTTTTTGGAATTTTGGATTATGCGTCGGGTAGGAAAGGAACGGAAAGATAATTTTTGTTTTCTCTCTTTCTCAGCCTTTCCAACCTATTTTGGCCGGAAATTAGGCCATAATGGTATTTTTTAATTTATTGACCTTTTTTGCTATTTTTTTGGAATTTTCTATTACGCGTCGGGTAGGAACGAAACCGAGCGATACTTTTTATTTTCTCCCTTTCAAATCCTTTTCCAACCTATTTTGGCTTGAAATGTTGTCATAATGGTATTTTTGAATTTTTTTGCAATTTTTTTTGAAATTTCTATTACGCGTCGGGAACGAACGAAACGGAACGATAATTTTTATTTTCTCCCTTTCTTGGACTTTTCCAGCCTATTTTTGCTTTAAATGAAGCCATAGTGGTATTTTTCGAATTTTTTTGCTATTTTTTTGGAATTTTTTATTACGCGTTGGGTTCGAACGAAATGGAACGATAATTTTTATTTTCTCTCTTTCTCAGCCTTTTCCAACCTATTTTGGCATGAAATTAGGCCATAATGGTATTTTTTAATTTTTTGACCTTTTTTGCTATTTTTTTGGAATTTTATATTACGCGTCGGGTATGAACGAAACGGAACGATAATTTTTATTTTCTCCCTTTCTCGGACTTTTCCAACCAATTTTGGCTTGAAATGAAGCACAACGGTATTTTTTAATGAAGCCATAGTGGTATATTTTAATTTTTATAATTTTTTTTCTATTTTTTTGGAATTTTCTATTACGCGTCGGGTAGGAACGAAACGAAACAGTAATTTTTATTTTCTCTCTTTCTCGGCTTTTTCCAACCAATTTGGGCTTGAAATGAAGCACAACGGTATTTTTTTATTTTTTTATTTTTTTGCTATTTTTTTGGAATTTTCTATTGCGCGTCGGGTAGGACGAAATGGAATGATAATTTTTATTTTCCCTCTTTCTCGACCTTTTCCAACCTGTTGTGGCTTGAAAATTAGCCATAGTGGTATATTTTAATTTTTTTAATTTTTTTGCTATTTTTTTGGAATTTTCTATTACGCGTCGGGTAGGAACGAAACGAAACGATAATTTTTATTTTCTCTCTTTCTCGGCTTTTTCCAACCAATTTGGGCTTGAAATGAAGCACAACTGTATTTTTTAATTTTTTTTATTTTTTTTCCATTTTTTTGGAATTTTCTATTGCGCGTCGGGTAGGACGAAATGGAATGATTATTTTTATTTTCCCTCTTTCTCGACCTTTTCCAACCTTTTATGGCTTGAAAATTAGCCATAGTGGTGTTTTTTAATTTTTTTGCTATTTTTTTGGAATTTTGGATTATGCGTCGGGTAGGAAAGAAACGGAACGATAATTTTTATTTTCTCTCTTTCTCAGACTTTTCCAACATGTTTTGGCCTGAAATTAGGCCATAGTGGTATTTTCTAATTTTTTGACCTTTGTTGCTATTTTTTTGGAATTTTCTATTACGCGTCGGGTAGGAACGAAACGGAGCGATAATTTTTGTTTTCTCCCTTTCAAATCCTTTTCCAACCTATTTTGGCTTGAAATGTTGTCATAATGGTATTTTTGAATTTTTTTGCAATTTTTTTTCAAATTTCTATTACGCGTCGGGAACGAACGAAATGGAACGATAATTTTTATTTTCTTTCTTTCTCGGCTTTTTCCAACCAATTTGGGCTTGAAATGAAGCACAACTGTATTTTTTAATTTTTTTATTTTTTTGCTATTTTTTTGAAATTTTCTATTACGCGTCAGGTAGGAACGAAACGGAACGATAATTTTTATTTTCTCTCTTTCTCGACCTTTTCCAACCTTTTATGGCCTGAAAATTAGCCATAGTGGTGTTTTTTAACTTTTTTGCTATTTTTTTGGAATTTTGGATTATGCGTCGGGTAGGAAAGAAACGGAACGATAATTTTTATTTTCTCTCTTTCTCAGCCTTCTCCAACCTATTTTGGCCTGAAATTCGGCCTTAATGGTATTTTTTAATTTTTTGACCTTTTTTGCTATTTTTTTAGAATTTTATATTACGTGTCGGGTACGAACGAAACGAAACGATAATTTTTATTTTATCCCTTTCTCGGACTTTTCCAACCTATTTTGGCTTTAAATGAAGCCATAGTGGTATTTTTTAAATTTTTTTGGAATTTTCTTTTACGCGTCAGGTTGGAACGAAACGGAACGATAATTTTTATTTTATCCCTTTCTCGGAATTTTCCAACCTATTTTGGCTTTAAATGAAGCCATGGTGGTATTTTTTAAATTTTTTTGCTATTTTTTTGGAATTTTCTAATACGCGTCGGGTTGGAACGAAACGGAACGATAATTTTTATTTTATCCCTTTCTCGGAATTTTCCAACCTATTTTGGCTTTAAATGAAGCCATAGTGGTATTTTTTAAATTTTTTTGCTATTTTTTTGGAATTTTCTAATACGTGTCGGGTTGGAACGAAACGGAACGATAATTTTTATTTTCTCTCTTTCTCGGCCTTTTCCGACCTATTTTGGCTTGCAATGAAGCCATAATGGTATTTCTTAATTTTTTTCATTTTTTTGCCATTTTTTTTGGAATTTTCTATCACGCGTCCAGTTGGAACGGAACGGAACGATAATTTTTATGTTCTCGATTTCTCGTCCTTCTCCAACCTAGTTTGGCTTAAAATGAATCTATAGTGGTATTTTTTAATTTTTTGTAATTTTCTATAATGCATCGGGTAGGAACGAAGAGGACAGAAAATTTTTAATTTCTCCCTTTCACATCCATTTCCAACCTATTTTGGCTAGAAATGAAGTCATAATGGTAATTTTTAATTTTTTGAATTTTTTTGCTATTTTTTTGGAATTTTCTATTACGCGTCGGGTAGGAACGAAACAGAGCGATAATTTTTATTTTCTCCCTTTCAAATCCTTTTCCAACCTATTTTGGCTGGAAATTTTGTCATAATGGAATTTTTGAATTTTTTTGCAATTTTTTTTGAAATTTCTATTACGCGTCGGGAACGAACGAAACGGAACGATAATTTTTTTTTCTCCCTTTCTTGGACTTTTCCAGCCTATTTTGGCTTTTAATGAAGTGGTATATTTTAATTTTTTTAATTTTTTTGCTATTTTTTGGAATTTTCTATTACGCGTCGAGTAGGAACGAAACGAAACGGTAATTTTTATTTTCTCTCTTTCACGGCTTTTTCCAACGAAATTTGGCTCGAAATGAAGCACAACGGTACTTTTTAATTTTTAATTTTTTGGCTATTTTTTTGGAATTTTCTATTGCGCGTCGGGTAGGAACGAAAGGGAATGATAATTTTTATTTTCCCTCTTTCTCGACCTTTTCCAACCTTTTATGGCTTGAAAATTAGCCATAGTGGTGTTTTTTAAATTTTTTGCTATTTTTTTGGAATTTTGGATTATGCGTCAGGTAGGAAAGAAACGGAAAGATAATTTTTGTTTTCTCTCTTTCTCAGCCTTTTCCAACCTATTTTGGCCTGAAATTAGGCCATAATGGTATTTTTTAATTTTTTGACCTTTTTTGCTATTTTTTTGGAATTTTCTATTACGCGTCGGGTAGGAACGAAACCGAGCGATACCTTTTATTTTCTCCCTTTCAAATCCTTTTCCAACCTATTTTGGCTTGAAATGTTGTCATAATGGTATTTTTGAATTTTTTTGCAATTTTTTTTGAAATTTCTATTATGCGTCGGGAACGAACGAAACGTAACGATAATTTTTATTTTCTCTCTTTCTCGGCTTTTTCCAACCAATTTGGGCTTGAAATGAAGCACAACGGTATTTTTTAATTTTTTAATTTTTTTGCTATTTTTTTGGAATTTTCTATTGCGCGTCAGGTAGGACGAAATGGAATGATAATTTTTATTTTCCCTCTTTCTCGACCTTTTCCAACCTTTTATGGCTTGAAAATTAGCCATAGTGGTGTTTTTTAATTTTTTGCTATTTTTTTGGAATTTTGGATTATGCGTCGGGTAGGAAAGAAACGGAACGATAATTTTTATTTTCTCTCTTTCTCAGCCTTTTCCAACCTATTTTGGCCTGAAATTAGGCCATAATGGTATTTTTTAATTTTTTGACCTTTTTTGCTATTTTTTTGGAATTTTCTATTACGCGTCGGGTAGGAACGAAACGGAGCGATAATTTTTATTTTCTCCCTTTCAAATCCTTTTCCAACCTATTTTGGCTTGAAATGTTGTCATAATGGTATTTTTGAATTTTTTTGCAATTTTTTTTCAAATTTCTATTACGCGTCGCGAACGTACGAAACGGAACGATAATTTTTATTTTCTCTCTTTCTTGGACTTTTCCAGCCTATTTTGGCTTTTAATGAAGCCATAGTGGTATATTTTAATTTTTTTAATTTTTTTGCCATTTTTTTGGAATTTTCTATTACGCGTCGGGTAGGAACGAAACGAAACGATAATTTTTATTTTCTCTCTTTCTCCGCTTTTTCCAACCAATTTTGGCTTGAAATGAAGCACAACGGTATTTGTTAAATTTTTTTTTTTGGCTATTTTTTTGGAATTTTCTATTGCGCGTCGGGAAGGAACGAAATGAAATGATAATTTTTATTTTCCCTTTTTCTCGACCTTTTCCAACCTTTTATGGCTTGAAAATTAGCCACAGTGGTGTTCTTTAAATTTTTTGCTATTTTTTTGGAATTTTGGATTATGCGTCGGGTAGGAAAGAAACGGAACGATAATTTTTATTTTCTCTCTTTCTCAGCCTTTTCCAACCTATTTTGGCCTGAAATTAGGCCATAATGGTATTTTTTAATTTTTTGACCTTTTTTGCTATTTTTTTGGAATTTTCTATTACGCGTCGGGTAGGAACGAAACGGAGCGATAATTTTTATTTTCTCCCTTTCAAATCCTTTTCCAACCTATTTTGGCTTGAAATGTTGTCATAATGGTATTTTTGAATTTTTTTGCAATTTTTTTTCAAATTTCTATTACTCGTCGCGAACGTACGAAACGGAACGATAATTTTTATTTTCTCTCTTTCTTGGACTTTTCCAGCCTATTTTGGCTTTTAATGAAGCCATAGTGGTATATTTTAATTTTTTTAATTTTTTTGCCATTTTTTTGGAATTTTCTATTACGCGTCGGGTAGGAACGAAACGAAACGATAATTTTTATTTTCTCTCTTTCTCCGCTTTTTCCAACCAATTTTGGCTTGAAATGAAGCACAACGGTATTTGTTAAATTTTTTTTTTTTGGCTATTTTTTTGGAATTTTCTATTGCGCGTCGGGAAGGAACGAAATGAAATGATAATTTTTATTTTCCCTTTTTCTCAACCTTTTCCAACCTTTTATGGCTTGAAAATTAGCCATAGTGGTGTTCTTTAAATTTTTTGCTATTTTTTTGGAATTTTGGATTATGCGTCGGGTAGGAAAGAAACGGAACGATAATTTTTATTTTCTCTCTTTCTCAGCCTTTTCCAACCTATTTTGGCCTGAAATTAGGCCATAATGGTATTTTTTAATTTTTTGACCTTTTTTGCTATTTTTTTGGAATTTTCTATTACGCGTCGGGTAGGAACGAAACGGAGCGTTACTTTTTATTTTCTCCCTTTCAAATCCTTTTCCAACCTATTTTGGCTTGAAATGTTGTCATAATGGTATTTTTGAATTTTTTTGCAATTTTTTTTGAAATTTCTATTACGCGTCGGGAACGATCGAAACGGAACGATAATTTTTATTTTCTCCCTTTCTTGGACTTTTCCAGCCTATTTTGGCTTTAAATGAAGCCATAGTGGTATTTTTCGAAATTTTTTGCTATTTTTTTGGAATTTTTTATTACGCGTTGGGTTGGAACGAAACAGAACGATAATTTTTATTTTCTCTCTTTCTCAGCCTTTTCCAACCTATTTTGGCCTGAAATTAGGCCATAATGGTATTTTTTAATTTTTTGACATTTTTTGCTATTTTTTTGGAATTTTATATTACGCGTCGGGTATGAACGAAACGGAACGATAATTTTGTTTTCTCCCTTTCTCGGACTTTTCCAACCAATTTTGGCTTGAAATGAAGCACAACGGTATTTTTTAATGAAGCCATAGTGGTATATTTTAATTTTTTTGCTATTTTTTTGGAATTTTCTATTACGCGTCGGGTAGGAACGAAACGAAACGATAATTTTTATTTTCTCTCTTTCTCGGCTTTTTCCAACCTTTTATGGCCTGAAAATTAGCCATAGTGGTATTTTTTAACTTTTTTGCTATTTTTTTGGAATTTTGGATTATGCGTCGGGTAGGAAAGAAACGGAACGATAATTTTTATTTTCTCTCTTTCTCAGCCTTTTCCAACCTATTTTGGCCTGAAATTAGGCCTTAATGGTATTTTTTAATTTTTTGACCTTTCTTGCTATTTTTTTGGAATTTTATATTACGTGTCGGGTACGAACGAAACGGAACGATAATTTTTATTTTATCCCTTTCTCGGACTTTTACAACCTATTTTGGCTTTAAATGAAGCCATAGTGGTATTTTTTAAATTTTTTTGGAATTTTCTATTACGTGTCGGGTTAGAACGAAACGGAACGATAATTTTTATTTTCTCTCTTTCTCGGCCTTTTCCCGAACTATTTTGGCTTGCAATGAAGCCATAATGGTATTTCTTAATTTTTTTCATTTTTTTGCAATTTTTTTTGGAATTTTCTATCACGCGTCCAGTTGGAAAGAACGGAACGATAATTTTTATTTTCTCTCTTTCTCAGCCTTTTCCAACCTATTTTGGCCTGAAATTAGGCCATAATGGTATTTTTTAATTTTTTGACCTTTTTTGCTATTTTTTTGGAATTTTATATTACGTATCGGGTACGAACGAAACGGAACGATAATTTTTATTTTATCCCTTTATCGGACTTTTCCAACCTATTTTGGCTGTAAATGAAGCCATAGTGGTATTTTTTAAATTTTTTTGCTATTTTTTTGGAATTTTCTATTACGCGTCGGGTTGGAACGAAACGGAACGATAATTTTTATTTTCTCTCTTTCTCGCCCTTTTCTGACCTATTTTGGCTTGCAATGAAGCCATAATGGTATTTCTTAATTTTTTTCATTTTTTTGCCATTTTTTTTGGAATTTTCTATCATGCGTCCAGTTGGAACGGAACGGAACGATAATTTTTATTTTCTCTCTTTCTCGGCTTTTTCCAACCAATTTTGGCTTAAAATGAAGCACAATGGTATTTTTTAATTTTTTTTAATTTTTTGCTATTTTTTTGGAATTTTCTATTACGCGTCAGGTAGGAACAAAACGGAACGATGATTTTTATTTTCTCTCTTTCTCGACCTTTTCCAACCTTTTATGGCCTGAAAATTAGCCATAGTGGTGTTTTTTAATTTTTTTGCTATTTTTTTGGAATTTTGGATTATGCGTCGGGTAGGAAAGAAACGGAACGATAATTTTTATTTTCTCTCTTTCTCAGCCTTTTCCAACCTATTTTGGCTTGCAATGAAGTCATAATGGTATTTCTTAATTTTTTTCATTTTTTTGCCATTTTTTTTGGAATTTTCTATCATGCGTCCAGTTGGAACGGAACGGAACGATAATTTTTATTTTCTCTTTTTCTCGGCTTTTTCCAACCAATTTTGGCTTGAAATGAAGCACAACTGTATTTTTTAATTTTTTTTAATTTTTTGCTATTTTTTTGGAATTTTCTATTACGCGTCAGGTAGGAACGAAACGGAACGATGATTTTTATTTTCTCTCTTTCTCGACCTTTTCCAACCTTTTATGGCCTGAAAATTAGCCATAGTGGTGTTTTTTAATTTTTATGCTATTTTTTTGGAATTTTGGATAATGCGTCGGGTAGGAAAGAAACGGAACGATAATTTTTATTTTCTCTCTTTCTCAGCCTTTTCCATCCTATTTTGGCCTGAAATTAGGCCTTAATGGTATTTTTTAATTTTTTGACATTTTTTGCTATTTTTTTGGAATTTTATATTACGTGTCGGGTACGAACGAAACGGAACGATAATTTTTATTTTATCCATTTCTCGGACTTTTCCAACCTATTTTGGCTTTAAATGAAGCCATAGTGGTATTTTTTAAATTTTATTGCTAATTTTTTGGAATTTTCTATTACGCGTCGGGTTGGAACTAAACGGAACGATAATTTTTATTTTCTCTCTTTCTCGGCCTTTTCCGACCTATTTTGGCTTGCAATGAAGCCATAATGGTATTTCTTAATTTTTTTCATTTTTTTGCCTTTTTTTTGGAATTTTATATCACACGTCCAGTTGGAACGGAACGGAACGATAATTTTTATGTTCTCGATTTCTCGTCCTTCTCCAACCTAGTTTGGCTTAAAATGAATCTATAGTGGTATTTTTTAATTTTTTTAATTTTTTTGCTAGTTTTTTCTAATTTTCTATAATGCATCGGGTAGGGACGATGCGGAAAGAATATTTTTAATTTCTCCCTTTCACATCAATTTCCAACCTATTTTGGCTAGAAATGAAGCCATAATGGTATTTTTTAATTTTTTGAATTTTTTTGCTATTTTTTTGGAATTTTCTATTACGCGTCGGGTAGGAACGAAACGAAGCGATAATTTTTATTTTCTCCCTTTCAAATCCTTTTCCAACCTATTTTGGCTTGAAATTTTGTCATAATGGTATTTTTGAATTTTTTTTGAAATTTCTATTACGCGTTGGGAACGAACGAAACGGAACGATAATTTTTATTTTCTCCATTTCTTGGACTTTTCCTGCCTATTTTGGCTTTTAATGAAGCCATAGTGGTATATTTTAATTTTTTTAATTTTTTTGCTATTTTTTTGGAATTTTCTATTACGCGTCGAGTAGGAACAAAACGAAACGATAATTTTTATTTTCTCTCTTTCACGGCTTTTTCCAACGAATTTTGGCTTCAAATGAAGCACAACGGTATTTTTTAATTTTTTAATTTTTTGGCTATTTTTTTGGAATTTTCTATTGCGCGTCGGGTAGGAACGAAAGGGAATGATAATTTTTATTTTCCCTCTTTCTCGACCTTTTCCAACCTTTTATGGCTTGAAAATTAGCCATAGTGGTGTTTTTTAATTTTTTTGCTATTTTTTTGGAATTTTGGATTATGCGTCGGGTAGGAAAGAAACGGAACGATAATTTTTATTTTCCCTCTTTCTCAGCCTTTTCCAACCTATTTTGGCCTGAAATTAGGCCATAATGGTATTTTTTAATTTTTTGACCTTTTTTGCTATTTTTTTGGAATTTTATGTTACGTGTCGGGTACGAACGAAACGGAACAATAATTTTTATTTTATCCCTTTCTCGGACTTTTCCAACCTATTTTGGCTTTAAATGAAGCCACAGTGGTATTTTTTAAATTTTTTTGCTATTTTTTTGGAATTTTCTATTACGCGTCGGGTTGGAACGAAACGGAACGATAATTTTTATTTTCTCTCTTTCTCGGCCTTTCCCGCCCTATTTTGGCTTGCAATGAAGCCATAATTGTATTTCTTAATTTTTTTCATTTTTTTGCCATTTTTTTTGGAATTTTCTATCACGCGTCCAGTTGGAATGAAACGGAACGATAATTTTTATTTTCTCTCTTTCTCGGCTTTTTCCAACAAATTTTGGCTTGAAATGAAGCACAACGGTATTTTTTAATTTTTTTAATTTTTTGGCTATTTTTTTGGAATTTTCTATTGCGCGTCGGGTAGGAACGAAAGGGAATGATAATTTTTATTTTCCCTCTTTCTTGACCTTTTCCAACCTTTTATGGCTTGAAAATTAGCCATAGTGGTGTTTTTTAATTTTTTTGCAATTTTTTTGGAATTTTGGATTATGCGTCGGGTAGGAAAGAAACGGAACGATAATTTTTATTTTCTCTCTTTCTCAGCCTTTTCCAACCTATTTTGGCCTGAAATTAGGCCATAATGGTATTTTTTAATTTTTTGACCTTTTTTGCTATTTTTTTGGAATTTTATATTACGCGTCAAGTAGGAACGAAACGGAGCGATAATTTTTATTTTCTCTCTTTCTCGACCTTTTCCAACCTTTTATGGCCTGAAAATTAGCCATTGTGGTGTTTTTTAATTTTTTTGCTATTTTTTTGGAATTTTGGATTATGCGTCGGGTAGGAAAGAAACGGAACGATAATTTTTATTTTCTCTCTTTCTCAGCCTTTTCCAACCTATTTTGGCCTGAAATTAGGCCATAATGGTATTTTTAAATTTTTTGACCTTTTTTGCTATTTTTTTGGAATTTTATATTACGTGTCGGGTACGAACGAAACGGAACGATAATTTTTATTTTATCCCTTTCTCGGACTTTTCCAACCTATTTTGGCTTTAAATGAAGCCATAGTGGTATTTTTTAAATTTTTTTGCTATTTTTTTGGAATTTTCTATTACGCGTCGGGTTGGAACGAAACGGAACGATAATTTTTATTTTCTCTCTTTCTCGGCCTTTTCCGACCTATTTTGGCTTGCAATGAAGCCATAATGGTATTTCTTAATTTTTCTCATTTTTTTGCCATTTTTTTTGGAATTTTCTATCACGCGTCCAGTTGGAACGGAACGGAACGATAATTTTTATGTTCTCGATTTCTCGGCTTTTTCCAACGAATTTTGGCTTGAAATGAAGCACAACGGTATATTTTAATTTTTTTTAATTTTTTTGCTATTTTTTTGGAATTTTCTATTACGCGTCGGGTAGGAACGAAACAGAGCGATAATTTTAATTTTCTCTCTTTCTCGGCTTTTTCCAACCAATTTTGGCTTTAAATGAAGCACAACGGTATTTTTTAATTTTTTTAATTTTGTCTATTTTTTTGGAATTTTTTGTTGCGCGTCGGGTACGAACGAAATGGAATGATAATTTTTATTTTCCCTCTTTCTCGACCTTTTCCAACCTTTTATGGCTTGAAAATTAGCCATAGTGGTGTTTTTTAATTTTTTTGCTATTTTTTTGGAATTTTGGATTATGCGTCGGGTAGGAATGAAACGGAACGATAATTTTTATTTTCTCTCTTTCTCAGCCTTTTCCAACTTATTTTGGCCTGAAATTAGGCCATAATGGTATTTTTTAATTCTTTGACCTTTTTTGCTATTTTTTTGGAATTTTATATTACGCGTCGGGTACGAACGAAACGGAACGATAATTTTTATTTTCTCTCTTTCTAAGCCTTTTCCAACCTATTTTGGCCTGAAATTAGGCCATAATGGTACTTTTTAATTTTTTGACATTTTTTGCTATTTTTTTCGAATTTTATATTACGAGTCGGGTAGGAATGAAACGGAATGATAATTTTTATTTTCTCCCATTCTTAGCCTTTTCCAACCTATTTCTTAGTTTTTTGACGTTTTTTGCAATTTTTTTGGAAATTTATATTACGCGTCGGGTATGAACGAAATGGAACGAAAATTTTTATTTTCTCCCTTTTACATCCATTACCAACCTATTTTGGCTTGAAATGAAGCCATAATGGTATTTTTTAATTTTTTGAACTTTTTTGCTATTTTTATAGAATTTTCTATGACATGTCGGGTAGGAACGAAACAGAACGATAATTTTTATTTTCTCTCTTTCTCAGCCTTTTCCAACATATTTTGGTTTTAAAAGAAGCCATAATGGTTTTTTTTTTTTGAATTTTTTTGAATTTTTTTGCTATTTTTATGGAATTTTTTATTACGCGTCAGGTTTGAATTGAACGGAACGATAATTTTTATTTCTCTCTTTCTCAGCCTTTTCCAACCTTTTTTGGTTTGATAAGAAGCCATAATGGTGTTTTTTAATTTTTTGAATTTTTTTTGTTATTTTTTTGGAATTTTCTATTACGCGTCAGGTAGGAACGAAACGGAACGTTAATTTTTATTTTCTCTCTTTCTCGACCTTTTCCAACCATTTATGGCTAGAAAATAAGCCATAATGGTGTTTTTTAATTTTTTTTTGCTATTTTTTTGGAAATTTCTATTATGCGTCAAGTAGGAACGAAACTTAATGGAACGATAATTTTTATTTTCACTCTTTCTCAGCCTTTTCCAACCTATTTTGGCTTGAAATTAGGCCATAATGGTGTTTTTTAATTTTTTGACCTTTTTTGCTATTTTCTTGGAATTTTATATTACACGTCGGGTACGAACGAAAAGGAACGATAATTTTTATTTTCTCTCTTTCTTGGACTTTTCCAGCCTATTCTGGCTTTTAATGAAGCCATAGTGGTATATTTTAGTTTTTTTAATTTTTTTGCTATTTTTTTGGAATTTTATATTACGAGTCGGGTTGGAACGAAACGGAACGATAATTTTTATTTTCTCTCTTTCTCGGCCTTTCCCGACCTATTTTGGCTTGCAATGAAGCCATAATTGTATTTCTTAATTTTTTTCATTTTTTTGCCATTTTTTTTGGAATTTTCTATCACGCGTCCAGTTGGAACGAAACGGAACGATAATTTTTATTTTCTCTCTTTCACGGCTTTTTCCAACGAATTTTGGCTTGAAATGAAGCACAACGGTATTTTTTAATTTTTTAATTTTTTGGCTATTTTTTTTGGAATTTTCTATTGCGCGTCGGGTAGGAACGAAAGGGAATGATAATTTTTATTTTCCCTCTTTCTCGACCTTTTCCAACCTTTTATGGCTTGAAAATTAGCCATAGTGGTGTTTTTTAATTTTTTTGCTATTTTTTTGGAATTTTGGATTATGCGTCGGGTAGGAAAGAAACGGAACGATAATTTTTATTTTCTCTCTTTCTCAGCCTTTTCCAACCTATTTTGGCCTGAAATTAGGCCTGAATGGTATTTTTTAATTTTTAGACCTTTTTTGCTATTTTTTTGGAATTTTATATTACGTGTCGGGTACGAACGAAACGGAACGATAATTTTTATTTTATCCCTTTCTCGGACTTTTCCAACCAATTTTGGCTTTAAATGAAGCCATAGTGGTATTTTTTCAATTTTATTGCTATTTTTTTGGAATTTTCTATTACGCGTCGGGTTGGAACGAAACGGAACGATAATTTTTATTTTCTCTCTTTCTCGGCCTTTTCCGACCTATTTTGTCTTGCAATGAAGCCATAATGGTATTTCTTAATTTTTTACATTTTTTTGCCATTTTTTTTGGAATTTTCTATCACGCGTCCAGTTGGAACGGAACGGAACGATAATTTTTATGTTCTCGATTTCTCGTCCTTCTCCAACCTAGTTTGGCTTAAAATGAATCTATAGTGGTATTTTTTAATTTTTTTAATTTTTTTGCTAGTTTTTTGGAATTTTCTATAATGCATCGGGTAGGGACGAAGCGGAAAGAAAATTTCTAATTTCTCCCTTTCACATCCATTTCCAACCTATTTTGGCTAGAAATGAAGCCATAATGGTATTTTTTAATTTTTTGAATTTTTTTACTATTTTTTTGGAATTTTCTATTACGCATAGGGTAGGAACGAAACGGAGCGATAATTTTTATTTTCTCCCTTTCAAATCCTTTTCGAACCTATTTTGGCTTGAAATTTTGTCATAATGGTATTTTTGAATTTTTTTGCAATTTTTTTTGAAATTTCTATTACGCGTCGGGAACGAACGAAACGGAACGATAATTTTTATTTTCTCCCTTTCTTGGACTTTTGCAGCCTATTTTGGCTTTTAATGAAGCCATAGTGGTATTTTTTAAATTTTTTTGCTATTTTTTTGGAATTTTCTATTACACGTCGGGTTGGAACGAAACGGAACGATAATTTTTATTTTCTCTCTTTCTCGGCTTTTTCCGGCCTATTTTGGCTTGCAATGAAGCCATAATTGTATTTCTTAATTTTTTTCATTTTTTTGCCATTTTTTTTGGAATTTTCTATCACGCGTCCAGTTGGAACGAAATGGAACGATAATTTTTATGTTCTCAATTTCTCGTCCTTCTCCAACCTAGTTTGGCTTAAAATGAATCTATAGTTGTATTTTTTAATTTTTTTAATTTTTTTGCTAGTTTTTTGGAATTTTCTATAATGCATCGGGTAAGGACGAAGCGGAAATAAAATTTTTAATTTCTCCCTTTCACATCCATTTCCAACCTATTTTGGCTAGAAATGAAGCCATAATGGTATTTTTTAATTTTTTAAATTTTTTTGCTATTTTTTTGGAATTTTCTATTACGCGTCGAGTAGGAACGAAACGAAACGATAATTTTTATTTTCTCTCTTTCACGGCTTTTGCAACGAATTTTGGCTTGAAATGAAGCACAACGGTATTTTTTAATTTTTTAATTTTTTGGCTATTTTTTTGGAATTTTCTATTGCGCGTCGGGTAGGAACGAAAGGGAATGATAATTTTTATTTTCCCTCTTTCTCGACGTTTTCCAACCTTTTATGGCTTGAAAATTAGCCATAGTGGTGTTTTTTAATTTTTTTGCTATTTTTTTGGAATTTTGGATTATGCGTCGGGTAGGAAAGAAACGGAACGATAATTTTTATTTTCTCTCTTTCTCAGCCTTTTCCAACCTATTTTGGTCTGAAATTAGGCCATAATGGTATTTTTTAATTTTTTGACCTTTTTTGCTATTTTTTTGGAATTTTATATTACGTGTCGGGTACGAACGAAACGGAACGATAATTTTTATTTTATCCCTTTCTCGGATATTTCCAACCTATTTTGGCTTTAAATGAAGCCATAGTGGTATTTTTTAAATTTTTTTGCTATTTTTTTGGATTTTTCTATTACGCGTCGGGTTGGAACGAAACGGAACGATAATTTTTATTTTCTCTCTTTCTCGGCCTTTCCCAACCTATTTTGGCCTGAAATTAGGCCATAATGGTATTTTTTAATTTTTTGACCTTTTTTGCTATTTTTTTGGAATTTTATATTACGTGTCGGGTACGAACTAAACGGAACGATAATTTTTATTTTATCCCTTTCTCGGACTTTTCCAACCTATTTTGGCTTTAAATTAAGCCATAGTGGTATATTTTAATTTTTTTAATTTTTTTGCTATTTTTTTGGAATTTTCTATTACGCGTCGAGTAGGAACGAAACGAAACGATAATTATTATTTTCTCTCTGTCACGGCTTTTTCCAATGAATTTTGGCTTGAAATGAAGCACAACGGTATTTTTTAATTTTTTAATTTTTTGGAATTTTCTATTGCGCGTCGGGTAGGAACGAAAGGGAATGATAATTTTTATTTTCCCTCTTTCTCGACCTTTTCCAACCTTTTATGGCTTGAAAATTAGCCATAGTGGTGTTTTTTAATTTTTTTGCTATTTTGGATTATGCGTCGGGTAGGAAAGAAACGGAACGATAATTTTTATTTTCTCTCTTTCTCAGCCTTTTCCAACCTATTTTGGTCTGAAATTAGGCCATAATGGTATTTTTTAATTTTTTGACCTTTTTTGCTATTTTTTTGGAATTTTCTATTACGCGTCGAGTAGGAACGAAACGAAACGATAATTTTTATTTTCTCTCTTTCACGGCTTTTGCAACGAATTTTGGCTTGAACTGAAGCACAACGGTATTTTTTAATTTTTTAATTTTTTGGCTATTTTTTTGGAATTTTCTATTGCGCGTCGGGTAGGAACGAAAGGGAATGATAATTTTTATTTTCCCTCTTTCTCGACGTTTTCCAACCTTTTATGGCTTGAAAATTAGCCATAGTGGTGTTTTTTAATTTTTTTGCTATTTTTTTGGAATTTTGGATTATGCGTCGGGTAGGAAAGAAACGGAACGATAATTTTTATTTTCTCTCTTTCTCAGCCTTTTCCAACCTATTTTGGTCTGAAATTAGGCCATAATGGTATTTTTTAATTTTTTGACCTTTTTTGCTATTTTTTTGGAATTTTATATTACGTGTCGGGTACGAACGAAACGGAACGATAATTTTTATTTTATCCCTTTCTCGGATATTTCCAACCTATTTTGGCTTTAAATGAAGCCATAGTGGTATTTTTTAAATTTTTTTGCTATTTTTTTGGATTTTTCTATTACGCGTCGGGTTGGAACGAAACGGAACGATAATTTTTATTTTCTCTCTTTCTCGGCCTTTCCCAACCTATTTTGGCCTGAAATTAGGCCATAATGGTATTTTTTAATTTTTTGACCTTTTTTGCTATTTTTTTGGAATTTTATATTACGTGTCGGGTACGAACTAAACGGAACGATAATTTTTATTTTATCCCTTTCTCGGACTTTTCCAACCTATTTTGGCTTTAAATTAAGCCATAGTGGTATATTTTAATTTTTTTAATTTTTTTGCTATTTTTTTGGAATTTTTTATTACGCGTCGAGTAGGAACGAAACGAAACGATAATTATTATTTTCTCTCTGTCACGGCTTTTTCCAATGAATTTTGGCTTGAAATGAAGCACAACGGTATTTTTTAATTTTTTAATTTTTTGGAATTTTCTATTGCGCGTCGGGTAGGAACGAAAGGGAATGATAATTTTTATTTTCCCTCTTTCTCGACCTTTTCCAACCTTTTATGGCTTGAAAATTAGCCATAGTGGTGTTTTTTAATTTTTTTGCTATTTTGGATTATGCGTCGGGTAGGAAAGAAACGGAACGATAATTTTTATTTTCTCTCTTTCTCAGCCTTTTCCAACCTATTTTGGTCTGAAATTAGGCCATAATGGTATTTTTTAATTTTTTGACCTTTTTTGCTATTTTTTTGGAATTTTATATTACGTGTCGGGTTGGAACAGAACGGAACGATAATTTTTATTTTCTCTCTTTCTCAGCCTTTTCCAACCTATTTTGGCCTGAAATTAGGCCATAATGGTATTTCTTAATTTTTTGACATTTTTTGCTATTTTTTTGGAATTTTATATTACGCTTCAGGTTGGAACGGAACGGAACGATAATTTTTATTTTCTTGGTTTCTCATCCTTCTCCGACCTATTTTGGATTAAAATGAATCCAAAAGGGTATTTTTTGAATTTTTTTGCTATTTTATTGGAATTTTCGATTACGCGTCGGGTAGGAACGAAACGGAACGATAATTTTTATTTTCTCCCTTTCACATCCTTTTCCAACTTATTTTGGCTTGAAATGAAGCTACAACGGTATTTTTTAATTTTTTGAATTTTTTTGCTATCTTTTTAGAATTTTCTATTTCGCTTCGGGTTAGAACGAAACGGAACGATAATTTTTCTTTTCTCCGTTTCTCGGACTTTTCCGACCTATTTTACCTTGTAATGAAGCCATAACAGTATTTTTTAATATTTTAAATTTTTTTCCTATGTTTTTGAAATTTTCTCTGACGCTTCGGGTAGGAACGAAACGGAACGATAATTTTTATTTTCTCTCTTTCTCAGCCTTCACCAACCTATTTTGGCCTGAAATTAGGCCATAATGGTATTTTTTAATTTTTTGACGTTTTTTGCTATTTTTTTGGAATTTTATATTACGCGTCGGGTAGGAACGAAATGGAACAAAAATTTTTATTTTCTCCCTTTCTCATCCATTTCCAGCCTATTTTGGCTTGAAATGAAGCCATATCGGTATTTTTTAATTTTATGAATTTTTTTCCTATTTTTTTGAAATTTTCTATGACGTGTCGGGTAGGAAAGAAACGGAACGATAATTTTTATTTTCTCCCTTTCTCAGCCTTTTCCAACCTATTTTGGCCTGAAATTAGGCAATAATAGTATTTCTTAATTTTTTGACATTTTTTGCTATTTTTTTGGAATTTTATATTACGCGTCGGGTTGGAACGGAACGGAACGATAATTTTTATTTTCTTGGTTTCTCATCCTTCTCCGACCTATTTTGGATTAAAATGAATCCAAAAGGGTATTTTTTGAATTTTTTTGCTATTTTATTGGAATTTTCGATTACGCGTCGGGTAGGAACGAAACGGAATGATAATTTTTATTTTCTCCCTTTCATATCCTTTTCCAACTTATTTTGGCTTGAAATGAAGCCACAACGGTATTTTTTAATTTTTTGAATTTTTTTGCTATCTTTTTAGAATTTTCTATTTTGCTTCGGGTTAGAACGAAACGGAACGATAATTTTTCTTTTCTCCGTTTCTCGGACTTTTCCGACCTATTTTACCTTGAAATGAAGCCATAACAGTATTTTTAAATTTTTTAAATTTTTTTCCTATGTTTTTGAAATTTTCTCTGACGCTTCGGGTAGGAACGAAAAGGAACGATAATTTTTATTTTCTCTCTTTCTCAGCCTTCACCAACCTATTTTGGCCTGAAATTAGGCCACAATGGTATTTTTTAATTTTTTGACGTTTTTTGCTATTTTTTTGGAATTTTATATTACGCGTCGGGTAGGAACGAAATGGAATGAAAATTTTTATTTTCTCCCTTTCTCATCCATTTCCAGCCTATTTTGGCTTGAAATGAAGCCATATCAGTATTTTTTAATTTTTTGAATTTTATTCTTATTTTTTTGAAATTTTCTATGACGTGTCGGGTAGGAAAGAAACGGAACGATAATTTTTATTTTCCCTTTCTCAGCCTTTTCCAACCTATTTTGGCCTAAAATTAGGCCATAATGGTATTTCTTAATTTTTGGACTTTTTTTGCTATTTTTTTGGAATTTTATATTGCGCGTCGGGTTGGAACGGAACGGAACGATAATTTTTATTTTCTTGGTTTCTCATCCTTCTCCGACCTATTTTGGATTAAAATGAATCCAAAAGGGTATTTTTTGAATTTTTTTGCTATTTTATTGGAATTTTCGATTACGCGTCGGGTAGGAACGAAACGAAACGATAATTTTTATTTTCTCCCTTTCACATCCTTTTCCAACTTATTTTGGCTTGAAATGAAGCCACAACGGTATTTTTTAATTTTTTGAATTTTTTTGCTATCTTTTTAGAATTTTCTATTTCGCTTCGGGTTAGAACGAAACGGAACGATAATTTTTCTTTTCTCCGTTTCTCGGACTTTTCCGGCCTATTTTACCTTGAAATGAAGCCATAACAGTATTTTTTGATTTTTTAAATTTTTTTCCTATGTTTTTGAAATTTTCTCTGACGCTTCGGGTAGGAACGAAAAGGAACGATAATTTTTATTTTCTCTCTTTCTCAGCCTTCACCAACCTATTTTGGCCTGAAATTAGGCCACAATGGTATTTCTTAATTTTTTGACGTTTTTTGCTATTTTTTTGGAATTTTATATTACGCGTCGGGTAGGAACGAAATGGAATGAAAATTTTTATTTTCTCCCTTTCTCATCCATTTCCAGCCTATTTTGGCTTGAAATGAAGCCATATCAGTATTTTTTTAATTTTTTGAATTTTATTCTTATTTTTTTAAAATTTTCTATGACGTGTCGGGTAGGAAATACCATAATGGTATTTCTTAATTTTTTGACATTTTTTGCAATTTTTTTGAAAATTTCTGTAACGCGTCAGGTAGGAACGAAACGGAACGATAATTTTTATTTTCTCTCTCTCCCTCAGCGTTTTCCAACATATTTTGGCTTGAAATGAAGGCATAACGGTATTTTTTAATTTTTTGAATTTTTTGTCTATTTTTTAGAAATTTTCTATAACACGTCAGGTAGGAACGAAATGGAACGATAATTTTTATTTTATCTCTTTCTCAACCTTCTCCAACCTATTTTGGCCTAAAAATAGGCCATAATGGTATTTTTTATTTTTTTGACATTTTTTGCTATTTTTTTGAAATTTTCTATTACGCATCGGGTAGGAACGAAATGGAACGAAAATTTTTATTTTCTCCCTTTCACATCCATTTCCAACCTATTTTGGTTTCAAATGACTCCATAATGGTATTTTTATAATTTTTTGAATTTTTTTGCTATCTTTTTAGAATTTTCTATTTTGCTTCAGGTTAGAACGAAACGGAACGATAATTTTTATTTTCTCCATTTCTCGGACTTTTCCAACCTATTTTGGCTTCAAATGAAGCCATAACGGCATTTTTTAATTTTTTGAATTGTTTTCCTATTTTTTTCAAATTTTTTATAACGCATCGAGTAGGAACGAAACGGAACAATAATTTTTATTTTCTCTCTTTCTCAGCGTTTTCCAACCTATTTTGGTTTAAAATGAATCAATAATGGTATTTTTTAATTTTTTTTCCTATTTTTTTGAAATTTTCCCTGACGCGTCGGGTAGGAACGAAACGGAACGATAATTTTTATTTTATCTCTTTCTCAACCTTCTCCAACCTATTTTGGCCTGAAAATAGGCCATAATGGTATTTTTTAATTTTTTGACGTTTTTTGCTACTTTTTTGGAATTTTTTATTACGCGACGGGTAGGAACGAAATGGAACGATAATTTTTATTTTATCTCTTTCTCAACCTTCTCCAACCTATTTTGGCCTGAAAATAGGCCATAATGGTATTTTTTAATTTTTTGACCTTTTTTGCTACTTTTTTGGAATTTTATATTACGCGACGGGTAGGAACGAAATAGAACGATAATTTTTATTTTCTCCCTTTCTCATCCATTTCCAGCCTATTTTGGCATGAAATGAAGCTAGAACAGTATTTTTTAATTTTTTGAATTTTTCGCCTATTTTTTTGAAATTTTCTATAACGCATCAGGTAGGAACGAAACGGAACGATAATTTTTATTTTCTCTCTTTCTCAGCGTTTTCCAACCTGTTTTGGCTTAAAATGAATCCATAATGGTATTTTTTAATTTTTTGAATTTTTTTGCTATCTTTTTAGAATTTTCTATTTCGCTTCGGATTGGAACGAAACGGAACGATATTTTTTATTTTCTCCATTTCTCAGACTTTTCCAACCTATTTTGGCTTGAAATGAAGTGATAATGGTATTTTCTAATTTTTTGAATTTTTTTCCTATTTTTTTGAAATTTTCTATTACGTGTCGGGTAGGAGCGAAACGGAACGATAATTATTATTTTCTCTCTTTCTCAACCTTTCCAATCTATTTTGGCTTGAAATTAGGCCATAATGGGATTTTTTTAATTTTTTGACGTTTTTTACTATTTTTTTGGAATTTTACTTTAGGCGTCGGGTTGGAACGGAACGGAACGATAATTTTTAATTTCTCCCTTTCTCATCCATTTCCAGCCTATTTTGGCTTGAAATGAAGACATAATGGTATTATTTAATTTTTTGAATTTTTTTCCTATTTTTTTGAAATTTTCTATAACGCGTCAGGTAGGAACGAAACGTAATGATAATTTTTATTTCTGCTCTTTCTCAGCCTTTTCCAACCTATTTTGACCTGAAATTAGGCCATAATGGTATTTTTTAATTTTTTGACGTTTTTTGCTATTTGTTTGGAATCTTATATTATGCGTTGGGTAGGAACGAAACGGAACGAAAATTTTTATTTTCTCCCTTTCTCATCCACTTCCAGCCTATTTTGGCTGGAAATGATGCCATAACGGTATTTTTTAATTTTTTGACTTTTTTGGCTATTTTTTTGAAATTTTCTACAACGCGTTACGTATGAACGAAACGGAACGATAATTTTTATTTTCTCTCTTTCTCACCCTTTTCCAACCTATTTTGGCTTAAAATGATTCCATAATGGTATTTTATAATTTTATGAATTTTTTTGCTATTTTTTTGGAATTTTCTATTACGCGTCGGGTAGGAACGAAATGGAACGAAAATTTTTAATTTCTCCCTTTCTCATCCATTTCCAGTCTATTTTGGCTTGAAATGAAGACATAATGGTATTATTTAATTTTTTGAATTTTTTTCCTATTTTTTTGAAATTTTCTATAACGCGTCAGGTAGGAACGAAACGTAATGATAATTTTTATTTCTGCTCTTTCTCAGCCTTTTCCACTCTATTTTGACCTGAAATTATGCCATAATGATATTTTTTAATTTTTTGACGTTTTTTGCTATTTTTTTGGAATTTTATATTATGCGTTGGGTAGGAACGAAACGGAACGAAAATTTTTATTTTCTCCATTTCTCATCCACTTCCAGCCTATTTTGGCTGGAAATGTTGCCATATCGGTATTTTTTTAATTTTTTGACTTTTTTGGCTATTTTTTTGAAATTTTCTACAACGCGTCACGTAGGAACGAAACGGAACGATAATTTTTATTTTCTCTCTTTCTCAGCCTTTTCCAACCTATTTTGGCTTAAAATGATTCCATAATGGTATTTTATAATTTTATGAATTTTTTTGCTATTTTTTTGGAATTTTCTATTACGCGTCGGGTAGGAACGAAATGGAACGAAAATTTTTATTTTCTCCCTTTCACATCCACTTCCAACCAATTTTGGGTTTATATGACTCCATAATGGTATTTTTTAAATTTTTGAACTTTTTTGCTATTTTTTTAGAATTTTCTATTACGCTTTAGGTTGGAACGAAACGAAACGATAATTTTTCATTTCTCCCTTTCTCGGACTTTTCCAACCTATTTTGGCTGGAAATGAAGCCATAACGATATTTTCTAATTTTTTGAATTGTTTTCCTCTTTTTTTTAAATTTTCTATAACGCGTCTAGTAGGAACGAAACGGAATGATAATTTTTATTTTCCCTATTTCTCAGCCTTTTCCAACCTATTTTGGCTTAAAATGAATCCATAATGGTATTTTTGAATTTTTTGAATTTTTTTCGTATATTTTTGAAATTTTCTCTGACGCGTCGGGTCGGAACGAAACGGAACAATAATTATTATTTTATCTCTTTCTTGATGCACAACAAGGAGCTGGACATGCTGATCATACAAGTGGAAATGGAGCTGAATTTGCACAAGACCCTTTGTCATTTTCTAGTGGCCCAATTTCAAGACTTAGAGCCAAACGTTTCAAGGAAGCACTAAATGGGCTTGTCCAAGAGATTTGGGCAGATTCTAGAAAGACCAAAATGGGCTCAAATAATAATCAAGGCCTAGTCCATGTCATCAAAGCAATTGAAGAGGCTAATGCATGCAAATTCACAACCAGCATGGTCTGACCATAAAAGGGTGTGAATTTGTTAAGTTCTAAGGATATTAAATGTGAATTTGTTAAGTTCCAAGGATATTAAATGGGAAGATGTCTTGGTATTGGCTAGGCATGTTAATTCTAGTCATTTAGCCATTTTTGAAGTCCTAGAAAACTAAAAAACGTGGGAACTTGATTATATTAATCTTTGGTGTTGTTTTTGAAGTTTTAATTATGATTTTTACCTATTCTTGGAGGGTTGTTCCAAGTATATATCTGGTAGTATGATATTTACCTATTCTTGGAGGGTTGTTCCAAGTATATATCTGGTAGTACGAATTTTGAAAAGCATAGTTTGGTATTCAGAAATTATTCTCCTTGTGAGTCTTGTGATCCTCTTGGTTCTTAAAAGAACTCTTGAACTTATCAAGTTAAGCTTGTGGCGTTCAAACAACCAAACTTATCACCTTCGATTCTTGAGAGATTCTTAGGAATTCTTGGTGTGGCGTTTCAATTCTATCGTAGTCTTGGTTTTCATCTGGTTAGGTGACGGGTCAAGGTTCAACAAATCTTGTCTACACGATCTTGGGGTTCCAAACCATCATTGTTATCGGGTTTCATCACAATTGTTGGTGAAGTTCATATCATTTTGGTATCAGAGCTTTGGTTCTAAGATAAGTTTGACTATCTTTTATTTTCGTTCTATTTCCTGTTTCTTGCTCCCAAAAAAAAAAAAAAAAAAAAAAAAAAAAAAAAAAAAAAGAAAAGAAAAGAAAAGAAAAGAAGATTTCTCAGTACACGAAGAGGAAAATTTCTCAATCATATCATTTTTCAGTACATAATTTCCAATAAGAAAATTTCTTCATTTCAATCTTGTTTCTCACCTTATTCAAGTTCTTGACCTTGTTGATGAGTTTTGGTTGTTTCTCATTTTGAATTGCTGCTAGTTTATTTTGAATTAGTTTCTTGAAGTTCGATTAAGAACTAAAGAAGACACAAAAGAGTGGAAAAAGGCGAGAGTGTGTGAGAGCATAAGAGGGTAAAAGCCGTTTAGAGTGAAAACACGAGTGTGAGTGTATCAATTCTTGAGTGAAACACGTAAGGGAGGGCTTGTGAGGATTCTAACTTTGTTTTGCAGATTTTAAGTATGTCCAATAATCAAGAAGAAGACAGAACCGAAGGACTTCAACCACCAACGGATCAGACCCTCCAAATGCAAGCAATGCTAGGGGAGATGAGGCGTATGTTGAGGGCTGAATTAGAACCTATTCATGAGAGGTTGGATAGGGTAGAAGCGGGAACTCCTAGGGGCCAGCAACATGAAAACCCCAATAGGCAGCAAGGTGGGCGTGTTCTATGGCGGAATGTTGAGGAAGAAGCGGAGTCGGAGGAGGTTGATGGGCCATATGTGAACCAGGGCAGGTTTGGGCGTGGGTATGGGAATAGAGAAGCAAGGATGGGTAGGCCTAGGAGGGATAATGATTTAGGAAACATAAAGATTAAAATCCCATCTTTTCAAGGCAAAAATGATCCTGAAGTTTATTTGGAGTGGGAAACTAAAATGGAGATGGTGTTTGATTGTCACAACTATTCGGAGATAAAGAAGGTTAAATTGGCTGCAATTGAATTTTACTGATTATGCCATTGTTTGGTGGGATCAATTATTGATTAATAGGAGGAGGAATAGAGAACCACCCGTGGATACTTGGGAGGAGATGAAAATGCTTATGAGGAGGCGTTTTGTACCCAATCACTATTATAGGGGATTGTATCAAAAGTTGCAGAGGTTAACTCAAGGTTCCAAGAGTGTGGATGAGTATTACAAGGAGATGGAGGTAGCTATGATCCGGGCTAATGTAGAAGAGGACCGGGAAGCCACCATGGCTAGGTTCTTGCACGGTTTAAATCGTGAGATTGCGGATATAGTTGAGATGCAGCACTATGTTGAATTGACGGATATGGTGCATCAAGCCATAAAGGTGGAAGAACATTTCAAACGAAAGGGATTGGCTAGGAGGGGACAACCTATGGCTACCACTAGTCCATGGAAGACAGCTCCAAAAAGGGATGAGCAGCTACAAAATAAGCCAAAATTTGAACCATCTAAGAGTGCCAACTCAAAGACCACTTTAGGTAACACCGAGGCTTCGAGTTCTAAAACACGTGATATTAAGTGTTTTAAATGTCAAGGGCGGGGACACATAGCCAGCCAGTGTGTAAACAAAAGGGTGATGGTGATAAATGCTCAAGGAGAGCTTGAGTCGGAGAATGAGGAAGAAGTAGATGATGATGACATGCCATCTTTGGAGGATGCCGATGATGAGCAAAATGCTGTGGTTGGAGATTTATTGGTAGCAAGGCGAGTTCTCAATGTGCAGGTTAAGGAGGAAGAAAGTAATCAAAGGGAGAACTTGTTTCATACTCGGTGCTTTGTAAATAACAAAGTTTGCAGTGTCATTATCGATGGAGGGAGTTGCACAAACGCAGCCAGCACTTATTTGTTGGAAAAATTGGCCTTAACTACCCTGAAACATCCTCAACCTTACCGGCTTCAGTGGCTGAATGAATGTGGCGAAATCAAGGTGACAAGACAAGTGTTGGTGGCATTATCCATTGGCAAATATGAGGATGAGGTGCTATGTGATGTGGGGATGACCATGGCAGTATGATCGGAAGGTTTCGCATGATGGATTCACAAATAAGTATTCTTTCACTCTTAAAGGGCAACCTATTACTCTTATGCCATACTCCAAAACAGGTTAGGGAGGACCAATTGAAGTTACAAAAATCAAATGAAAAAAAAAAGGAAAAAGAAAGGAAGGCTGAAATTGAAAAAAAAGAGTTTAAAAAAAAAGGAGAGAAAAACAGTGATCAGAGTGAAAAAGAAGAGAGGGATTCGGCCATAATAAGAGCAAGAGAGGAAAAATTCAATTACATTGCAAAAAAAAGTGAGATCAAGAGAGCATTATTTTCACACCAGCCCCTCAGGTAGGAACGAAACGTAATGATAATTTTTATTTCTGCTCTTTCTCAGCCTTTTCTAACCTATTTTGACCTGAAATTAGGCCATAATGGTATTTTTTAATTTTTTGACGTTTTTTGCTATTTTTTTGGAATTTTATATTATGCGTTGGGTAGGAATGAAACGGAACGAAAATTTTTATTTTCTCCCTTTCTCATCCACTTCCAGCCTATTTTGGCTAGAAATGATGCCATAACGGTATTTTTTAATTTTTTGACTTTTTTGGCTATTTTTTTGAAATTTTCTACAACGCGTCACGTAGGAACGAAACGGAACGATAATTTTTATTTTCTCTCTTTCTCAGCCTTTTCCAAACTATTTTGGCTTAAAATGATTCCATAATGGAATTTTATAATTTTATGAATTTTTTTGCTATTTTTTTCGAATTTTCTATTACTCGTCGGGTAGGAACGAAAATTTTTAATTTCTCCATTTCTCATCCATTTCCAGCCTATTTGGGCTTGAAATGTAGCCATAATGGTATTATTTAATTTTTTGAATTTTTTTCTTATTTTTTTGAAATTTTCTATAACGCGTCAGGTAGGAACGAAACGTAATGATAATTTTTATTTCTGCTATTTCTCAGCCTTTTCCAACCTATTTTGGCTTTAAATGATTCCATAATGGTATTTTTTAATTTTTTGAACTTTTTTGTTATTTTTTTAGAATTTTCTATTACGCTTCGGGTAGGAACGAAACGGAACGATAATTTTTATTTTCTCTCTTTCTTGGAATTTTCCAACCTATTTTTGCTTGAAATGAAGCCATAATGGTATTTTTTAATTTTTTTAATTTTTTTGCTATTTTTTTGGAATTTTCTATTACGCGTCGGGTAGGAACAAAATGGAACAAAAATTTTGATTTTCTCCCTTTCACATCCATTTCCCACCTATTTTGGCTTTAAATGACTCCATAATCGTATTTTTTAATTTTTAGAATTTTTTTGCTATTGTTTTGAATTTTCTATTTTGCTTCGGATTAGAACGAATCGAAACGATAATTTTTATTTTCTCCCTTTCTCGGACATTTCCAATCTATTTTGGCTTGAAATGAAGCCATAATGTTATTTTTTAGTCTTTTTAATTTTTTTGTTATTTTTTTGGAATTTTCTATTACGCGTCGGGTAGGAACGAAATGGAACAAAATTTTGATTTTCTCCCTTTCACATCCATTTCCCACCTATTTTGGCTTTAAATGACTCCATAATCGTATTTTTTAATTTTTAGAATTTTTTTGCTATTGTTTTGAATTTTCTATTTTGCTTCGGGTTAGAACGAATCGAAACGATAATTTTTATTTTCTCCCTTTCTCGGACATTTCCAATCTATTTTGGCTTGAAATGAAGCCATAATGTTATTTTTTAGTCTTTTTAATTTTTTTGCTATCTTTTTAGAATTTTCTATTTCGCTTCGGGTTGGATCGAAACGGAACGATAATTTTTATTTTCTCCATCTCTCGAACTTTTCCAACCTATTTTGGCTTGAAATGAAGCCATTACGGTATTTTTTTAATTTTTAAAATTTTTTTCCTTTTTTTTTGAAATTTTCTCTGACGCTTTGGGTAGGAACGAAACGGAACGATAATTTCTATTTTCTCTCTTTCTCAGCCTTCTCCAACCTATTTTGGCCTGAAATTACGCCATAATGGTATTTTTTAATTTTTTGACGTTTTTTGCTATTTTTTTGGAATTTTATATTACGCGACAGGTAGGAACGAAATGGAACGAAAATTTTTATTTTCTCCCTTTCACATGCATTTCCAACCTATTTTTGCTTTAAATGATTATTCCATAATGGTATTTTTTAATTTTTTGAACTTTTTTGTTATTTTTTTATAATTTTCTATTACTCTTCGGGTAGGAACGAAACTGAACTAAAATTTTTAATTTCTCCCTTTCTCGGACTTTTCCAACCTATTTTGGCTTGGAATGAAGTGATAATGGTATTTTCTAATTTTTTGATTTTTTTTCCTATTTTTTTGAAATTTTCTATGACGTGTCGGGTAGGAACGAAACGGAACGATAATTTTTATTTTCTCTCTTTTTCAGCCTTCTCAACCTATTTTGTCCTGAAATTAGGCCATAATGGTTTTTTTTTTTAATTTTTTGACGTTTTTTGCAATTTTTTTGGAATTTTATATTACGAGACGGGTAGGAACGAAATGGAACGAAAATTTTTATTTTCTCACTTTCTCAGCCTTCTACAACCTATTTTGGCCTGAAATCAGGCCATAATGGTATTTTTTTTTATTTTTTGACGTTTTTTGCTATTTTTTTGGAATTTTATATTACGCGTCGGGTAGGAACGAAATGGAACGAAAATTTTTAATTTCTCCCTTTCTCATCCATTTCCAGCCTATTTTGGCTTGAAATGTAGCCATAATGGTATTATTTAATTTTTTGAATTTTTTTCTTATTTTTTTGAAATTTTCTATTACGCGTCAGGTAGGAACGAAACGTAATGATAATTTTTATTTCTGCTATTTCTCAGCCTTTTCCAACCTATTTTGGCTTTAAATGATTCCATAATGGTATTTTTTAATTTTTTGAACTTTTTTGTTATTTTTTTAGAATTTTCTATTACGCTTCGGGTAGGAACGAAACGGAACGATAATTTTTATTTTCTCCCTTTCTTGGAATTTTCCAACCTATTTTGGCTTGAAACGAAGCCATAATGTTATTTTTTAGTTTTTTTAATTTTTTTGCTATCATTTTAGAATTTTCTATTTCGCGTCGGGTAGGAACGAAACGGAACGGTAATTTCTATTTTCTCTCTTTCTCAGCCTTCTCCAACCTATTTTGGCCTGAAATTAGGCCATAATGGTATTTTTTAATTTTTTGACGTTTTTTGCTATTTTTTTGGAATTTTATATTACGCGACGGGTAGGAACGAAATGAAACGGAACGATAATATTTATTTTCTCCCTTTCTTGGAATTTTCCAACCTATTTTGGCTTGAAATGAAGCCATAATGGTATTTTTTTAATTTTTTTAATTTTTTTGCTAGTTTTTTGGAATTTTCTATTACGCGTCGGGTAGGAACGAAATGGAACAAAAATTTTGATTTTCTCCCTTTCACATCCATTTCCCACATATTTTGGCTTTAAATGACTCCATAATCATATTTTTTAATTTTTTGAATTTTTTTGCTATTGTTTTGAATTTTCTATTTCGCTTCGGGTTAGAACGAATCGAAACGATAATTTTTTTTTTCTCCCTTTCTCGGACATTTCCAATCTATTTTGGCTTGAAATGAAGCTATAATGTTATTTTTTAGTTTTTTTAATTTTTTTGCTATTTTTTTGAAATTTTATATTACGCGACGGGTAGGAACGAAATGAAACGGAACGATAATTTTTATTTTCTCCCTTTCTCGGACTTTTCCAACCTATTTTGGCTTGGAATGAAGTGATAATGGTATTTTCTAATTTTTTGAATTTTTTTCCTATTTTTTTTAAATTTTCTATGACGTGTCGGGTTGGAACGAAACGGAACGATAATTTTTATTTTCTCTCTTTCTCAGCCTTCTCAACCTATTTTGTCCTGAAATTAGGCCATAATGGTCTTTTTTTTTTAATTTTTTGACGTTTTTTGCTATTTTTTTGGAATTTTATATTACGAGACGGGTAGGAACGAAATGGAACGAAAATTTTTGTTTTCTCACTTTCTCAGCCTTCTCCAACCTATTTTGGCCTGAAATTAGGCCATAATGGTACTTATTTTAGTTTTTGACGTTTTTTGCTATTTTTTTGAATTTTATATTACACGTCGGGTAGGAACGAAATGGAACGAAAATTTTTAATTTCTCCCTTTATCATCCATTTCCAGCCTATTTTGGCTTCAAATGTAGCCATAATGGTATTATTTAATTTTTTGAATTTTTTTCTTATTTTTTTGAAATTTTCTATAACGCGTCAGGTAGGAACGAAACGTAATGATAATTTCTATTTCTACTATTTCTCAGCCCTTTCCAACCTATTTTGGCTTTAAATGATTCCATAATGGTATTTTTTAATTTTTTGAACGTTTTTGTTATTTTTTTAGAATTTTCTATTACGCTTCGGGTAGGAGCGAAACGGAACGATAATTTTTATTTTCTCCCTTTATTGGAACTTTCCAACCTATTTTGGCTTGAAATGAAGCCATAATGGTATTTTTTTAATTTTTTTGCTATTTTTTTGGAATTTTCTATTACGCGTCGGGTAGGAACGAAATGGAACAAAAATTTTGATTTTCTCCCTTTCACATCCATTTCCCACATATTTTGGCTTTAAATGACTCCGTAATCGTATTTTTTAATTTTTTGAATTTTTTTGCTATTGTTTTGAATTTTCTATTTCGCTTCGGGTTAGAACGAATCGAAACGATAATTTTTATTTTCTCCCTTTCTCGGATATTTCCAATCTATTTTGGCTTGAAATGAAGCCATAATGTTATTTTCTAGTTTTTTTTAATTTTTTTGCTATTTTTTTGAAATTTTATATTACGCGACGGGTAGGAACGAAATGAAACGGAACGATAATTTTTATTTTCTCCCTTTCTCGGACTTTTCCAACCTATTTTGGCTTGGAATGAAGTGATAATAGTATTTTCTAATTTTTTGAATTTTTTTCCTATTCTTTTTAAATTTTCTATGACGTGTCGGGTTGGAACGAAACGGAACGATAATTTTTATTTTCTCTCTTTCTCAGCCATCTCAACCTATTTTGTCCTGAAATTAGGCCATAATGGTTTTTTTTTTAATTTTTTGACGTTTTTTGCTATTTTTTTTGGAATTTTATATTACGAGACGGGTAGGAACGAAATGGAACGAAAATTTTTATTTTCTCCCTTTCACACGCATTTACAACCTATTTTTGCTTTAAATGATTCCATAATGGTATTTTTTAATTTTTTGAACTTTTTTGTTATTTTTTTAGAATTTTCTATTACGCTTCGGGTAGGAACGAAACGGAACGATAATTTTTATTTTCTCCCTTTCTTGGAATTTTCCAACCTATTTTGGCTTTAAATGACTCCATAATCGTATTTTTTAATTTTTTGAATTTTTTTGCTATTTTTTTGAACTTTCTATTTCGCTTCGGGTTAGAACGAAACGAAACGATAATTTTTATTTCCTCCATTTCTCAGACATTTCCAATCTATTTTGGCTTGAAATGAAGCCATAATGTTATTTTTTAGTTTTTTTAATTTTTTTGCTATCTTTTTAGAATTTTCTATTTCGCTTCGGGTTGGATCGAAACGGAACGATAATTTTTATTTTCTCCGTTTCTCGGACTTTTCCAACCTATTTTGTGTTGAAATGAAGCCATTACGGTATTTTTTAATTTTTAAAATTTTTTTCCTATTTTTTTGAAATTTTCTCTGATGCGTCGGGTAGGAACGAAACGGAACGATAATTTCTATTTTCTCTCTTTCTCAGCCTTCTCCAATCTATTTTGGCCTGAAATTAGGCCATAATGGTATTTTTTAATTTTTAGACGTTTTTTGCTATTTTTTTGGAATTTTATATTACGCGACGGGTAGGAACGAAATGGAACGAAAATTTTTATTTTCTCCCTTTCACATGCATTTCCAACCTATTTTTGGTTTAAATGATTTCATAGTGGTATTTTTTAATTTTTTGAATTTTTTTGTTATTTTTTTAGAATTTTCTATTACGCTTCGGGTAGGAACGAAACGGAACGATAATTTTTATTTTCTCCCTTTCTTGGAATTTTCCAACCTATTTTGGCTTGAAATGAAGCCATAATGGTATTTTTTGATTTTTTTTAATTTTTTTGCTATTTTTTTGGAATTTTCTATTACGCGTCGGATAGGAACGAAATGGAACGGAAATTTTTATTCTCTCCCTTTCACATCCATTTCCCACCTATTTTTGCTTCAAATGATTCCATAATGGTATTTTTTAATTTTTTGAACTTTTTTATTATTTTTTAAGAATTTTCTGTTACGGTTTGGGTAGGAACGAAACGGAACGATAATTTTTATTTTCTCCCTTTCTCGGACTTTTCCAACCTATTTTGGCTTGAAATGAAGTGATAATGGTATTTTCTAATTTTTGAATTTTTTTCCTATTTTTTTGAAATTTTCTATGACGTGTCGGGTAGGAACGAAACGGAACGATAATTTTTATTTTCTCTCTTTCTCAGCCTTCTCAACCTATTTCGGCCTGAAATTAGGCCATAATGGTTTTTTTTTTTTTAATTTTTTGACGTTTTTTGCTATTTTTTTGGAATTTTATATTACGAGACGGGTAGGAACGAAATGGAACGAAAATTTTTATTTTCTCACTTTCTCATCCATTTCCAGCCTATTTTGGCTTGAAATGAAGACGTAATGGTATTATTTAATTTTTTGAATTTTTTTCTTATTTTTTTGAAATTTTCTATAACGCGTCAGGTAGGAACGAAACGTAATGATAATTTTTATTTCTGCTATTTCTCAGCCTTTTCCAACCTATTTTGACCTGACATTAGGCCATAATGGTATTTTTTAGTTTTTTGACGTTTTTTGCTATTTTTTTGAAATTTTATATTATGCGTTGGGTGGGAACGAAAATTTTTATTTTCTCCCTTTCTCATCCACTTCCATCCTATTTTGGCTGGAAATGATGCCATAATGGTATTTTATAATTTTATGAATTTTTTTGGGAATTTTTTGGGAATTTTCTATTACGCGTCGGGTAGGAACGAAATAGAACGAAAATTTTTATTTTTTCCCTTTCACATCCATTTCCAACCTATTTTGCCTTTATATGACCCCATAATGGTATTTTTTAATTTTTTGAACTTTTTTGCTATTTTTTTAGAATTTTCTATTACGCTTCAGGTTGGAACGAAACGGAACGATAATTTTTCATTTCTCCCTTTCTCGGACTTTTCCAATCTATTTTGGCTTAAAATGAATCCATAATAATATTTTTGAATTTTTTAAATTTTTTTCGTATATTTTTAAAATTTTCTCTGACGCGTCGGGTAGGAACGAAACGGAACGATAATTATTATTTTATCTCTTTCTCAACCTTTCCAATCTATTTTGGCCTGAAATTAGGCCATAATGGTATTTTTTAATTTTTTAACGTTTTATCTATTTTTTTGGAATTTTATATTACGCGACGGGTAGGAACGAAATGGAACGAAAATTTTTAATTTCTCCCTTTCTCATCCATTTCCAGCCTATTTTGGCTTGAAATGAAGCCATAATGATATTATTTAATTTTTTGAATTTTTTTCCTTTTTTTTTTGAAATTTTCTATAATGCGTCCGGTAGGAACGAAACGGAACGATAATTATTATTTTTTCTCTTTCTCAACCTTTCCAATCTATTTTGGCCTGAAATTAGGTCATAATGGTATTTTTTAATTTTTTGACGTTTTTTGCTATTTTTTTGGAATTTTATATTACGAGACGGGTAGGAACGACATGGAACGAAAATTTTTATTTTCTCACTTGCTCAGCCTTCTCCAACCTATTTTGGCCTGAAATTAGGCCATAACGGTATTTTTTTTATTTTTTGACGATTTTTGCTATTTTTTGGGAATTTTATATTACGCGTCGGGTAGGAACGAAATGGAACGAAAATTTTTAATTTCTCCCTTTCTCATCCATTTCCAGCCTATTTTGGCTTGAAATGAAGCCATAATGGTATTATTTAATTTTTTGAATTTTTTTCCTTTTTTTTTTGAAATTTTCTATAATGCGTCCGGTAGAAACGAAACGGAACGATAATTATTATTTTATCTCTTTCTCAACCTTTCCAATCTATTTTGGCCTGAAATTAGGCCATAATGGTATTTTTTTAATTTTTTGATGTTTTTTGCTTTTTTTTGGAATTTTATATTACGCGACGGGTAGTAACGAAATGGAACGAAAATTTTTATTTTCTCCCTTTCACACGCATTTACAACCTATTTTTGCTTTAAATGATTCCATAATGGTATTTTTTAATTTTTTGAACTTTTTTGTTATTTTTTTAGAATTTTCTATTACGCTTCGGGTAGGAACGAAACGGAACGATAATTTTTATTTTCTCCCTTTCTTGGAATTCTCCAACCTATTTTGGCTTGAAATGAAGCCATAATGGTATTTTTTGATTTTTTTAATTTTTTTGCTATTTTTTTGGAATTTTCTATTACGCGTCGGGTAGGAACGAAATGGAACGAAAATTTTTATTCTCCCCCTTTCACATCCATTTCCCACCTATTTTGGCTTTAAATGACTCCATAATCGTATTTTTTAATTTTTTGAATTTTTTTGCTATTTTTTTGAACTTTCTATTTCGCTTCGGGTTAGAACGAAACGAAACGATAATTTTTATTTCTGCTCTTTCTCAGCCTTTTCCAACCTATTTTGACCTGAAATTAGGCCATAATGGTATTTTTTAATTTTTTGACGTTTTTTGCTAATTTTTTGAAATTTTATATTATGCGTTGGGTTGGAACGAAACGAAACGAAAATTTTTATTTTCTCCCTTTCTCATCCACTTCCAGCCTATTTTGGCTGGAAATGATGCCATAACGGTATTTTTTAATTTTTTGATTTTTTTGGCTATTTTTTTGAAATTTTCTACAACGCGTCACGTACGAACGAAACGGAACGATAATTTTTATTTTCTCTCTTTCTCAGCCTTTTCCAACCTATTTAGGCTTAAAATGATTCCATAATGGTATTTTATAATTTTATGAATTTTTTTGCTATTTTTTTGGAATTTTCTATTACGCGTCGGGTCGGAACGAAAATTTTTATTTTCTCCCTTTCACATCCATTTCCTACCTATTTTGGCTTTATATGACTCCATAATGGTATTTTTTTAATTTTTTGAACTTTTTTGCTATTTTTTTAGAATTTCCTATTACGCTTCGGGTTGGAACGAAACGGAACGATAATTTTTCATTTCTCCCTTTCTCGGACTTCTCCAACCTATTTTGGCTGGAAATGAAGCCATAACGGTATGATAATTTTTATTTTCCCTATTTCTCAGCCTTTTCCAACCTATTTTGGCTTAAAATGAATCCATAATGGTATTTTTGAATTTTTTGAATTTTTTTCGTATATTTCTTAAATTTTCTCTGACGCGTCAGGTAGGAACTAAACGGAACGATAATTATTATTTTATCTCTTTCTCAACCTTTCCAATCTATTTTGGCCTGAAATTAGGCCATAATGGTATTTTTTAATTTTTTGACGTCTTTTGCTATTTTTTTGGAATTTTATATTACGCGACGGGTAGGAAGGAAATGGACCGAAAATTTTTATTTTCTCCCTTTCACAAGCATTTCCAACCTATTTTTGCTTTAAATGATTCCATAACGGTAATTTTTAATTTTTTGAACTTTTTTGTTATTTTTTTAGAATTTTCTACTACGCTTCGGGTAGGAACGAAACGGAACGATAATTTTTATTTTCTCCCTTTCTTGGAATTTTCCAACCTATATTTGGCTTGAAATGAAGTCATAATGGTATTTTTTAATTTTTTTGCTATTTTTTTGGAATTTTCTATTACGCGTCGGGTAGGAACGAAATGGAACGAAAATTTTGATTTTCTCTCTTTCATATCCATTTCCCACCTATTTTGGCTTTAAATGACTCCATAATCGTATTTTTTAATTTTTTGAACTTTTTTGTTATTTTTTTAGAATTTTCTATTACGCTTCGGGTAGGATCGAAACGGAACGATAATTTTTATTTTCTCCCTTTCTTGGAATTTTCCAACCTATTTTGGCTTGAAATGAAGCCATAATGGTATTTTTATATTTTTAAATTTTTTTGCTATTTTTTTGGAATTTTCTGTAACGCGTCCGGTACGAACGAAACGTAACGATAATTATTATTTTATCTCTTTCTCAACCTCTCCAATATATTTTGGCCTGAAATTAGGCCATAATGGTATTTTTTAATTTTTTGACGTTTTTTGCTAATTTTTTGAAATTTTATATTATGCGTTGGGTTGGAACGAAACGAAACGAAAATTTTTATTTTCTCCCTTTCTCATCCACTTCCAGCCTATTTTGGGTGGAAATGATGCCATAACGGTATTTTTTTAATTTTTTGATTTTTTTGGCTATTTTTTTGAAATTTTCTACAACGCGTCACGTACGAACGAAACGGAACAATAATTTTTATTTTCTCTCTTTCTCAGCCTTTTCCAACCTATTTAGGCTTAAAATGATTCCATAATGGTATTTTATAATTTTATGAATTTTTTTGCTATTTTTTTGGAATTTTCTATTACGCGTCGGGTCGGAACGAAAATTTTTATTTTCTCCCTTTCACATCCATTTCCTACCTATTTTGGCTTTATATGACTCCATAATGGTATTTTTTTAATTTTTTGAACTTTTTTGCTATTTTTTTAGAATTTCCTATTACGCTTCGGGTTGGAACGAAACAGAACGATAATTTTTCATTTCTCCCTTTCTCGGACTTTTCCAACCTATTTTGGCTGGAAATGAGGCCATAACGGTATTTTCTAATTTTTTGAATTGTTTCCCTATTTTTTTTAAATTTTCTATAACGCGTCGAGTAGGAACGAAACGGAATGATAATTTTTATTTTCCCTATTTCTCAGCCTTTTCCAACCTATTTTGGCTTAAAATGAATCCATAATGATATTTTTGAATTTTTTGAATTTTTTTCGTATATTTCTTAAATTTTCTCTGACGCGTCAGATAGGAACTAAACGGAACGATAATTATTATTTTATCTCTTTCTCAACCTTTCCAATCTATTTTGGCCTGAAATTAGGCCATAATGGTATTTTTTAATTTTTTGACGTTTTTTGCTATTTTTTTGGAATTTTATATTACGCGACGGGTAGGAACAAAATGGACCGAAAATTTTTATTTTCTCCCTTTCACAAGCATTTCCAACCTATTTTTGCTTTAAATGATTCCATAACGGTAATTTTTAATTTTTTGAAATTTTTTGTTATTTTTTTAGAATTTTCCACTACGCTTCGGGTAGGAACGAAACGGAACGATAATTTTTATTTTCTCCATTTCTTGGAATTTTCCAACCTATTTTGGCTTGAAATGAAGTCATAATGGTATTTTTTTGCTATTTTTTTGGAATTTTCTATTACGCGTCCTGTAGGAACGAAATGGAACGAAAATTTTGATTTTCTCTCTTTCACATCCATTTCCCACCTATTTTGGCTTTAAATGACTCTATAATCGTATTTTTTAATTTTTTGAATTTTTTTGCTATGTTTTTAGAATTTTCTATTTCGCTTCGGGTTAGAACGAAACGAAACGATAATTTTTATTTCTGCTCTTTCTCAGCCTTTTCCAACCTATTTTGACCTGAAATTAGGCCATAATGGTATTTTTTAATTTTTTGACGTTTTTTGCTAATTTTTTGAAATTTTATATTATGCGTTGGGTTGGAACGAAACGAAACGAAAATTTTTATTTTCTCCCTTTCTCATCCACTTCCAGCCTATTTTGGCTGGAAATGATGCCATAACGGTATTTTTTAATTTTTTGATTTTTTTGGCTATTTTTTTGAAATTTTCTACAACGCGTCACGTACGAACGAAACGGAACGATAATTTTTATTTTCTCTCTTTCTCAGCCTTTTCCAACCTATTTAGGCTTAAAATGATTCCATAATGGTATTTTATAATTTTATGAATTTTTTTGCTATTTTTTTGGAATTTTCTATTACGCGTCGGGTCGGAACGAAAATTTTTATTTTCTCCTTTTCACATCCATTTCCTACCTATTTTGGCTTTATATGACTCCATAATGGTATTTTTTTAATTTTTTGAACTTTTTTGCTATTTTTTTAGAATTTTCTATTACGCTTCAGGTTGGAACGAAACGGAACGATAATTTTTCATTTCTCCCTTTCTCATCCATTTCCAGCCTATTTTGGCTTGAAATGAAGCCATAATGATATTATTTAATTTTTTGAATTTTTTTCCTTTTTTTTTTGAAATTTTCTATAATGCGTCCGGTAGGAACGAAACGGAACGATAATTATTATTTTTTCTCTTTCTCAACCTTTCCAATCTATTTTGGCCTGAAATTAGGCCATAATGGTATTTTTTAATTTTTTGACGTTTTTTGCTATTTTTTTGGAATTTTATATTACGAGACGGGTAGGAACGAAATGGAACGAAAATTTTTATTTTCTCACTTGCTCAGCCTTCTCCAACCTATTTTGGCCTGAAATTAGGCCATAACGGTATTTTTTTTATTTTTTGACGATTTTTGCTATTTTTTGGGAATTTTATATTACGCGTCGGGTAGGAACGAAATGGAACGAAAATTTTTAATTTCTCCCTTTCTCATCCATTTCCAGCCTATTTTGGCTTGAAATGAAGCCATAATGGTATTATTTAATTTTTTGAATTTTTTTCCTTTTTTTTTTGAAATTTTCTATAATGCGTCCGGTAGAAACGAAACGGAACGATAATTATTATTTTATCTCTTTCTCAACCTTTCCAATCTATTTTGGCCTGAAATTAGGCCATAATGGTTTTTTTTTAATTTTTTGATGTTTTTTGCTTTTTTTTGGAATTTTATATTACGCGACGGGTAGTAACGAAATGAAACGAAAATTTTTATTTTCTCCCTTTCACACGCATTTACAACCTATTTTTGCTTTAAATGATTCCATAATGGTATTTTTTAATTTTTTGAACTTTTTTGTTATTTTTTTAGAATTTTCTATTACGCTTCGGGTAGGAACGAAACGGAACGATAATTTTTATTTTCTCCCTTTCTTGGAATTCTCCAACCTATTTTGGCTTGAAATGAAGCCATAATGGTATTTTTTGATTTTTTTAATTTTTTTGCTATTTTTTTGGAATTTTCTATTACGCGTCGGGTAGGAACGAAATGGAACGAAAATTTTTATTCTCCCCCTTTCACATTTATTTCCCACCTATTTTGGCTTTAAATGACTCCATAATCGTATTTTTTAATTTTTTGAATTTTTTTGCTATTTTTTTGAACTTTCTATTTCGCTTCGGGTTAGAACGAAACGAAACGATAATTTTTATTTCCTCCATTTCTCGGACATTTCCAGTCTATTTTGGCTTGAAATGAAGCCATAATGTTATTTTTTAGTTTTTTTAATTTTTTTGCTATCTTTTTAGAATTTTCTATTTCGCTTCGGGTTGGATCGAAACGGAAGGAGAATTTTTATTTTCTCCGTTTCTCGGACTTTTCCAACCTATTTTGTGTTGAAATGAAGCCATTACGGTATTTTTTAATTTTTAAAATTTTTTTCCTATTTTTTTGAAATTTTCTCTGACTCGTCGGGTAGGAACGAAACGGAACGATAATTTCTATTTTCTCTCTTTCTCAGCCTTCTCCAATCTATTTTGGCCTGAAATTAGGCCATAATGGTATTTTTTAATTTTTAGACGTTTTATGCTATTTTTTTGGAATTTTATATTACGCGACGGGTAGGAACGAAATGGAACGAAAATTTTTATTTTCTCAATTTTACATGCATTTCCAACCTATTTTTGCTTTAAATGATTCCATAATGGTATTTTTTAATTTTTTGAACTTTTTTGTTATTTTTTTAGAATTTTCTATTACGCTTCGGGTAGGAACGAAACGGAACGATAATTTTTATTTTCTCCCTTTCTTGGAATTTTCCAACCTATTTTGGCTTGAAATGAAGCCATAATGGTATTTTTATATTTTTAAATTTTTTTGCTATTTTTTTGGAATTTTCTGTAACGCGTCCGGTACGAACGAAACGTAACGATAATTATTATTTTATCTCTTTCTCAACCTCTCCAATATATTTTGGCCTGAAATTAGGCCGTAATGGTATTTTTTAATTTTTTGACGTTTTTTGCTAATTTTTTGAAATTTTATATTATGCGTTGGGTTGGAACGAAACGAAACGAAAATTTTTATTTTCTCCCTTTCTCATCCACTTCCAGCCTATTTTGGGTGGAAATGATGCCATAACGGTATTTTTTAATTTTTTGATTTTTTTGGCTATTTTTTTGAAATTTTCTACAACGCGTCACGTACGAACGAAACGGAACAATAATTTTTATTTTCTCTCTTTCTCAGCCTTTTCCAACCTATTTAGGCTTAAAATGATTCCATAATGGTATTTTATAATTTTATGAATTTTTTTGCTATTTTTTTGGAATTTTCTATTACGCGTCGGGTCGGAACGAAAATTTTTATTTTCTCCCTTTCACATCCATTTCCTACCTATTTTGGCTTTATATGATTCCATAATGGTATTTTTTTAATTTTTTGAACTTTTTTGCTATTTTTTTAGAATTTCCTATTACGCTTCGGGTTGGAACGAAACAGAACGATAATTTTTCATTTCTCCATTTCTCGGACTTTTCCAACCTATTTTGGCTGGAAATGAGGCCATAACGGTATTTTCTAATTTTTTGAATTGTTTCCCTATTTTTTTTAAATTTTCTATAACGCGTCGAGTAGGAACGAAACGGAATGATAATTTTTATTTTCCCTATTTCTCAGCCTTTTCCAACCTATTTTGGCTTAAAATGAATCCATAATGATATTTTTGAATTTTTTGAATTTTTTTCGTATATTTCTTAAATTTTCTCTGACGCGTCAGATAGGAACTAAACGGAACGATAATTATTATTTTATCTCTTTCTCAACCCTTCCAATCTATTTTGGCCTGAAATTAGGCCATAATGGTATTTTTTAATTTTTTGACGTTTTTTGCTATTTTTTTGGAATTTTATATTACGCGACGGGTAGGAACAAAATGGACCGAAAATTTTTATTTTCTCCCTTTCACAAGCATTTCCAACCTATTTTTGCTTTAAATGATTCCATAACGGTAATTTTTAATTTTTTGAAATTTTTTGTTATTTTTTTAGAATTTTCCACTACGCTTCGGGTAGGAACGAAACGGAACGATAATTTTTATTTTCTCCCTTTCTTGGAATTTTCCAACCTATTTTGGCTTGAAATGAAGTCATAATGGTATTTTTTTGCTATTTTTTTGGAATTTTCTATTACGCGTCCTGTAGGAACGAAATGGAACGAAAATTTTGATTTTCTCTCTTTCACATCCATTTCCCACCTATTTTGGCTTTAAATGACTCTATAATCGTATTTTTTAATTTTTTGAATTTTTTTGCTATGTTTTTAGAATTTTCTATTTCGCTTCGGGTTAGAACGAAACGAAACGATAATTTTTATTTCTGCTCTTTCTCAGCCTTTTCCAACCTATTTTGACCTGAAATTAGGCCATAATGGTATTTTTTAATTTTTTGACGTTTTTTGCTAATTTTTTGAAATTTTATATTATGCGTTGGGTTGGAACGAAACGAAACGAAAATTTTTATTTTCTCCCTTTCTCATCCACTTCCAGCCTATTTTGGCTGGAAATGATGCCATAACGGTATTTTTTAATTTTTTGATTTTTTTGGCTATTTTTTTGAAATTTTCTACAACGCGTCACGTACGAACGAAACGGAACGATAATTTTTATTTTCTCTCTTTCTCAGCCTTTTCCAACCTATTTAGGCTTAAAATGATTCCATAATGGTATTTTATAATTTTATGAATTTTTTTGCTATTTTTTTGGAATTTTCTATTACGCGTCGGGTCGGAACGAAAATTTTTATTTTCTCCTTTTCACATCCATTTCCTACCTATTTTGGCTTTATATGACTCCATAATGGTATTTTTTTAATTTTTTGAACTTTTTTGCTATTTTTTTAGAATTTTCTATTACGCTTCAGGTTGGAACGAAACGGAACGATAATTTTTCATTTCTCCCTTTCTCATCCATTTCCAGCCTATTTTGGCTTGAAATGAAGCCATAATGATATTATTTAATTTTTTGAATTTTTTTCCTTTTTTTTTTGAAATTTTCTATAATGCGTCCGGTAGGAACGAAACGGAACGATAATTATTATTTTTTCTCTTTCTCAACCTTTCCAATCTATTTTGGCCTGAAATTAGGCCATAATGGTATTTTTTAATTTTTTGACGTTTTTTGCTATTTTTTTGGAATTTTATATTACGAGACGGGTAGGAACGAAATGGAACGAAAATTTTTATTTTCTCACTTGCTCAGCCTTCTCCAACCTATTTTGGCCTGAAATTAGGCCATAACGGTATTTTTTTTATTTTTTGACGATTTTTGCTATTTTTTGGGAATTTTATATTACGCGTCGGGTAGGAACGAAATGGAACGAAAATTTTTAATTTCTCCCTTTCTCATCCATTTCCAGCCTATTTTGGCTTGAAATGAAGCCATAATGGTATTATTTAATTTTTTGAATTTTTTTCCTTTTTTTTTTGAAATTTTCTATAATGCGTCCGGTAGAAACGAAACGGAACGATAATTATTATTTTATCTCTTTCTCAACCTTTCCAATCTATTTTGGCCTGAAATTAGGCCATAATGGTTTTTTTTTTAATTTTTTGATGTTTTTTGCTTTTTTTTGGAATTTTATATTACGCGACGGGTAGTAACGAAATGAAACGAAAATTTTTATTTTCTCCCTTTCACACGCATTTACAACCTATTTTTGCTTTAAATGATTCCATAATGGTATTTTTTAATTTTTTGAACTTTTTTGTTATTTTTTTAGAATTTTCTATTACGCTTCGGGTAGGAACGAAACGGAACGATAATTTTTATTTTCTCCCTTTCTTGGAATTCTCCAACCTATTTTGGCTTGAAATGAAGCCATAATGGTATTTTTTGATTTTTTTAATTTTTTTGCTATTTTTTTGGAATTTTCTATTACGCGTCGGGTAGGAACGAAATGGAACGAAAATTTTTATTCTCCCCCTTTCACATTTATTTCCCACCTATTTTGGCTTTAAATGACTCCATAATCGTATTTTTTAATTTTTTGAATTTTTTTGCTATTTTTTTGAACTTTCTATTTCGCTTCGGGTTAGAACGAAACGAAATGATAATTTTTATTTCCTCCATTTCTCGGACATTTCCAGTCTATTTTGGCTTGAAATGAAGCCATAATGTTATTTTTTAGTTTTTTTAATTTTTTTGCTATCTTTTTAGAATTTTCTATTTCGCTTCGGGTTGGATCGAAACGGAAGGAGAATTTTTATTTTCTCCGTTTCTCGGACTTTTCCAACCTATTTTGTGTTGAAATGAAGCCATTACGGTATTTTTTAATTTTTAAAATTTTTTTCCTATTTTTTTGAAATTTTCTCTGACTCGTCGGGTAGGAACGAAACGGAACGATAATTTCTATTTTCTCTCTTTCTCAGCCTTCTCCAATCTATTTTGGCCTGAAATTAGGCCATAATGGTATTTTTTAATTTTTAGACGTTTTTTGCTATTTTTTTGGAATTTTATATTACGCGACGGGTAGGAACGAAATGGAACGAAAATTTTTATTTTCTCAATTTTACATGCATTTCCAACCTATTTTTGCTTTAAATGATTCCATAATGGTATTTTTTAATTTTTTGAACTTTTTTGTTATTTTTTTAGAATTTTCTATTACGCTTCGGGTAGGAACGAAACGGAACGATAATTTTTATTTTCTCCCTTTCTTGGAATTTTCCAACCTATTTTGGCTTGAAATGAAGCCATAATGGTATTTTTATATTTTTAAATTTTTTTGCTATTTTTTTGGAATTTTCTGTAACGCGTCCGGTACGAACGAAACGTAACGATAATTATTATTTTATCTCTTTCTCAACCTCTCCAATATATTTTGGCCTGAAATTAGGCCGTAATGGTATTTTTTAATTTTTTGACGTTTTTTGCTAATTTTTTGAAATTTTATATTATGCGTTGGGTTGGAACGAAACGAAACGAAAATTTTTATTTTCTCCCTTTCTCATCCACTTCCAGCCTATTTTGGGTGGAAATGATGCCATAACGGTATTTTTTAATTTTTTGATTTTTTTGGCTATTTTTTTGAAATTTTCTACAACGCGTCACGTACGAACGAAACGGAACAATAATTTTTATTTTCTCTCTTTCTCAGCCTTTTCCAACCTATTTAGGCTTAAAATGATTCCATAATGGTATTTTATAATTTTATGAATTTTTTTGCTATTTTTTTGGAATTTTCTATTACGCGTCGGGTCGGAACGAAAATTTTTATTTTCTCCCTTTCACATCCATTTCCTACCTATTTTGGCTTTATATGACTCCATAATGGTATTTTTTTAATTTTTTGAACTTTTTTGCTATTTTTTTAGAATTTCCTATTACGCTTCGGGTTGGAACGAAACAGAACGATAATTTTTCATTTCTCCATTTCTCGGACTTTTCCAACCTATTTTGGCTGGAAATGAGGCCATAACGGTATTTTCTAATTTTTTGAATTGTTTCCCTATTTTTTTTAAATTTTCTATAACGCGTCGAGTAGGAACGAAACGGAATGATAATTTTTATTTTCCCTATTTCTCAGCCTTTTCCAACCTATTTTGGCTTAAAATGAATCCATAATGATATTTTTGAATTTTTTGAATTTTTTTCGTATATTTCTTAAATTTTCTCTGACGCGTCAGATAGGAACTAAACGGAACGATAATTATTATTTTATCTCTTTCTCAACCCTTCCAATCTATTTTGGCCTGAAATTAGGCCATAATGGTATTTTTTAATTTTTTGACGTTTTTTGCTATTTTTTTGGAATTTTATATTACGCGACGGGTAGGAACAAAATGGACCGAAAATTTTTATTTTCTCCCTTTCACAAGCATTTCCAACCTATTTTTGCTTTAAATGATTCCATAACGGTAATTTTTAATTTTTTGAAATTTTTTGTTATTTTTTTAGAATTTTCCACTACGCTTCGGGTAGGAACGAAACGGAACGATAATTTTTATTTTCTCCCTTTCTTGGAATTTTCCAACCTATTTTGGCTTGAAATGAAGTCATAATGGTATTTTTTTGCTATTTTTTTGGAATTTTCTATTACGCGTCCTGTAGGAACGAAATGGAACGAAAATTTTGATTTTCTCTCTTTCACATCCATTTCCCACCTATTTTGGCTTTAAATGACTCTATAATCGTATTTTTTAATTTTTTGAATTTTTTTGCTATGTTTTTAGAATTTTCTATTTCGCTTCGGGTTAGAACGAAACGAAACGATAATTTTTATTTCTGCTCTTTCTCAGCCTTTTCCAACCTATTTTGACCTGAAATTAGGCCATAATGGTATTTTTTAATTTTTTGACGTTTTTTGCTAATTTTTTGAAATTTTATATTATGCGTTGGGTTGGAACGAAACGAAACGAAAATTTTTATTTTCTCCCTTTCTCATCCACTTCCAGCCTATTTTGGCTGGAAATGATGCCATAACGGTATTTTTTAATTTTTTGATTTTTTTGGCTATTTTTTTGAAATTTTCTACAACGCGTCACGTACGAACGAAACGGAACGATAATTTTTATTTTCTCTCTTTCTCAGCCTTTTCCAACCTATTTAGGCTTAAAATGATTCCATAATGGTATTTTATAATTTTATGAATTTTTTTGCTATTTTTTTGGAATTTTCTATTACGCGTCGGGTCGGAACGAAAATTTTTATTTTCTCCTTTTCACATCCATTTCCTACCTATTTTGGCTTTATATGACTCCATAATGGTATTTTTTTAATTTTTTGAACTTTTTTGCTATTTTTTTAGAATTTTCTATTACGCTTCAGGTTGGAACGAAACGGAACGATAATTTTTCATTTCTCCCTTTCTCATCCATTTCCAGCCTATTTTGGCTTGAAATGAAGCCATAATGATATTATTTAATTTTTTGAATTTTTTTCCTTTTTTTTTTGAAATTTTCTATAATGCGTCCGGTAGGAACGAAACGGAACGATAATTATTATTTTTTCTCTTTCTCAACCTTTCCAATCTATTTTGGCCTGAAATTAGGCCATAATGGTATTTTTTAATTTTTTGACGTTTTTTGCTATTTTTTTGGAATTTTATATTACGAGACGGGTAGGAACGAAATGGAACGAAAATTTTTATTTTCTCACTTGCTCAGCCTTCTCCAACCTATTTTGGCCTGAAATTAGGCCATAACGGTATTTTTTTTATTTTTTGACGATTTTTGCTATTTTTTGGGAATTTTATATTACGCGTCGGGTAGGAACGAAATGGAACGAAAATTTTTAATTTCTCCCTTTCTCATCCATTTCCAGCCTATTTTGGCTTGAAATGAAGCCATAATGGTATTATTTAATTTTTTGAATTTTTTTCCTTTTTTTTTTGAAATTTTCTATAATGCGTCCGGTAGAAACGAAACGGAACGATAATTATTATTTTATCTCTTTCTCATCCTTTCCAATCTATTTTGGCCTGAAATTAGGCCATAATGGTTTTTTTTTTAATTTTTTGATGTTTTTTGCTTTTTTTTGGAATTTTATATTACGCGACGGGTAGTAACGAAATGAAACGAAAATTTTTATTTTCTCCCTTTCACACGCATTTACAACCTATTTTTGCTTTAAATGATTCCATAATGGTATTTTTTAATTTTTTGAACTTTTTTGTTATTTTTTTAGAATTTTCTATTACGCTTCGGGTAGGAACGAAACGGAACGATAATTTTTATTTTCTCCCTTTCTTGGAATTCTCCAACCTATTTTGGCTTGAAATGAAGCCATAATGGTATTTTTTGATTTTTTTAATTTTTTTGCTATTTTTTTGGAATTTTCTATTACGCGTCGGGTAGGAACGAAATGGAACGAAAATTTTTATTCTCCCCCTTTCACATTTATTTCCCACCTATTTTGGCTTTAAATGACTCCATAATCGTATTTTTTAATTTTTTGAATTTTTTTGCTATTTTTTTGAACTTTCTATTTCGCTTCGGGTTAGAACGAAACGAAACGATAATTTTTATTTCCTCCATTTCTCGGACATTTCCAGTCTATTTTGGCTTGAAATGAAGCCATAATGTTATTTTTTAGTTTTTTTAATTTTTTTGCTATCTTTTTAGAATTTTCTATTTCGCTTCGGGTTGGATCGAAACGGAAGGAGAATTTTTATTTTCTCCGTTTCTCGGACTTTTCCAACCTATTTTGTGTTGAAATGAAGCCATTACGGTATTTTTTAATTTTTAAAATTTTTTTCCTATTTTTTTGAAATTTTCTCTGACTCGTCGGGTAGGAACGAAACGGAACGATAATTTCTATTTTCTCTCTTTCTCAGCCTTCTCCAATCTATTTTGGCCTGAAATTAGGCCATAATGGTATTTTTTAATTTTTAGACGTTTTTTGCTATTTTTTTGGAATTTTATATTACGCGACGGGTAGGAACGAAATGGAACGAAAATTTTTATTTTCTCAATTTTACATGCATTTCCAACCTATTTTTGCTTTAAATGATTCCATAATGGTATTTTTTAATTTTTTGAACTTTTTTGTTATTTTTTTAGAATTTTCTATTACGCTTCGGGTAGGAACGAAACGGAACGATAATTTTTATTTTCTCCCTTTCTTGGAATTTTCCAACCTATTTTGGCTTGAAATGAAGCCATAATGGTATTTTTATATTTTTAAATTTTTTTGCTATTTTTTTGGAATTTTCTGTAACGCGTCCGGTACGAACGAAACGTAACGATAATTATTATTTTATCTCTTTCTCAACCTCTCCAATATATTTTGGCCTGAAATTAGGCCGTAATGGTATTTTTTAATTTTTTGACGTTTTTTGCTAATTTTTTGAAATTTTATATTATGCGTTGGGTTGGAACGAAACGAAACGAAAATTTTTATTTTCTCCCTTTCTCATCCACTTCCAGCCTATTTTGGGTGGAAATGATGCCATAACGGTATTTTTTAATTTTTTGATTTTTTTGGCTATTTTTTTGAAATTTTCTACAACGCGTCACGTACGAACGAAACGGAACAATAATTTTTATTTTCTCTCTTTCTCAGCCTTTTCCAACCTATTTAGGCTTAAAATGATTCCATAATGGTATTTTATAATTTTATGAATTTTTTTGCTATTTTTTTGGAATTTTCTATTACGCGTCGGGTCGGAACGAAAATTTTTATTTTCTCCCTTTCACATCCATTTCCTACCTATTTTGGCTTTATATGACTCCATAATGGTATTTTTTTAATTTTTTAAACTTTTTTGCTATTTTTTTAGAATTTCCTATTACGCTTCGGGTTGGAACGAAACAGAACGATAATTTTTCATTTCTCCATTTCTCGGACTTTTCCAACCTATTTTGGCTGGAAATGAGGCCATAACGGTATTTTCTAATTTTTTGAATTGTTTCCCTATTTTTTTTAAATTTTCTATAACGCGTCGAGTAGGAACGAAACGGAATGATAATTTTTATTTTCCCTATTTCTCAGCCTTTTCCAACCTATTTTGGCTTAAAATGAATCCATAATGATATTTTTGAATTTTTTGAATTTTTTTCGTATATTTCTTAAATTTTCTCTGACGCGTCAGATAGGAACTAAACGGAACGATAATTATTATTTTATCTCTTTCTCAACCCTTCCAATCTATTTTGGCCTGAAATTAGGCCATAATGGTATTTTTTAATTTTTTGACGTTTTTTGCTATTTTTTTGGAATTTTATATTACGCGACGGGTAGGAACAAAATGGACCGAAAATTTTTATTTTCTCCCTTTCACAAGCATTTCCAACCTATTTTTGCTTTAAATGATTCCATAACGGTAATTTTTAATTTTTTGAAATTTTTTGTTATTTTTTTAGAATTTTCCACTACGCTTCGGGTAGGAACGAAACGGAACGATAATTTTTATTTTCTCCCTTTCTTGGAATTTTCCAACCTATTTTGGCTTGAAATGAAGTCATAATGGTATTTTTTTGCTATTTTTTTGGAATTTTCTATTACGCGTCCTGTAGGAACGAAATGGAACGAAAATTTTGATTTTCTCTCTTTCACATCCATTTCCCACCTATTTTGGCTTTAAATGACTCTATAATCGTATTTTTTAATTTTTTGAATTTTTTTGCTATGTTTTTAGAATTTTCTATTTCGCTTCGGGTTAGAACGAAACGAAACGATAATTTTTATTTCTGCTCTTTCTCAGCCTTTTCCAACCTATTTTGACCTGAAATTAGGCCATAATGGTATTTTTTAATTTTTTGACGTTTTTTGCTAATTTTTTGAAATTTTATATTATGCGTTGGGTTGGAACGAAACGAAACGAAAATTTTTATTTTCTCCCTTTCTCATCCACTTCCAGCCTATTTTGGCTGGAAATGATGCCATAACGGTATTTTTTAATTTTTTGATTTTTTTGGCTATTTTTTTGAAATTTTCTACAACGCGTCACGTACGAACGAAACGGAACGATAATTTTTATTTTCTCTCTTTCTCAGCCTTTTCCAACCTATTTAGGCTTAAAATGATTCCATAATGGTATTTTATAATTTTATGAATTTTTTTGCTATTTTTTTGGAATTTTCTATTACGCGTCGGGTCGGAACGAAAATTTTTATTTTCTCCTTTTCACATCCATTTCCTACCTATTTTGGCTTTATATGACTCCATAATGGTATTTTTTTAATTTTTTGAACTTTTTTGCTATTTTTTTAGAATTTTCTATTACGCTTCAGGTTGGAACGAAACGGAACGATAATTTTTCATTTCTCCCTTTCTCATCCATTTCCAGCCTATTTTGGCTTGAAATGAAGCCATAATGATATTATTTAATTTTTTGAATTTTTTTCCTTTTTTTTTTGAAATTTTCTATAATGCGTCCGGTAGGAACGAAACGGAACGATAATTATTATTTTTTCTCTTTCTCAACCTTTCCAATCTATTTTGGCCTGAAATTAGGCCATAATGGTATTTTTTAATTTTTTGACGTTTTTTGCTATTTTTTTGGAATTTTATATTACGAGACGGGTAGGAACGAAATGGAACGAAAATTTTTATTTTCTCACCTGCTCAGCCTTCTCCAACCTATTTTGGCCTGAAATTAGGCCATAACGGTATTTTTTTTATTTTTTGACGATTTTTGCTATTTTTTGGGAATTTTATATTACGCGTCGGGTAGGAACGAAATGGAACGAAAATTTTTAATTTCTCCCTTTCTCATCCATTTCCAGCCTATTTTGGCTTGAAATGAAGCCATAATGGTATTATTTAATTTTTTGAATTTTTTTCCTTTTTTTTTTGAAATTTTCTATAATGCGTCCGGTAGAAACGAAACGGAACGATAATTATTATTTTATCTCTTTCTCAACCTTTCCAATCTATTTTGGCCTGAAATTAGGCCATAATGGTATTTTTTTAATTTTTTGATGTTTTTTGCTTTTTTTTGGAATTTTATATTACGCGACGGGTAGTAACGAAATGAAACGAAAATTTTTATTTTCTCCCTTTCACACGCATTTACAACCTATTTTTGCTTTAAATGATTCCATAATGGTATTTTTTAATTTTTTGAACTTTTTTGTTATTTTTTTAGAATTTTCTATTACGCTTCGGGTAGGAACGAAACGGAACGATAATTTTTATTTTCTCCCTTTCTTGGAATTCTCCAACCTATTTTGGCTTGAAATGAAGCCATAATGGTATTTTTTGATTTTTTTAATTTTTTTGCTATTTTTTTGGAATTTTCTATTACGCGTCGGGTAGGAACGAAATGGAACGAAAATTTTTATTCTCCCCCTTTCACATTTATTTCCCACCTATTTTGGCTTTAAATGACTCCATAATCGTATTTTTTAATTTTTTGAATTTTTTTGCTATTTTTTTGAACTTTCTATTTCGCTTCGGGTTAGAACGAAACGAAACGATAATTTTTATTTCCTCCATTTCTCGGACATTTCCAGTCTATTTTGGCTTGAAATGAAGCCATAATGTTATTTTTTAGTTTTTTTAATTTTTTTGCTATCTTTTTAGAATTTTCTATTTCGCTTCGGGTTGGATCGAAACGGAAGGAGAATTTTTATTTTCTCCGTTTCTCGGACTTTTCCAACCTATTTTGTGTTGAAATGAAGCCATTACGGTATTTTTTAATTTTTAAAATTTTTTTCCTATTTTTTTGAAATTTTCTCTGACTCGTCGGGTAGGAACGAAACGGAACGATAATTTCTATTTTCTCTCTTTCTCAGCCTTCTCCAATCTATTTTGGCCTGAAATTAGGCCATAATGGTATTTTTTAATTTTTAGACGTTTTTTGCTATTTTTTTGGAATTTTATATTACGCGACGGGTAGGAACGAAATGGAACGAAAATTTTTATTTTCTCAATTTTACATGCATTTCCAACCTATTTTTGCTTTAAATGATTCCATAATGGTATTTTTTAATTTTTTGAACTTTTTTGTTATTTTTTTAGAATTTTCTATTACGCTTCGGGTAGGAACGAAACGGAACGATAATTTTTATTTTCTCCCTTTCTTGGAATTTTCCAACCTATTTTGGCTTGAAATGAAGCCATAATGGTATTTTTATATTTTTAAATTTTTTTGCTATTTTTTTGGAATTTTCTGTAACGCGTCCGGTACGAACGAAACGTAACGATAATTATTATTTTATCTCTTTCTCAACCTCTCCAATATATTTTGGCCTGAAATTAGGCCATAATGGTATTTTTTAATTTTTTGACGTTTTTTGCTAATTTTTTGAAATTTTATATTATGCGTTGGGTTGGAACGAAACGAAACGAAAATTTTTATTTTCTCCCTTTCTCATCCACTTCCAGCCTATTTTGGGTGGAAATGATGCCATAACGGTATTTTTTAATTTTTTGATTTTTTTGGCTATTTTTTTGAAATTTTCTACAACGCGTCACGTACGAACGAAACGGAACAATAATTTTTATTTTCTCTCTTTCTCAGCCTTTTCCAACCTATTTAGGCTTAAAATGATTCCATAATGGTATTTTATAATTTTATGAATTTTTTTGCTATTTTTTTGGAATTTTCTATTACGCGTCGGGTCGGAACGAAAATTTTTATTTTCTCCCTTTCACATCCATTTCCTACCTATTTTGGCTTTATATGACTCCATAATGGTATTTTTTTAATTTTTTGAACTTTTTTGCTATTTTTTTAGAATTTCCTATTACGCTTCGGGTTGGAACGAAACAGAACGATAATTTTTCATTTCTCCCTTTCTCGGACTTTTCCAACCTATTTTGGCTGGAAATGAGGCCATAACGGTATTTTCTAATTTTTTGAATTGTTTCCCTATTTTTTTTAAATTTTCTATAACGCGTCGAGTAGGAACGAAACGGAATGATAATTTTTATTTTCCCTATTTCTCAGCCTTTTCCAACCTATTTTGGCTTAAAATGAATCCATAATGATATTTTTGAATTTTTTGAATTTTTTTCGTATATTTCTTAAATTTTCTCTGACGCGTCAGATAGGAACTAAACGGAACGATAATTATTATTTTATCTCTTTCTCAACCTTTCCAATCAATTTTGGCCTGAAATTAGGCCATAATGGTATTTTTTAATTTTTTGACGTTTTTTGCTATTTTTTTGGAATTTTATATTACGCGACGGGTAGGAACGAAATGGACCGAAAATTTTTATTTTCTCCCTTTCACAAGCATTTCCAACCTATTTTTGCTTTAAATGATTCCATAACGGTAATTTTTAATTTTTTGAAATTTTTTGTTATTTTTTTAGAATTTTCCACTACGCTTCGGGTAGGAACGAAACGGAACGATAATTTTTATTTTCTCCCTTTCTTGGAATTTTCCAACCTATTTTGGCTTGAAATGAAGTCGTAATGGTATTTTTTTGCTATTTTTTTGGAATTTTCTATTACGCGTCGTGTAGGAACGAAATGGAACGAAAATTTTGATTTTCTCTCTTTCACATCCATTTCCCACCTATTTTGGCTTTAAATGACTCTATAATCGTATTTTTTAATTTTTTGAATTTTTTTGCTATGTTTTTAGAATTTTCTATTTCGCTTCGGGTTAGAACGAAACGAAACGATAATTTTTATTTCTGCTCTTTCTCAGCCTTTTCCAACCTATTTTGACCTGAAATTAGGCCATAATGGTATTTTTTAATTTTTTGACGTTTTTTGCTAATTTTTTGAAATTTTATATTATGCGTTGGGTTGGAACGAAACGAAACGAAAATTTTTATTTTCTCCCTTTCTCATCCACTTCCAGCCTATTTTGGCTGGAAATGATGCCATAACGGTATTTTTTAATTTTTTGATTTTTTTGGCTATTTTTTTGAAATTTTCTACAACGCGTCACGTACGAACGAAACGGAACGATAATTTTTATTTTCTCTCTTTCTCAGCCTTTTCCAACCTATTTAGGCTTAAAATGATTCCATAATGGTATTTTATAATTTTATGAATTTTTTTGCTATTTTTTTGGAATTTTCTATTACGCGTCGGGTCGGAACGAAAATTTTTATTTTCTCCTTTTCACATCCATTTCCTACCTATTTTGGCTTTATATGACTCCATAATGGTATTTTTTTAATTTTTTGAACTTTTTTGCTATTTTTTTAGAATTTTCTATTACGCTTCAGGTTGGAACGAAACGGAACGATAATTTTTCATTTCTCCCTTTCTCATCCATTTCCAGCCTATTTTGGCTTGAAATGAAGCCATAATGATATTATTTAATTTTTTGAATTTTTTTCCTTTTTTTTTTGAAATTTTCTATAATGCGTCCGGTAGGAACGAAACGGAACGATAATTATTATTTTTTCTCTTTCTCAACCTTTCCAATCTATTTTGGCCTGAAATTAGGCCATAATGGTATTTTTTAATTTTTTGACGTTTTTTGCTATTTTTTTGGAATTTTATATTACGAGACGGGTAGGAACGAAATGGAACGAAAATTTTTATTTTCTCACTTGCTCAGCCTTCTCCAACCTATTTTGGCCTGAAATTAGGCCATAACGGTATTTTTTTTATTTTTTGACGATTTTTGCTATTTTTTGGGAATTTTATATTACGCGTCGGGTAGGAACGAAATGGAACGAAAATTTTTAATTTCTCCCTTTCTCATCCATTTCCAGCCTATTTTGGCTTGAAATGAAGCCATAATGGTATTATTTAATTTTTTGAATTTTTTTCCTTTTTTTTTTGAAATTTTCTATAATGCGTCCGGTAGAAACGAAACGGAACGATAATTATTATTTTATCTCTTTCTCAACCTTTCCAATCTATTTTGGCCTGAAATTAGGCCATAATGGTATTTTTTTAATTTTTTGATGTTTTTTGCTTTTTTTTGGAATTTTATATTACGCGACGGGTAGTAACGAAATGAAACGAAAATTTTTATTTTCTCCCTTTCACACGCATTTACAACCTATTTTTGCTTTAAATGATTCCATAATGGTATTTTTTAATTTTTTGAACTTTTTTGTTATTTTTTTAGAATTTTCTATTACGCTTCGGGTAGGAACGAAACGGAACGATAATTTTTATTTTCTCCCTTTCTTGGAATTCTCCAACCTATTTTGGCTTGAAATGAAGCCATAATGGTATTTTTTGATTTTTTTAATTTTTTTGCTATTTTTTTGGAATTTTCTATTACGCGTCGGGTATGAACGAAATGGAACGAAAATTTTTATTCTCCCCCTTTCACATTTATTTCCCACCTATTTTGGCTTTAAATGACTCCATAATCGTATTTTTTAATTTTTTGAATTTTTTTGCTATTTTTTTGAACTTTCTATTTCGCTTCGGGTTAGAACGAAACGAAACGATAATTTTTATTTCCTCCATTTCTCGGACATTTCCAGTCTATTTTGGCTTGAAATGAAGCCATAATGTTATTTTTTAGTTTTTTTAATTTTTTTGCTATCTTTTTAGAATTTTCTATTTCGCTTCGGGTTGGATCGAAACGGAAGGAGAATTTTTATTTTCTCCGTTTCTCGGACTTTTCCAACCTATTTTGTGTTGAAATGAAGCCATTACGGTATTTTTTAATTTTTAAAATTTTTTTCCTATTTTTTTGAAATTTTCTCTGACTCGTCGGGTAGGAACGAAACGGAACGATAATTTCTGTTTTCTCTCTTTCTCAGCCTTCTCCAATCTATTTTGGCCTGAAATTAGGCCATAATGGTATTTTTTAATTTTTAGACGTTTTTTGCTACTTTTTTGGAATTTTATATTACGCGACGGGTAGGAACGAAATGGAACGAAAATTTTTATTTTCTCAATTTTACATGCATTTCCAACCTATTTTTGCTTTAAATGATTCCATAATGGTATTTTTTAATTTTTTGAACTTTTTTGTTATTTTTTTAGAATTTTCTATTACGCTTCGGGTAGGAACGAAACGGAACGATAATTTTTATTTTCTCCCTTTCTTGGAATTTTCCAACCTATTTTGGCTTGAAATGAAGCCATAATGGTATTTTTATATTTTTAAATTTTTTTGCTATTTTTTTGGAATTTTCTGTAACGCGTCCGGTACGAACGAAACGTAACGATAATTATTATTTTATCTCTTTCTCAACCTCTCCAATATATTTTGGCCTGAAATTAGGCCATAATGGTATTTTTTAATTTTTTGACGTTTTTTGCTAATTTTTTGAAATTTTATATTATGCGTTGGGTTGGAACGAAACGAAACGAAAATTTTTATTTTCTCCCTTTCTCATCCACTTCCAGCCTATTTTGGGTGGAAATGATGCCATAACGGTATTTTTTAATTTTTTGATTTTTTTGGCTATTTTTTTGAAATTTTCTACAACGCGTCACGTACGAACGAAACGGAACAATAATTTTTATTTTCTCTCTTTCTCAGCCTTTTCCAACCTATTTAGGCTTAAAATGATTCCATAATGGTATTTTATAATTTTATGAATTTTTTTGCTATTTTTTTGGAATTTTCTATTACGCGTCGGGTCGGAACGAAAATTTTTATTTTCTCCCTTTCACATCCATTTCCTACCTATTTTGGCTTTATATGACTCCATAATGGTATTTTTTTAATTTTTTGAACTTTTTTGCTATTTTTTTAGAATTTCCTATTACGCTTCGGGTTGGAACGAAACAGAACGATAATTTTTCATTTCTCCCTTTCTCGGACTTTTCCAACCTATTTTGGCTGGAAATGAGGCCATAACGGTATTTTCTAATTTTTTGAATTGTTTCCCTATTTTTTTTAAATTTTCTATAACGCGTCGAGTAGGAACGAAACGGAATGATAATTTTTATTTTCCCTATTTCTCAGCCTTTTCCAACCTATTTTGGCTTAAAATGAATCCATAATGATATTTTTGAATTTTTTGAATTTTTTTCGTATATTTCTTAAATTTTCTCTGACGCGTCAGATAGGAACTAAACGGAACGATAATTATTATTTTATCTCTTTCTCAACCTTTCCAATCTATTTTGGCCTGAAATTAGGCCATAATGGTATTTTTTAATTTTTTGACGTTTTTTGCTATTTTTTTGGAATTTTATATTACGCGACGGGTAGGAACGAAATGGACCGAAAATTTTTATTTTCTCCCTTTCACAAGCATTTCCAACCTATTTTTGCTTTAAATGATTCCATAACGGTAATTTTTAATTTTTTGAAATTTTTTGTTATTTTTTTAGAATTTTCCACTACGCTTCGGGTAGGAACGAAACGGAACGATAATTTTTATTTTCTCCCTTTCTTGGAATTTTCCAACCTATTTTGGCTTGAAATGAAGTCGTAATGGTATTTTTTTGCTATTTTTTTGGAATTTTCTATTACGCGTCGTGTAGGAACGAAATGGAACGAAAATTTTGATTTTCTCTCTTTCACATCCATTTCCCACCTATTTTGGCTTTAAATGACTCTATAATCGTATTTTTTAATTTTTTGAATTTTTTTGCTATGTTTTTAGAATTTTCTATTTCGCTTCGGGTTAGAACGAAACGAAACGATAATTTTTATTTCTGCTCTTTCTCAGCCTTTTCCAACCTATTTTGACCTGAAATTAGGCCATAATGGTATTTTTTAATTTTTTGACGTTTTTTGCTAATTTTTTGAAATTTTATATTATGCGTTGGGTTGGAACGAAACGAAACGAAAATTTTTATTTTCTCCCTTTCTCATCCACTTCCAGCCTATTTTCGCTGGAAATGATGCCATAACGGTATTTTTTAATTTTTTGATTTTTTTGGCTATTTTTTTGAAATTTTCTACAACGCGTCACGTACGAACGAAACGGAACGATAATTTTTATTTTCTCTCTTTCTCAGCCTTTTCCAACCTATTTAGGCTTAAAATGATTCCATAATGGTATTTTATAATTTTATGAATTTTTTTGCTATTTTTTTGGAATTTTCTATTACGCGTCGGGTCGGAACGAAAATTTTTATTTTCTCCTTTTCACATCCATTTCCTACCTATTTTGGCTTTATATGACTCCATAATGGTATTTTTTTAATTTTTTGAACTTTTTTGCTATTTTTTTAGAATTTTCTATTACGCTTCAGGTTGGAACGAAACGGAACGATAATTTTTCATTTCTCCCTTTCTCATCCATTTCCAGCCTATTTTGGCTTGAAATGAAGCCATAATGATATTATTTAATTTTTTGAATTTTTTTCCTTTTTTTTTTGAAATTTTCTATAATGCGTCCGGTAGGAACGAAACGGAACGATAATTATTATTTTTTCTCTTTCTCAACCTTTCCAATCTATTTTGGCCTGAAATTAGGCCATAATGGTATTTTTTAATTTTTTGACGTTTTTTGCTATTTTTTTGGAATTTTATATTACGAGACGGGTAGGAACGAAATGGAACGAAAATTTTTATTTTCTCACTTGCTCAGCCTTCTCCAACCTATTTTGGCCTGAAATTAGGCCATAACGGTATTTTTTTTATTTTTTGACGATTTTTGCTATTTTTTGGGAATTTTATATTACGCGTCGGGTAGGAACGAAATGGAACGAAAATTTTTAATTTCTCCCTTTCTCATCCATTTCCAGCCTATTTTGGCTTGAAATGAAGCCATAATGGTATTATTTAATTTTTTGAATTTTTTTCCTTTTTTTTTTGAAATTTTCTATAATGCGTCCGGTAGAAACGAAACGGAACGATAATTATTATTTTATCTCTTTCTCAACCTTTCCAATCTATTTTGGCCTGAAATTAGGCCATAATGGTATTTTTTTAATTTTTTGATGTTTTTTGCTTTTTTTTGGAATTTTATATTACGCGACGGGTAGTAACGAAATGAAACGAAAATTTTTATTTTCTCCCTTTCACACGCATTTACAACCTATTTTTGCTTTAAATGATTCCATAATGGTATTTTTTAATTTTTTGAACTTTTTTGTTATTTTTTTAGAATTTTCTATTACGCTTCGGGTAGGAACGAAACGGAACGATAATTTTTATTTTCTCCCTTTCTTGGAATTCTCCAACCTATTTTGGCTTGAAATGAAGCCATAATGGTATTTTTTGATTTTTTTAATTTTTTTGCTATTTTTTTGGAATTTTCTATTACGCGTCGGGTATGAACGAAATGGAACGAAAATTTTTATTCTCCCCCTTTCACATTTATTTCCCACCTATTTTGGCTTTAAATGACTCCATAATCGTATTTTTTAATTTTTTGAATTTTTTTGCTATTTTTTTGAACTTTCTATTTCGCTTCGGGTTAGAACGAAACGAAACGATAATTTTTATTTCCTCCATTTCTCGGACATTTCCAGTCTATTTTGGCTTGAAATGAAGCCATAATGTTATTTTTTAGTTTTTTTAATTTTTTTGCTATCTTTTTAGAATTTTCTATTTCGCTTCGGGTTGGATCGAAACGGAAGGAGAATTTTTATTTTCTCCGTTTCTCGGACTTTTCCAACCTATTTTGTGTTGAAATGAAGCCATTACGGTATTTTTTAATTTTTAAAATTTTTTTCCTATTTTTTTGAAATTTTCTCTGACTCGTCGGGTAGGAACGAAACGGAACGATAATTTCTGTTTTCTCTCTTTCTCAGCCTTCTCCAATCTATTTTGGCCTGAAATTAGGCCATAATGGTATTTTTTAATTTTTAGACGTTTTTTGCTACTTTTTTGGAATTTTATATTACGCGACGGGTAGGAACGAAATGGAACGAAAATTTTTATTTTCTCAATTTTACATGCATTTCCAACCTATTTTTGCTTTAAATGATTCCATAATGGTATTTTTTAATTTTTTGAACTTTTTTGTTATTTTTTTAGAATTTTCTATTACGCTTCGGGTAGGAACGAAACGGAACGATAATTTTTATTTTCTCCCTTTCTTGGAATTTTCCAACCTATTTTGGCTTGAAATGAAGCCATAATGGTATTTTTATATTTTTAAATTTTTTTGCTATTTTTTTGGAATTTTCTGTAACGCGTCCGGTACGAACGAAACGTAACGATAATTATTATTTTATCTCTTTCTCAACCTCTCCAATATATTTTGGCCTGAAATTAGGCCATAATGGTATTTTTTAATTTTTTGACGTTTTTTGCTAATTTTTTGAAATTTTATATTATGCGTTGGGTTGGAACGAAACGAAACGAAAATTTTTATTTTCTCCCTTTCTCATCCACTTCCAGCCTATTTTGGGTGGAAATGATGCCATAACGGTATTTTTTAATTTTTTGATTTTTTTGGCTATTTTTTTGAAATTTTCTACAACGCGTCACGTACGAACGAAACGGAACAATAATTTTTATTTTCTCTCTTTCTCAGCCTTTTCCAACCTATTTAGGCTTAAAATGATTCCATAATGGTATTTTATAATTTTATGAATTTTTTTGCTATTTTTTTGGAATTTTCTATTACGCGTCGGGTCGGAACGAAAATTTTTATTTTCTCCCTTTCACATCCATTTCCTACCTATTTTGGCTTTATATGACTCCATAATGGTATTTTTTTAATTTTTTGAACTTTTTTGCTATTTTTTTAGAATTTCCTATTACGCTTCGGGTTGGAACGAAACAGAACGATAATTTTTCATTTCTCCCTTTCTCGGACTTTTCCAACCTATTTTGGCTGGAAATGAGGCCATAACGGTATTTTCTAATTTTTTGAATTGTTTCCCTATTTTTTTTAAATTTTCTATAACGCGTCGAGTAGGAACGAAACGGAATGATAATTTTTATTTTCCCTATTTCTCAGCCTTTTCCAACCTATTTTGGCTTAAAATGAATCCATAATGATATTTTTGAATTTTTTGAATTTTTTTCGTATATTTCTTAAATTTTCTCTGACGCGTCAGATAGGAACTAAACGGAACGATAATTATTATTTTATCTCTTTCTCAACCTTTCCAATCTATTTTGGCCTGAAATTAGGCCATAATGGTATTTTTTAATTTTTTGACGTTTTTTGCTATTTTTTTGGAATTTTATATTACGCGACGGGTAGGAACGAAATGGACCGAAAATTTTTATTTTCTCCCTTTCACAAGCATTTCCAACCTATTTTTGCTTTAAATGATTCCATAACGGTAATTTTTAATTTTTTGAAATTTTTTGTTATTTTTTTAGAATTTTCCACTACGCTTCGGGTAGGAACGAAACGGAACGATAATTTTTATTTTCTCCCTTTCTTGGAATTTTCCAACCTATTTTGGCTTGAAATGAAGTCGTAATGGTATTTTTTTGCTATTTTTTTGGAATTTTCTATTACGCGTCGTGTAGGAACGAAATGGAACGAAAATTTTGATTTTCTCTCTTTCACATCCATTTCCCACCTATTTTGGCTTTAAATGACTCTATAATCGTATTTTTTAATTTTTTGAATTTTTTTGCTATGTTTTTAGAATTTTCTATTTCGCTTCGGGTTAGAACGAAACGAAACGATAATTTTTATTTCTGCTCTTTCTCAGCCTTTTCCAACCTATTTTGACCTGAAATTAGGCCATAATGGTATTTTTTAATTTTTTGACGTTTTTTGCTAATTTTTTGAAATTTTATATTATGCGTTGGGTTGGAACGAAACGAAACGAAAATTTTTATTTTCTCCCTTTCTCATCCACTTCCAGCCTATTTTCGCTGGAAATGATGCCATAACGGTATTTTTTAATTTTTTGATTTTTTTGGCTATTTTTTTGAAATTTTCTACAACGCGTCACGTACGAACGAAACGGAACGATAATTTTTATTTTCTCTCTTTCTCAGCCTTTTCCAACCTATTTAGGCTTAAAATGATTCCATAATGGTATTTTATAATTTTATGAATTTTTTTGCTATTTTTTTGGAATTTTCTATTACGCGTCGGGTCGGAACGAAAATTTTTATTTTCTCCTTTTCACATCCATTTCCTACCTATTTTGGCTTTATATGACTCCATAATGGTATTTTTTTAATTTTTTGAACTTTTTTGCTATTTTTTTAGAATTTTCTATTACGCTTCAGGTTGGAACGAAACGGAACGATAATTTTTCATTTCTCCCTTTCTCATCCATTTCCAGCCTATTTTGGCTTGAAATGAAGCCATAATGATATTATTTAATTTTTTGAATTTTTTTCCTTTTTTTTTTGAAATTTTCTATAATGCGTCCGGTAGGAACGAAACGGAACGATAATTATTATTTTTTCTCTTTCTCAACCTTTCCAATCTATTTTGGCCTGAAATTAGGCCATAATGGTATTTTTTAATTTTTTGACGTTTTTTGCTATTTTTTTGGAATTTTATATTACGAGACGGGTAGGAACGAAATGGAACGAAAATTTTTATTTTCTCACTTGCTCAGCCTTCTCCAACCTATTTTGGCCTGAAATTAGGCCATAACGGTATTTTTTTTATTTTTTGACGATTTTTGCTATTTTTTGGGAATTTTATATTACGCGTCGGGTAGGAACGAAATGGAACGAAAATTTTTAATTTCTCCCTTTCTCATCCATTTCCAGCCTATTTTGGCTTGAAATGAAGCCATAATGGTATTATTTAATTTTTTGAATTTTTTTCCTTTTTTTTTTGAAATTTTCTATAATGCGTCCGGTAGAAACGAAACGGAACGATAATTATTATTTTATCTCTTTCTCAACCTTTCCAATCTATTTTGGCCTGAAATTAGGCCATAATGGTATTTTTTTAATTTTTTGATGTTTTTTGCTTTTTTTTGGAATTTTATATTACGCGACGGGTAGTAACGAAATGAAACGAAAATTTTTATTTTCTCCCTTTCACACGCATTTACAACCTATTTTTGCTTTAAATGATTCCATAATGGTATTTTTTAATTTTTTGAACTTTTTTGTTATTTTTTTAGAATTTTCTATTACGCTTCGGGTAGGAACGAAACGGAACGATAATTTTTATTTTCTCCCTTTCTTGGAATTCTCCAACCTATTTTGGCTTGAAATGAAGCCATAATGGTATTTTTTGATTTTTTTAATTTTTTTGCTATTTTTTTGGAATTTTCTATTACGCGTCGGGTATGAACGAAATGGAACGAAAATTTTTATTCTCCCCCTTTCACATTTATTTCCCACCTATTTTGGCTTTAAATGACTCCATAATCGTATTTTTTAATTTTTTGAATTTTTTTGCTATTTTTTTGAACTTTCTATTTCGCTTCGGGTTAGAACGAAACGAAACGATAATTTTTATTTCCTCCATTTCTCGGACATTTCCAGTCTATTTTGGCTTGAAATGAAGCCATAATGTTATTTTTTAGTTTTTTTAATTTTTTTGCTATCTTTTTAGAATTTTCTATTTCGCTTCGGGTTGGATCGAAACGGAAGGAGAATTTTTATTTTCTCCGTTTCTCGGACTTTTCCAACCTATTTTGTGTTGAAATGAAGCCATTACGGTATTTTTTAATTTTTAAAATTTTTTTCCTATTTTTTTGAAATTTTCTCTGACTCGTCGGGTAGGAACGAAACGGAACGATAATTTCTGTTTTCTCTCTTTCTCAGCCTTCTCCAATCTATTTTGGCCTGAAATTAGGCCATAATGGTATTTTTTAATTTTTAGACGTTTTTTGCTACTTTTTTGGAATTTTATATTACGCGACGGGTAGGAACGAAATGGAACGAAAATTTTTATTTTCTCAATTTTACATGCATTTCCAACCTATTTTTGCTTTAAATGATTCCATAATGGTATTTTTTAATTTTTTGAACTTTTTTGTTATTTTTTTAGAATTTTCTATTACGCTTCGGGTAGGAACGAAACGGAACGATAATTTTTATTTTCTCCCTTTCTTGGAATTTTCCAACCTATTTTGGCTTGAAATGAAGCCATAATGGTATTTTTATATTTTTAAATTTTTTTGCTATTTTTTTGGAATTTTCTGTAACGCGTCCGGTACGAACGAAACGTAACGATAATTATTATTTTATCTCTTTCTCAACCTCTCCAATATATTTTGGCCTGAAATTAGGCCATAATGGTATTTTTTAATTTTTTGACGTTTTTTGCTAATTTTTTGAAATTTTATATTATGCGTTGGGTTGGAACGAAACGAAACGAAAATTTTTATTTTCTCCCTTTCTCATCCACTTCCAGCCTATTTTGGGTGGAAATGATGCCATAACGGTATTTTTTAATTTTTTGATTTTTTTGGCTATTTTTTTGAAATTTTCTACAACGCGTCACGTACGAACGAAACGGAACAATAATTTTTATTTTCTCTCTTTCTCAGCCTTTTCCAACCTATTTAGGCTTAAAATGATTCCATAATGGTATTTTATAATTTTATGAATTTTTTTGCTATTTTTTTGGAATTTTCTATTACGCGTCGGGTCGGAACGAAAATTTTTATTTTCTCCCTTTCACATCCATTTCCTACCTATTTTGGCTTTATATGACTCCATAATGGTATTTTTTTAATTTTTTGAACTTTTTTGCTATTTTTTTAGAATTTCCTATTACGCTTCGGGTTGGAACGAAACAGAACGATAATTTTTCATTTCTCCCTTTCTCGGACTTTTCCAACCTATTTTGGCTGGAAATGAGGCCATAACGGTATTTTCTAATTTTTTGAATTGTTTCCCTATTTTTTTTAAATTTTCTATAACGCGTCGAGTAGGAACGAAACGGAATGATAATTTTTATTTTCCCTATTTCTCAGCCTTTTCCAACCTATTTTGGCTTAAAATGAATCCATAATGATATTTTTGAATTTTTTGAATTTTTTTCGTATATTTCTTAAATTTTCTCTGACGCGTCAGATAGGAACTAAACGGAACGATAATTATTATTTTATCTCTTTCTCAACCTTTCCAATCTATTTTGGCCTGAAATTAGGCCATAATGGTATTTTTTAATTTTTTGACGTTTTTTGCTATTTTTTTGGAATTTTATATTACGCGACGGGTAGGAACGAAATGGACCGAAAATTTTTATTTTCTCCCTTTCACAAGCATTTCCAACCTATTTTTGCTTTAAATGATTCCATAACGGTAATTTTTAATTTTTTGAAATTTTTTGTTATTTTTTTAGAATTTTCCACTACGCTTCGGGTAGGAACGAAACGGAACGATAATTTTTATTTTCTCCCTTTCTTGGAATTTTCCAACCTATTTTGGCTTGAAATGAAGTCGTAATGGTATTTTTTTGCTATTTTTTTGGAATTTTCTATTACGCGTCGTGTAGGAACGAAATGGAACGAAAATTTTGATTTTCTCTCTTTCACATCCATTTCCCACCTATTTTGGCTTTAAATGACTCTATAATCGTATTTTTTAATTTTTTGAATTTTTTTGCTATGTTTTTAGAATTTTCTATTTCGCTTCGGGTTAGAACGAAACGAAACGATAATTTTTATTTCTGCTCTTTCTCAGCCTTTTCCAACCTATTTTGACCTGAAATTAGGCCATAATGGTATTTTTTAATTTTTTGACGTTTTTTGCTAATTTTTTGAAATTTTATATTATGCGTTGGGTTGGAACGAAACGAAACGAAAATTTTTATTTTCTCCCTTTCTCATCCACTTCCAGCCTATTTTCGCTGGAAATGATGCCATAACGGTATTTTTTAATTTTTTGATTTTTTTGGCTATTTTTTTGAAATTTTCTACAACGCGTCACGTACGAACGAAACGGAACGATAATTTTTATTTTCTCTCTTTCTCAGCCTTTTCCAACCTATTTAGGCTTAAAATGATTCCATAATGGTATTTTATAATTTTATGAATTTTTTTGCTATTTTTTTGGAATTTTCTATTACGCGTCGGGTCGGAACGAAAATTTTTATTTTCTCCTTTTCACATCCATTTCCTACCTATTTTGGCTTTATATGACTCCATAATGGTATTTTTTTAATTTTTTGAACTTTTTTGCTATTTTTTTAGAATTTTCTATTACGCTTCAGGTTGGAACGAAACGGAACGATAATTTTTCATTTCTCCCTTTCTCATCCATTTCCAGCCTATTTTGGCTTGAAATGAAGCCATAATGATATTATTTAATTTTTTGAATTTTTTTCCTTTTTTTTTTGAAATTTTCTATAATGCGTCCGGTAGGAACGAAACGGAACGATAATTATTATTTTTTCTCTTTCTCAACCTTTCCAATCTATTTTGGCCTGAAATTAGGCCATAATGGTATTTTTTAATTTTTTGACGTTTTTTGCTATTTTTTTGGAATTTTATATTACGAGACGGGTAGGAACGAAATGGAACGAAAATTTTTATTTTCTCACTTGCTCAGCCTTCTCCAACCTATTTTGGCCTGAAATTAGGCCATAACGGTATTTTTTTTATTTTTTGACGATTTTTGCTATTTTTTGGGAATTTTATATTACGCGTCGGGTAGGAACGAAATGGAACGAAAATTTTTAATTTCTCCCTTTCTCATCCATTTCCAGCCTATTTTGGCTTGAAATGAAGCCATAATGGTATTATTTAATTTTTTGAATTTTTTTCCTTTTTTTTTTGAAATTTTCTATAATGCGTCCGGTAGAAACGAAACGGAACGATAATTATTATTTTATCTCTTTCTCAACCTTTCCAATCTATTTTGGCCTGAAATTAGGCCATAATGGTATTTTTTTAATTTTTTGATGTTTTTTGCTTTTTTTTGGAATTTTATATTACGCGACGGGTAGTAACGAAATGAAACGAAAATTTTTATTTTCTCCCTTTCACACGCATTTACAACCTATTTTTGCTTTAAATGATTCCATAATGGTATTTTTTAATTTTTTGAACTTTTTTGTTATTTTTTTAGAATTTTCTATTACGCTTCGGGTAGGAACGAAACGGAACGATAATTTTTATTTTCTCCCTTTCTTGGAATTCTCCAACCTATTTTGGCTTGAAATGAAGCCATAATGGTATTTTTTGATTTTTTTAATTTTTTTGCTATTTTTTTGGAATTTTCTATTACGCGTCGGGTATGAACGAAATGGAACGAAAATTTTTATTCTCCCCCTTTCACATTTATTTCCCACCTATTTTGGCTTTAAATGACTCCATAATCGTATTTTTTAATTTTTTGAATTTTTTTGCTATTTTTTTGAACTTTCTATTTCGCTTCGGGTTAGAACGAAACGAAACGATAATTTTTATTTCCTCCATTTCTCGGACATTTCCAGTCTATTTTGGCTTGAAATGAAGCCATAATGTTATTTTTTAGTTTTTTTAATTTTTTTGCTATCTTTTTAGAATTTTCTATTTCGCTTCGGGTTGGATCGAAACGGAAGGAGAATTTTTATTTTCTCCGTTTCTCGGACTTTTCCAACCTATTTTGTGTTGAAATGAAGCCATTACGGTATTTTTTAATTTTTAAAATTTTTTTCCTATTTTTTTGAAATTTTCTCTGACTCGTCGGGTAGGAACGAAACGGAACGATAATTTCTGTTTTCTCTCTTTCTCAGCCTTCTCCAATCTATTTTGGCCTGAAATTAGGCCATAATGGTATTTTTTAATTTTTAGACGTTTTTTGCTACTTTTTTGGAATTTTATATTACGCGACGGGTAGGAACGAAATGGAACGAAAATTTTTATTTTCTCAATTTTACATGCATTTCCAACCTATTTTTGCTTTAAATGATTCCATAATGGTATTTTTTAATTTTTTGAACTTTTTTGTTATTTTTTTAGAATTTTCTATTACGCTTCGGGTAGGAACGAAACGGAACGATAATTTTTATTTTCTCCCTTTCTTGGAATTTTCCAACCTATTTTGGCTTGAAATGAAGCCATAATGGTATTTTTATATTTTTAAATTTTTTTGCTATTTTTTTGGAATTTTCTGTAACGCGTCCGGTACGAACGAAACGTAACGATAATTATTATTTTATCTCTTTCTCAACCTCTCCAATATATTTTGGCCTGAAATTAGGCCATAATGGTATTTTTTAATTTTTTGACGTTTTTTGCTAATTTTTTGAAATTTTATATTATGCGTTGGGTTGGAACGAAACGAAACGAAAATTTTTATTTTCTCCCTTTCTCATCCACTTCCAGCCTATTTTGGGTGGAAATGATGCCATAACGGTATTTTTTAATTTTTTGATTTTTTTGGCTATTTTTTTGAAATTTTCTACAACGCGTCACGTACGAACGAAACGGAACAATAATTTTTATTTTCTCTCTTTCTCAGCCTTTTCCAACCTATTTAGGCTTAAAATGATTCCATAATGGTATTTTACAATTTTATGAATTTTTTTGCTATTTTTTTGGAATTTTCTATTACGCGTCGGGTCGGAACGAAAATTTTTATTTTCTCCCTTTCACATCCATTTCCTACCTATTTTGGCTTTATATGACTCCATAATGGTATTTTTTTAATTTTTTGAACTTTTTTGCTATTTTTTTAGAATTTCCTATTACGCTTCGGGTTGGAACGAAACAGAACGATAATTTTTCATTTCTCCCTTTCTCGGACTTTTCCAACCTATTTTGGCTGGAAATGAGGCCATAACGGTATTTTCTAATTTTTTGAATTGTTTCCCTATTTTTTTTAAATTTTCTATAACGCGTCGAGTAGGAACGAAACGGAATGATAATTTTTATTTTCCCTATTTCTCAGCCTTTTCCAACCTATTTTGGCTTAAAATGAATCCATAATGATATTTTTGAATTTTTTGAATTTTTTTCGTATATTTCTTAAATTTTCTCTGACGCGTCAGATAGGAACTAAACGGAACGATAATTATTATTTTATCTCTTTCTCAACCTTTCCAATCTATTTTGGCCTGAAATTAGGCCATAATGGTATTTTTTAATTTTTTGACGTTTTTTGCTATTTTTTTGGAATTTTATATTACGCGACGGGTAGGAACGAAATGGACCGAAAATTTTTATTTTCTCCCTTTCACAAGCATTTCCAACCTATTTTTGCTTTAAATGATTCCATAACGGTAATTTTTAATTTTTTGAAATTTTTTGTTATTTTTTTAGAATTTTCCACTACGCTTCGGGTAGGAACGAAACGGAACGATAATTTTTATTTTCTCCCTTTCTTGGAATTTTCCAACCTATTTTGGCTTGAAATGAAGTCGTAATGGTATTTTTTTGCTATTTTTTTGGAATTTTCTATTACGCGTCGTGTAGGAACGAAATGGAACGAAAATTTTGATTTTCTCTCTTTCACATCCATTTCCCACCTATTTTGGCTTTAAATGACTCTATAATCGTATTTTTTAATTTTTTGAATTTTTTTGCTATGTTTTTAGAATTTTCTATTTCGCTTCGGGTTAGAACGAAACGAAACGATAATTTTTATTTCTGCTCTTTCTCAGCCTTTTCCAACCTATTTTGACCTGAAATTAGGCCATAATGGTATTTTTTAATTTTTTGACGTTTTTTGCTAATTTTTTGAAATTTTATATTATGCGTTGGGTTGGAACGAAACGAAACGAAAATTTTTATTTTCTCCCTTTCTCATCCACTTCCAGCCTATTTTCGCTGGAAATGATGCCATAACGGTATTTTTTAATTTTTTGATTTTTTTGGCTATTTTTTTGAAATTTTCTACAACGCGTCACGTACGAACGAAACGGAACGATAATTTTTATTTTCTCTCTTTCTCAGCCTTTTCCAACCTATTTAGGCTTAAAATGATTCCATAATGGTATTTTATAATTTTATGAATTTTTTTGCTATTTTTTTGGAATTTTCTATTACGCGTCGGGTCGGAACGAAAATTTTTATTTTCTCCTTTTCACATCCATTTCCTACCTATTTTGGCTTTATATGACTCCATAATGGTATTTTTTTAATTTTTTGAACTTTTTTGCTATTTTTTTAGAATTTTCTATTACGCTTCAGGTTGGAACGAAACGGAACGATAATTTTTCATTTCTCCCTTTCTCATCCATTTCCAGCCTATTTTGGCTTGAAATGAAGCCATAATGATATTATTTAATTTTTTGAATTTTTTTCCTTTTTTTTTTGAAATTTTCTATAATGCGTCCGGTAGGAACGAAACGGAACGATAATTATTATTTTTTCTCTTTCTCAACCTTTCCAATCTATTTTGGCCTGAAATTAGGCCATAATGGTATTTTTTAATTTTTTGACGTTTTTTGCTATTTTTTTGGAATTTTATATTACGAGACGGGTAGGAACGAAATGGAACGAAAATTTTTATTTTCTCACCTGCTCAGCCTTCTCCAACCTATTTTGGCCTGAAATTAGGCCATAACGGTATTTTTTTTATTTTTTGACGATTTTTGCTATTTTTTGGGAATTTTATATTACGCGTCGGGTAGGAACGAAATGGAACGAAAATTTTTAATTTCTCCCTTTCTCATCCATTTCCAGCCTATTTTGGCTTGAAATGAAGCCATAATGGTATTATTTAATTTTTTGAATTTTTTTCCTTTTTTTTTTGAAATTTTCTATAATGCGTCCGGTAGAAACGAAACGGAACGATAATTATTATTTTATCTCTTTCTCAACCTTTCCAATCTATTTTGGCCTGAAATTAGGCCATAATGGTATTTTTTTAATTTTTTGATGTTTTTTGCTTTTTTTTGGAATTTTATATTACGCGACGGGTAGTAACGAAATGAAACGAAAATTTTTATTTTCTCCCTTTCACACGCATTTACAACCTATTTTTGCTTTAAATGATTCCATAATGGTATTTTTTAATTTTTTGAACTTTTTTGTTATTTTTTTAGAATTTTCTATTACGCTTCGGGTAGGAACGAAACGGAACGATAATTTTTATTTTCTCCCTTTCTTGGAATTCTCCAACCTATTTTGGCTTGAAATGAAGCCATAATGGTATTTTTTGATTTTTTTAATTTTTTTGCTATTTTTTTGGAATTTTCTATTACGCGTCGGGTAGGAACGAAATGGAACGAAAATTTTTATTCTCCCCCTTTCACATTTATTTCCCACCTATTTTGGCTTTAAATGACTCCATAATCGTATTTTTTAATTTTTTGAATTTTTTTGCTATTTTTTTGAACTTTCTATTTCGCTTCGGGTTAGAACGAAACGAAACGATAATTTTTATTTCCTCCATTTCTCGGACATTTCCAGTCTATTTTGGCTTGAAATGAAGCCATAATGTTATTTTTTAGTTTTTTTAATTTTTTTGCTATCTTTTTAGAATTTTCTATTTCGCTTCGGGTTGGATCGAAACGGAAGGAGAATTTTTATTTTCTCCGTTTCTCGGACTTTTCCAACCTATTTTGTGTTGAAATGAAGCCATTACGGTATTTTTTAATTTTTAAAATTTTTTTCCTATTTTTTTGAAATTTTCTCTGACTCGTCGGGTAGGAACGAAACGGAACGATAATTTCTATTTTCTCTCTTTCTCAGCCTTCTCCAATCTATTTTGGCCTGAAATTAGGCCATAATGGTATTTTTTAATTTTTAGACGTTTTTTGCTATTTTTTTGGAATTTTATATTACGCGACGGGTAGGAACGAAATGGAACGAAAATTTTTATTTTCTCAATTTTACATGCATTTCCAACCTATTTTTGCTTTAAATGATTCCATAATGGTATTTTTTAATTTTTTGAACTTTTTTGTTATTTTTTTAGAATTTTCTATTACGCTTCGGGTAGGAACGAAACGGAACGATAATTTTTATTTTCTCCCTTTCTTGGAATTTTCCAACCTATTTTGGCTTGAAATGAAGCCATAATGGTATTTTTATATTTTTAAATTTTTTTGCTATTTTTTTGGAATTTTCTGTAACGCGTCCGGTACGAACGAAACGTAACGATAATTATTATTTTATCTCTTTCTCAACCTCTCCAATATATTTTGGCCTGAAATTAGGCCATAATGGTATTTTTTAATTTTTTGACGTTTTTTGCTAATTTTTTGAAATTTTATATTATGCGTTGGGTTGGAACGAAACGAAACGAAAATTTTTATTTTCTCCCTTTCTCATCCACTTCCAGCCTATTTTGGGTGGAAATGATGCCATAACGGTATTTTTTAATTTTTTGATTTTTTTGGCTATTTTTTTGAAATTTTCTACAACGCGTCACGTACGAACGAAACGGAACAATAATTTTTATTTTCTCTCTTTCTCAGCCTTTTCCAACCTATTTAGGCTTAAAATGATTCCATAATGGTATTTTATAATTTTATGAATTTTTTTGCTATTTTTTTGGAATTTTCTATTACGCGTCGGGTCGGAACGAAAATTTTTATTTTCTCCCTTTCACATCCATTTCCTACCTATTTTGGCTTTATATGACTCCATAATGGTATTTTTTTAATTTTTTGAACTTTTTTGCTATTTTTTTAGAATTTCCTATTACGCTTCGGGTTGGAACGAAACAGAACGATAATTTTTCATTTCTCCCTTTCTCGGACTTTTCCAACCTATTTTGGCTGGAAATGAGGCCATAACGGTATTTTCTAATTTTTTGAATTGTTTCCCTATTTTTTTTAAATTTTCTATAACGCGTCGAGTAGGAACGAAACGGAATGATAATTTTTATTTTCCCTATTTCTCAGCCTTTTCCAACCTATTTTGGCTTAAAATGAATCCATAATGATATTTTTGAATTTTTTGAATTTTTTTCGTATATTTCTTAAATTTTCTCTGACGCGTCAGATAGGAACTAAACGGAACGATAATTATTATTTTATCTCTTTCTCAACCTTTCCAATCTATTTTGGCCTGAAATTAGGCCATAATGGTATTTTTTAATTTTTTGACGTTTTTTGCTATTTTTTTGGAATTTTATATTACGCGACGGGTAGGAACGAAATGGACCGAAAATTTTTATTTTCTCCCTTTCACAAGCATTTCCAACCTATTTTTGCTTTAAATGATTCCATAACGGTAATTTTTAATTTTTTGAAATTTTTTGTTATTTTTTTAGAATTTTCCACTACGCTTCGGGTAGGAACGAAACGGAACGATAATTTTTATTTTCTCCCTTTCTTGGAATTTTCCAACCTATTTTGGCTTGAAATGAAGTCGTAATGGTATTTTTTTGCTATTTTTTTGGAATTTTCTATTACGCGTCGTGTAGGAACGAAATGGAACGAAAATTTTGATTTTCTCTCTTTCACATCCATTTCCCACCTATTTTGGCTTTAAATGACTCTATAATCGTATTTTTTAATTTTTTGAATTTTTTTGCTATGTTTTTAGAATTTTCTATTTCGCTTCGGGTTAGAACGAAACGAAACGATAATTTTTATTTCTGCTCTTTCTCAGCCTTTTCCAACCTATTTTGACCTGAAATTAGGCCATAATGGTATTTTTTAATTTTTTGACGTTTTTTGCTAATTTTTTGAAATTTTATATTATGCGTTGGGTTGGAACGAAACGAAACGAAAATTTTTATTTTCTCCCTTTCTAATCCACTTCCAGCCTATTTTCGCTGGAAATGATGCCATAACGGTATTTTTTAATTTTTTGATTTTTTTGGCTATTTTTTTGAAATTTTCTACAACGCGTCACGTACGAACGAAACGGAACGATAATTTTTATTTTCTCTCTTTCTCAGCCTTTTCCAACCTATTTAGGCTTAAAATGATTCCATAATGGTATTTTATAATTTTATGAATTTTTTTGCTATTTTTTTGGAATTTTCTATTACGCGTCGGGTCGGAACGAAAATTTTTATTTTCTCCTTTTCACATCCATTTCCTACCTATTTTGGCTTTATATGACTCCATAATGGTATTTTTTTAATTTTTTGAACTTTTTTGCTATTTTTTTAGAATTTTCTATTACGCTTCAGGTTGGAACGAAACGGAACGATAATTTTTCATTTCTCCCTTTCTCATCCATTTCCAGCCTATTTTGGCTTGAAATGAAGCCATAATGATATTATTTAATTTTTTGAATTTTTTTCCTTTTTTTTTTGAAATTTTCTATAATGCGTCCGGTAGGAACGAAACGGAACGATAATTATTATTTTTTCTCTTTCTCAACCTTTCCAATCTATTTTGGCCTGAAATTAGGCCATAATGGTATTTTTTAATTTTTTGACGTTTTTTGCTATTTTTTTGGAATTTTATATTACGAGACGGGTAGGAACGAAATGGAACGAAAATTTTTATTTTCTCACTTGCTCAGCCTTCTCCAACCTATTTTGGCCTGAAATTAGGCCATAACGGTATTTTTTTTATTTTTTGACGATTTTTGCTATTTTTTGGGAATTTTATATTACGCGTCGGGTAGGAACGAAATGGAACGAAAATTTTTAATTTCTCCCTTTCTCATCCATTTCCAGCCTATTTTGGCTTGAAATGAAGCCATAATGGTATTATTTAATTTTTTGAATTTTTTTCCTTTTTTTTTTGAAATTTTCTATAATGCGTCCGGTAGAAACGAAACGGAACGATAATTATTATTTTATCTCTTTCTCAACCTTTCCAATCTATTTTGGCCTGAAATTAGGCCATAATGGTATTTTTTTAATTTTTTGATGTTTTTTGCTTTTTTTTGGAATTTTATATTACGCGACGGGTAGTAACGAAATGAAACGAAAATTTTTATTTTCTCCCTTTCACACGCATTTACAACCTATTTTTGCTTTAAATGATTCCATAATGGTATTTTTTAATTTTTTGAACTTTTTTGTTATTTTTTTAGAATTTTCTATTACGCTTCGGGTAGGAACGAAACGGAACGATAATTTTTATTTTCTCCCTTTCTTGGAATTCTCCAACCTATTTTGGCTTGAAATGAAGCCATAATGGTATTTTTTGATTTTTTTAATTTTTTTGCTATTTTTTTGGAATTTTCTATTACGCGTCGGGTAGGAACGAAATGGAACGAAAATTTTTATTCTCCCCATTTCACATTTATTTCCCACCTATTTTGGCTTTAAATGACTCCATAATCGTATTTTTTAATTTTTTGAATTTTTTTTGCTATTTTTTTTAACTTTCTTTTTCGCTTCGGGTTAGAACGAAACGAAACGATAATTTTTATTTCCTCCATTTCTCGGACATTTCCAGTCTATTTTGGCTTGAAATGAAGCCATAATGTTATTTTTTAGTTTTTTTAATTTTTTTGCTATCTTTTTAGAATTTTCTATTTCGCTTCGGGTTGGATCGAAACGGAAGGAGAATTTTTATTTTCTCCGTTTCTCGGACTTTTCCAACCTATTTTGTGTTGAAATGAAGCCATTACGGTATTTTTTAATTTTTAAAATTTTTTTCCTATTTTTTTGAAATTTTCTCTGACTCGTCGGGTAGGAACGAAACGGAACGATAATTTCTATTTTCTCTCTTTCTCAGCCTTCTCCAATCTATTTTGGCCTGAAATTAGGCCATAATGGTATTTTTTAATTTTTAGACGTTTTTTGCTATTTTTTTGGAATTTTATATTACGCGACGGGTAGGAACGAAATGGAACGAAAATTTTTATTTTCTCAATTTTACATGCATTTCCAACCTATTTTTGCTTTAAATGATTCCATAATGGTATTTTTTAATTTTTTGAACTTTTTTGTTATTTTTTTAGAATTTTCTATTACGCTTCGGGTAGGAACGAAACGGAACGATAATTTTTATTTTCTCCCTTTCTTGGAATTTTCCAACCTATTTTGGCTTGAAATGAAGCCATAATGGTATTTTTATATTTTTAAATTTTTTTGCTATTTTTTTGGAATTTTCTGTAACGCGTCCGGTACGAACGAAACGTAACGATAATTATTATTTTATCTCTTTCTCAACCTCTCCAATATATTTTGGCCTGAAATTAGGCCATAATGGTATTTTTTAATTTTTTGACGTTTTTTGCTAATTTTTTGAAATTTTATATTATGCGTTGGGTTGGAACGAAACGAAACGAAAATTTTTATTTTCTCCCTTTCTCATCCACTTCCAGCCTATTTTGGCTGGAAATGATGCCATAACGGTATTTTTTAATTTTTTGATTTTTTTGGCTATTTTTTTGAAATTTTCTACAACGCGTCACGTACGAACGAAACGGAACGATAATTTTTATTTTCTCTCTTTCTCAGCCTTTTCCAACCTATTTAGGCTTAAAATGATTCCATAATGGTATTTTATAATTTTATGAATTTTTTTGCTATTTTTTTGGAATTTTCTATTACGCGTCGGGTCGGAACGAAAATTTTTATTTTCTCCTTTTCACATCCATTTCCTACCTATTTTGGCTTTATATGACTCCATAATGGTATTTTTTTAATTTTTTGAACTTTTTTGCTATTTTTTTAGAATTTTCTATTACGCTTCAGGTTGGAACGAAACGGAACGATAATTTTTCATTTCTCCCTTTCTCATCCATTTCCAGCCTATTTTGGCTTGAAATGAAGCCATAATGATATTATTTAATTTTTTGAATTTTTTTCCTTTTTTTTTTGAAATTTTCTATAATGCGTCCGGTAGGAACGAAACGGAACGATAATTATTATTTTTTCTCTTTCTCAACCTTTCCAATCTATTTTGGCCTGAAATTAGGCCATAATGGTATTTTTTAATTTTTTGACGTTTTTTGCTATTTTTTTGGAATTTTATATTACGAGACGGGTAGGAACGAAATGGAACGAAAATTTTTATTTTCTCACTTGCTCAGCCTTCTCCAACCTATTTTGGCCTGAAATTAGGCCATAACGGTATTTTTTTTATTTTTTGACGATTTTTGCTATTTTTTGGGAATTTTATATTACGCGTCGGGTAGGAACGAAATGGAACGAAAATTTTTAATTTCTCCCTTTCTCATCCATTTCCAGCCTATTTTGGCTTGAAATGAAGCCATAATGGTATTATTTAATTTTTTGAATTTTTTTCCTTTTTTTTTTGAAATTTTCTATAATGCGTCCGGTAGAAACGAAACGGAACGATAATTATTATTTTATCTCTTTCTCAACCTTTCCAATCTATTTTGGCCTGAAATTAGGCCATAATGGTATTTTTTTAATTTTTTGATGTTTTTTGCTTTTTTTTGGAATTTTATATTACGCGACGGGTAGTAACGAAATGAAACGAAAATTTTTATTTTCTCCCTTTCACACGCATTTACAACCTATTTTTGCTTTAAATGATTCCATAATGGTATTTTTTAATTTTTTGAACTTTTTTGTTATTTTTTTAGAATTTTCTATTACGCTTCGGGTAGGAACGAAACGGAACGATAATTTTTATTTTCTCCCTTTCTTGGAATTCTCCAACCTATTTTGGCTTGAAATGAAGCCATAATGGTATTTTTTGATTTTTTTAATTTTTTTGCTATTTTTTTGGAATTTTCTATTACGCGTCGGGTAGGAACGAAATGGAACGAAAATTTTTATTCTCCCCATTTCACATTTATTTCCCACCTATTTTGGCTTTAAATGACTCCATAATCGTATTTTTTAATTTTTTGAATTTTTTTTGCTATTTTTTTTAACTTTCTTTTTCGCTTCGGGTTAGAACGAAACGAAACGATAATTTTTATTTCCTCCATTTCTCGGACATTTCCAGTCTATTTTGGCTTGAAATGAAGCCATAATGTTATTTTTTAGTTTTTTTAATTTTTTTGCTATCTTTTTAGAATTTTCTATTTCGCTTCGGGTTGGATCGAAACGGAAGGAGAATTTTTATTTTCTCCGTTTCTCGGACTTTTCCAACCTATTTTGTGTTGAAATGAAGCCATTACGGTATTTTTTAATTTTTAAAATTTTTTTCCTATTTTTTTGAAATTTTCTCTGACTCGTCGGGTAGGAACGAAACGGAACGATAATTTCTATTTTCTCTCTTTCTCAGCCTTCTCCAATCTATTTTGGCCTGAAATTAGGCCATAATGGTATTTTTTAATTTTTAGACGTTTTTTGCTATTTTTTTGGAATTTTATATTACGCGACGGGTAGGAACGAAATGGAACGAAAATTTTTATTTTCTCAATTTTACATGCATTTCCAACCTATTTTTGCTTTAAATGATTCCATAATGGTATTTTTTAATTTTTTGAACTTTTTTGTTATTTTTTTAGAATTTTCTATTACGCTTCGGGTAGGAACGAAACGGAACGATAATTTTTATTTTCTCCCTTTCTTGGAATTTTCCAACCTATTTTGGCTTGAAATGAAGCCATAATGGTATTTTTATATTTTTAAATTTTTTTGCTATTTTTTTGGAATTTTCTGTAACGCGTCCGGTACGAACGAAACGTAACGATAATTATTATTTTATCTCTTTCTCAACCTCTCCAATATATTTTGGCCTGAAATTAGGCCATAATGGTATTTTTTAATTTTTTGACGTTTTTTGCTAATTTTTTGAAATTTTATATTATGCGTTGGGTTGGAACGAAACGAAACGAAAATTTTTATTTTCTCCCTTTCTCATCCACTTCCAGCCTATTTTGGCTGGAAATGATGCCATAACGGTATTTTTTAATTTTTTGATTTTTTTGGCTATTTTTTTGAAATTTTCTACAACGCGTCACGTACGAACGAAACGGAACGATAATTTTTATTTTCTCTCTTTCTCAGCCTTTTCCAACCTATTTAGGCTTAAAATGATTCCATAATGGTATTTTATAATTTTATGAATTTTTTTGCTGTTTTTTTGGAATTTTCTATTACGCGTCGGGTCGGAACGAAAATTTTTATTTTCTCCCTTTCACATCCATTTCCTACCTATTTTGGCTTTATATGACTCCATAATGGTATTTTTTTAATTTTTTGAACTTTTTTGCTATTTTCTTAGAATTTCCTATTACGCTTCGGGTTGGAACGAAACGGAACGATAATTTTTCATTTCTCCCTTTCTCGGACTTTTCCAACCTATTTTGGCTGGAAATGAAGCCATAATGGTATTTTCTAATTTTTTGAATTGTTTCCCTATTTTTTTTAAATTTTCTATAACGCGTCGAGTAGGAACGAAACGGAATGATAATTTTTATTTTCCCTATTTCTCAGCCTTTTCCAACCTATTTTGGCTTAAAATGAATCCATAATGGTATTTTTGGATTTTTTGAATTTTTTTCGTATATTTTTTAAATTTTCTCTGACGCGTCAGGTAGGAACTAAACGGAACGATAATTATTATTTTATCTCTTTCTCAACCTTTCCAATCTATTTTGGCCTGAAATTAGGCCATAATGGTATTTTTTTAATTTTTTGACGTTTTTTGCTATTTTTTTGGAATTTTATATTACGAGACGGGTAGGAACGAAATGGAACGAAAATTTTTATTTTCTCACTTTCTTAGCCTTCTCCAACCTATTTTGGCCTGAAATTAGGCCATAACGGTGTTTTTTTATTTTTTGACGATTTTTGCTATTTTTTTGGAATTTCATATTACGCGTCGGGTAGGAACGAAATTGAACGAAAATTTTTAATTTCTCCCTTTCTCATCAATTTCCAGCCTATTTTGGCTTGAAATGAAGCCATAATGGTATTATTTAATTTTTTGAATTCTTTTCCTTATTTTAAAAAAATTTTCTGTAATGCGACCGGTTGGAACGAAACGGAACGATAATTTTTATTTTCTCACTTTCTTAGCCTTCTCCAACCTATTTTGGCCTGAAATTAGGCCATAATTGTATTTTTTTTAATTTTTTGATGTTTTTTGCTATTTTTTTGGAATTTTATATTACGCGACGGGTAGGAACGAAATGGAACGAAAATTTTTATTTTCTCCCTTCCACATGCATTTCCAACCTATTTTTGCATTAAATGATTCCATAATGGTATTTTTTAATTTTTTGAACTTTTTTGTTATTTTTTTAGAATTTTCTATTACGCTTCGGGTAGGAACGAAACGGAACGATAATTTTTCATTTCTGCCTTTCTCGGACTTTTCCAACCTATTTTGGCTGGAAATGAAGCCATAACGGTATTTTCTAATTTTTTGAATTGTTTCCCTATTTTTTTTAAATTTTCTATAACGCGTCGAGTAGGAACGAAATGGAATGATAATTTTCATTTTCCCTATTTCTCAGCCTTTTCCAACCTATTTTGGCATAAAATGAATCCATAATGGTATTTTTGAATTTTTTGAATTTTTTTCGTATATTTTTTAAATTTTCTCTGACGCGTCAGGTAGGAACTAAACGGAACGATAATTATTATTTTATCTCTTTCTCAACCTTTCCAATCTATTTTGGCCTGAAATTAGGCCATAATGGTATTTTTTAATTTTTTGACGTTTTTTGCTATTTTTTTGGAATTTTATATTACGCGACGGGTAGGAACGAAATGGACCGAAAATTTTTATTTTCTCCCTTTCACAAGCATTTCCAACCTATTTTTGCTTTAAATGATTCCATAACGGTAATTTTTAATTTTTTGAACTTTTTTGTTATTTTTTTAGAATTTTCTACTACGCTTCGGGTAGGAACGAAACGGAACGATAATTTTTATTTTCTCCCTTTCTTGGAATTTCCAACCTATTTTGGCTTGAAATGAAGTCATAGTGGTATTTTTTAATTTTTTTGCTATTTTTTTGGAATTTTCTATTACGCGTCGGGTAGGAACGAAATGGAACGAAAATTTTGATTTTCTCTCTTTCACATCCATTTCCCACCTATTTTGGCTTTAAATGACTCCATAATCGTATTTTTCAATTTTTTGAATTTTTTTGCTATGTTTTTAGAATTTTCTATTTTGCTTCGGGTTAGAACGAAACGAAACGATAATTTTTGTTTCTGCTCTTTCTCAGCCTTTTCCAACCTATTTTGACATGAAATTAGGCCATAATGGTATTTTTTAATTTTTTGACGTTTTTTGCTAATTTTTTGAAATTTTATATTATGCGTTGGGTTGGAACGAAACGAAACGAAAATTTTTATTTTCTCCCTTTCTCATCCACTTCCAGCCTATTTTGGCTGGAAATGATGCCATAACGGTATTTTTTAATTTTTTGATTTTTTTGGCTATTTTTTTGAAATTTTCTACAACGCGTCACGTACGAACGAAACGGAACGATAATTTTTATTTTCTCTCTTTCTCAGCCTTTTCCAACCTATTTAGGCTTAAAATGATTCCATAATGGTATTTTATAATTTTACGAATTTTTTTGCTATTTTTTTGGAATTTTCTATTACGCGTCAGGTCGGAACGAAAATTTTTATTTTCTCCCTTTCACATCCATTTCCTACCTATTTTGGCTTTATATGACTCCATAATGGTATTTTTTTAATTTTTTGAACTTTTTTGCTATTTTTTTAGAATTTCCTATTACGCTTCGGGTTGGAACGAAACAGAACGATAATTTTTCATTTCTCCCTTTCTCGGACTTTTCCAACCTATTTTGGCTGGAAATGAGGCCATAACGGTATTTTCTAATTTTTTGAATTGTTTCCCTATTTTTTTTAAATTTTCTATAACGCGTCGAGTAGGAACGAAACGGAATGATAATTTTTATTTTCCCTATTTCTCAGCCTTTTCCAACCTATTTTGGCTTAAAATGAATCCATAATGATATTTTTGAATTTTTTGAATTTTTTTCGTATATTTCTTAAATTTTCTCTGACGCGTCAGATAGGAACTAAACGGAACGATAATTATTATTTTATCTCTTTCTCAACCTTTCCAATCTATTTTGGCCTGAAATTAGGCCATAATGGTATTTTTTAATTTTTTGACGTTTTTTGCTATTTTTTTGGAATTTTATATTACGCGACGGGTAGGAACGAAATGGACCGAAAATTTTTATTTTCTCCCTTTCACAAGCATTTCCAACCTATTTTCGCTTTAAATGATTCCATAACGGTAATTTTTAATTTTTTGAAATTTTTTGTTATTTTTTTAGAATTTTCCACTACGCTTCGGGTAGGAACGAAACGGAACGATAATTTTTATTTTCTCCCTTTCTTGGAATTTTCCAACCTATTTTGGCTTGAAATGAAGTCATAATGGTATTTTTTTGCTATTTTTTTGGAATTTTCTATTACGCGTCGTGTAGGAACGAAATGGAACGAAAATTTTGATTTTCTCTCTTTCACATCCATTTCCCACCTATTTTGGCTTTAAATGACTCTATAATCGTATTTTTTAATTTTTTGAATTTTTTTGCTATGTTTTTAGAATTTTCTATTTCGCTTCGGGTTAGAACGAAACGAAACGATAATTTTTATTTCTGCTCTTTCTCAGCCTTTTCCAACCTATTTTGACCTGAAATTAGGCCATAATGGTATTTTTTAATTTTTTGACGTTTTTTGCTAATTTTTTGAAATTTTATATTATGCGTTGGGTTGGAACGAAACGAAACGAAAATTTTTATTTTCTCCCTTTCTCATCCACTTCCAGCCTATTTTGGCTGGAAATGATGCCATAACGGTATTTTTTAATTTTTTGATTTTTTTGGCTATTTTTTTGAAATTTTCTACAACGCGTCACGTACGAACGAAACGGAACGATAATTTTTATTTTCTCTCTTTCTCAGCCTTTTCCAACCTATTTAGGCTTAAAATGATTCCATAATGGTATTTTATAATTTTATGAATTTTTTTGCTATTTTTTTGGAATTTTCTATTACGCGTCGGGTCAGAACGAAAATTTTTATTTTCTCCTTTTCACATCCATTTCCTACCTATTTTGGCTTTATATGACTCCATAATGGTATTTTTTTAATTTTTTGAACTTTTTTGCTATTTTTTTAGAATTTTCTATTACGCTTCAGGTTGGAACGAAACGGAACGATAATTTTTCATTTCTCCCTTTCTCATCCATTTCCAGCCTATTTTGGCTTGAAATGAAGCCATAATGATATTATTTAATTTTTTGAATTTTTTTCCTTTTTTTTTTGAAATTTTCTATAATGCGTCCGGTAGGAACGAAACGGAACGATAATTATTATTTTTTCTCTTTCTCAACCTTTCCAATCTATTTTGGCCTGAAATTAGGCCATAATGGTATTTTTTAATTTTTTGACGTTTTTTGCTATTTTTTTGGAATTTTATATTACGAGACGGGTAGGAACGAAATGGAACGAAAATTTTTATTTTCTCACTTGCTCAGCCTTCTCCAACCTATTTTGGCCTGAAATTAGGCCATAACGGTATTTTTTTTATTTTTTGACGATTTTTGCTATTTTTTGGGAATTTTATATTACGCGTCGGGTAGGAACGAAATGGAACGAAAATTTTTAATTTCTCCCTTTCTCATCCATTTCCAGCCTATTTTGGTTTGAAATGAAGCCATAATGGTATTATTTAATTTTTTGAATTTTTTTCCTTTTTTTTTTGAAATTTTCTATAATGCGTCCGGTAGAAACGAAACGGAACGATAATTATTATTTTTTCTCTTTCTCAACCTTTCCAATCTATTTTGGCCTGAAATTAGGCCATAATGGTATTTTTTTAATTTTTTGATGTTTTTTGCTTGTTTTTGGAATTTTATATTACGCGACGGGTAGTAACGAAATGAAACGAAAATTTTTATTTTCTCCCTTTCACACGCATTTACAACCTATTTTTGCTTTAAATGATTCCATAATGGTATTTTTTAATTTTTTGAACTTTTTTGTTATTTTTTTAGAATTTTCTATTACGCTTCGGGTAGGAACGAAACGGAACGATAATTTTTATTTTCTCCCTTTCTTGGAATTCTCCAACCTATTTTGGCTTGAAATGAAGCCATAATGGTATTTTTTGATTTTTTTAATTTTTTTGCTATTTTTTTGGAATTTTCTATTACGCGTCGGGTAGGAACGAAATGGAACGAAAATTTTTATTCTCCCCATTTCACATTTATTTCCCACCTGTTTTGGCTTTAAATGACTCCATAATCGTATTTTTTAATTTTTTGAATTTTTTTGCTATTTTTTTTAACTTTCTTTTTCGCTTCGGGTTAGAACGAAACGAAACGATAATTTTTATTTCCTCCATTTCTCGGACATTTCCAGTCTATTTTGGCTTGAAATGAAGCCATAATGTTATTTTTTAGTTTTTTTAATTTTTTTGCTATCTTTTTAGAATTTTCTATTTCGCTTCGGGTTGGATCGAAACGGAAGGAGAATTTTTATTTTCTCCGTTTCTCGGACTTTTCCAACCTATTTTGTGTTGAAATGAAGCCATTACGGTATTTTTTAATTTTTAAAATTTTTTTCCTATTTTTTTGAAATTTTCTCTGACTCGTCGGGTAGGAACGAAACGGAACGATAATTTCTATTTTCTCTCTTTCTCAGCCTTCTCCAATCTATTTCGGCCTGAAATTAGGCCATAATGGTATTTTTTAATTTTTAGACGTTTTTTGCTATTTTTTTGGAATTTTATATTACGCGACGGGTAGGAACGAAATGGAACGAAAATTTTTATTTTCTCAATTTTACATGCATTTCCAACCTATTTTTGCTTTAAATGATTCCATAATGGTATTTTTTAATTTTTTGAACTTTTTTGTTATTTTTTTAGAATTTTCTATTACGCTTCGGGTAGGAACGAAACGGAACGATAATTTTTATTTTCTCCCTTTCTTGGAATTTTCCAACCTATTTTGGCTTGAAATGAAGCCATAATGGTATTTTTATATTTTTAAATTTTTTTGCTATTTTTTTGGAATTTTCTGTAACGCGTCCGGTACGAACGAAACGTAACGATAATTATTATTTTATCTCTTTCTCAACCTCTCCAATATATTTTGGCCTGAAATTAGGCCATAATGGTATTTTTTAATTTTTTGACGTTTTTTGCTAATTTTTTGAAATTTTATATTATGCGTTGGGTTGGAACGAAACGAAACGAAAATTTTTATTTTCTCCCTTTCTCATCCACTTCCAGCCTATTTTGGCTGGAAATGATGCCATAACGGTATTTTTTAATTTTTTGATTTTTTTGGCTATTTTTTTGAAATTTTCTACAACGCGTCACGTACGAACGAAACGGAACAATAATTTTTATTTTCTCTCTTTCTCAGCCTTTTCCAACCTATTTAGGCTTAAAATGATTCCATAATGGTATTTTATAATTTTACGAATTTTTTTGCTATTTTTTTGGAATTTTCTATTACGCGTCGGGTCGGAACGAAAATTTTTATTTTCTCCCTTTCACATCCATTTCCTACCTATTTTGGCTTTATATGACTCCATAATGGTATTTTTTTAATTTTTTGAACTTTTTTGCTATTTTCTTAGAATTTCCTATTACGCTTCGGGTTGGAACGAAACGGAACGATAATTTTTCATTTCTCCCTTTCTCGGACTTTTCCAACCTATTTTGGCTGGAAATGAAGCCATAACGGTATTTTCTAATTTTTTGAATTGTTTCCCTATTTTTTTTAAATTTTCTATAACGCGTCGAGTAGGAACGAAACGGAATGATAATTTTTATTTTCCCTATTTCTCAGCCTTTTCCAACCTATTTTGGCTTAAAATGAATCCATAATGGTATTTTTGGATTTTTTGAATTTTTTTCGTATATTTTTTAAATTTTTGGATCAACCTTTCCAATGTATTTTGGCCTGAAATTAGGCCATAATGGTATTTTTTTAATTTTTTGACGTTTTTTGCTATTTTTTTGGAATTTTATATTACGAGACGGGTAGGAACGAAATGGAACGAAAATTTTTATTTTCTCACTTTCTTAGCCTTCTCCAACCTATTTTGGCCTGAAATTAGGCCATAACGGTGTTTTTTTATTTTTTGACGATTTTTGCTATTTTTTTGGAATTTCATATTACGCGTCGGGTAGGAACGAAATTGAACGAAAATTTTTAATTTCTCCCTTTCTCATCAATTTCCAGCCTATTTTGGCTTGAAATGAAGCCATAATGGTATTATTTAATTTTTTGAATTCTTTTCCTTATTTTAAAAAAATTTTCTGTAATGCGACCGGTTGGAACGAAACGGAACGATAATTTTTATTTTCTCACTTTCTTAGCCTTCTCCAACCTATTTTGGCCTGAAATTAGGCCATAATTGTATTTTTTTTAATTTTTTGATGTTTTTTGCTATTTTTTTGGAATTTTATATTACGCGACGGGTAGGAACGAAATGGAACGAAAATTTTTATTTTCTCCCTTCCACATGCATTTCCAACCTATTTTTGCATTAAATGATTCCATAATGGTATTTTTTAATTTTTTGAACTTTTTTGTTATTTTTTTAGAATTTTCTATTACGCTTCGGGTAGGAACGAAACGGAACGATAATTTTTCATTTCTGCCTTTCTCGGACTTTTCCAACCTATTTTGGCTGGAAATGAAGCCATAACGGTATTTTCTAATTTTTTGAATTGTTTCCCTATTTTTTTTAAATTTTCTATAACGCGTCGAGTAGGAACGAAATGGAATGATAATTTTCATTTTCCCTATTTCTCAGCCTTTTCCAACCTATTTTGGCTGGAAATGAAGCCATAACGGTATTTTCTAATTTTTTGAATTGTTTCCCTATTTTTTTTAAATTTTCTATAACGCGTCGAGTAGGAACGAAATGGAATGATAATTTTCATTTTCCCTATTTCTCAGCCTTTTCCAACCTATTTTGGCATAAAATGAATCCATAATGGTATTTTTGAATTTTTTGAATTTTTTTCGTATATTTTTTAAATTTTCTCTGACGCGTCAGGTAGGAACTAAACGGAACGATAATTATTATTTTATCTCTTTCTCAACCTTTCCAATCTATTTTGGCCTGAAATTAGGCCATAATGGTATTTTTTAATTTTTTGACGTTTTTTGCTATTTTTTTGGAATTTTATATTACGCGACGGGTAGGAACGAAATGGACCGAAAATTTTTATTTTCTCCCTTTCACAAGCATTTCCAACCTATTTTTGCTTTAAATGATTCCATAACGGTAATTTTTAATTTTTTGAACTTTTTTGTTATTTTTTTAGAATTTTCTACTACGCTTCGGGTAGGAACGAAACGGAACGATAATTTTTATTTTCTCCCTTTCTTGGAATTTCCAACCTATTTTGGCTTGAAATGAAGTCATAGTGGTATTTTTTAATTTTTTTGCTATTTTTTTGGAATTTTCTATTACGCGTCGGGTAGGAACGAAATGGAACGAAAATTTTGATTTTCTCTCTTTCACATCCATTTCCCTCCTATTTTGGCTTTAAATGACTCCATAATCGTATTTTTTAATTTTTTGAATTTTTTTGCTATGTTTTTAGAATTTTCTATTTTGCTTCGGGATAGAACGAAACGAAACGATAATTTTTGTTTCTGCTCTTTCTCAGCCTTTTCCAACCTATTTTGACCTGAAATTAGGCCATAATGGTATTTTTTAATTTTTTGACGTTTTTTGCTAATTTTTTGAAATTTTATATTATGCGTTGGGTTGGAACGAAACGAAACGAAAATTTTTATTTTCTCCCTTTCTCATCCACTTCCAGCCTATTTTGGCTGGAAATGATGCCATAACGGTATTTTTTAATTTTTTGATTTTTTTGGCTATTTTTTTGAAATTTTCTACAACGCGTCACGTACGAACGAAACGGAACGATAATTTTTATTTTCTCTCTTTCTCAGCCTTTTCCAACCTATTTAGGCTTAAAATGATTCCATAATGGTATTTTATAATTTTACGAATTTTTTTGCTATTTTTTTGGAATTTTCTATTACGCGTCGGGTCGGAACGAAAATTTTTATTTTCTCCCTTTCACATCCATTTCCTACCTATTTTGGCTTTATATGACTCCATAATGGTATTTTTTTAATTTTTTGAACTTTTTTGCTACTTTTTTAGAATTTCCTATTACGCTTCGGGTTGGAACGAAACGGAACGATAATTTTTCATTTCTCCCTTTCTCGGACTTTTCCAACCTATTTTGGCTGGAAATGAAGCCATAACGGTATTTTCTAATTTTTTGAATTGTTTCCCTATTTTTTTTAAATTTTCTATAACGCGTCGAGTAGGAACGAAACGGAATGATAATTTTTATTTTCCCTATTTCTCAGCCTTTTCCAACCTATTTTGGCTTAAAATGAATCCATAATGGTATTTTTGGATTTTTTGAATTTTTTTCGTATATTTTTTAAATTTTCTCTGACGCGTCAGGTAGGAACTAAGCGGAACGATAATTATTATTTTATCTCTTTCTCAACCTTTCCAATCTATTTTGGCCTGAAATTAGGCCATAATGGTATTTTTTTAATTTTTTGACGTTTTTTGCTATTTTTTTGGAATTTTATATTACGAGACGGGTAGGAACGAAATGGAACGAAAATTTTTATTTTCTCACTTTCTTAGCCTTCTCCAACCTATTTTGGCCTGAAATTAGGCCATAACGGTGTTTTTTTATTTTTTGACGATTTTTGCTATTTTTTTGGAATTTCATATTACGCGTCGGGTAGGAACGAAATTGAACGAAAATTTTTAATTTCTCCCTTTCTCATCAATTTCCAGCCTATTTTGGCTTGAAATGAAGCCATAATGGTATTATTTAATTTTTTGAATTCTTTTCCTTATTTTAAAAAAATTTTCTGTAATGCGACCGGTTGGAACGAAACGGAACGATAATTTTTATTTTCTCACTTTCTCAGCCTTCTCCAACCTATTTTGGCCTGAAATTAGGCCATAATTGTATTTTTTTTAATTTTTTGATGTTTTTTGCTATTTTTTTGGAATTTTATATTACGCGACGGGTAGGAACGAAATGGAACGAAAATTTTTATTTTCTCCCTTCCACATGCATTTCCAACCTATTTTTGCATTAAATGATTCCATAATGGTATTTTTTAATTTTTTGAACTTTTTTGTTATTTTTTTAGAATTTTCTATTACGCTTCGGGTAGGAACGAAACGGAACGATAATTTTTCATTTCTGCCTTTCTCGGACTTTTCCAACCTATTTTGGCTGGAAATGAAGCCATAACGGTATTTTCTAATTTTTTGAATTGTTTCCCTATTTTTTTTAAATTTTCTATAACGCGTCGAGTAGGAATGAAATGGAATGATAATTTTCATTTTCCCTATTTCTCAGCCTTTTCCAACCTATTTTGGCATAAAATGAATCCATAATGGTATTTTTGAATTTTTTGAATTTTTTTCGTATATTTTTTAAATTTTCTCTGACGCGTCAGGTAGGAACTAAACGGAACGATAATTATTATTTTATCTCTTTCTCAACCTTTCCAATCTATTTTGGCCTGAAATTAGGCCATAATGGTATTTTTTAATTTTTTGACGTTTTTTGCTATTTTTTTGGAATTTTATATTACGCGACGGGTAGGAACGAAATGGAACGAAAATTTTTATTTTCTCCCTTCCACATGCATTTCCAACCTATTTTTGCATTAAATGATTCCATAATGGTATTTTTTAATTTTTTGAACTTTTTTGTTATTTTTTTAGAATTTTCTATTACGCTTCGGGTAGGAACGAAACGGAACGATAATTTTTCATTTCTGCCTTTCTCGGACTTTTCCAACCTATTTTGGCTGGAAATGAAGCCATAACGGTATTTTCTAATTTTTTGAATTGTTTCCCTATTTTTTTTAAATTTTCTATAACGCGTCGAGTAGGAACGAAACGGAATGATAATTTTGATTTTCCCTATTTCTCAGCCTTTTCCAACCTATTTTGGCTTAAAATGAATCCATAATGGTATTTTTGGATTTTTTGAATTTTTTTCGTATATTTTTTAAATTTTCTCTGACGCGTCAGGTAGGAACTAAACGGAACGATAATTATTATTTTATCTATTTCTCAACCTTTCCAATCTATTTTGGCCTGAAATTAGGCCATAATGGTATTTTTTTAATTTTTTGACGTTTTTTGCTATTTTTTTGGAATTTTATATTACGCGACGGGTAGGAACGAAATGGAACGAAAATTTTTATTTTCTCCCTTCCACATGCATTTCCAACCTATTTTTGCATTAAATGATTCCATAATGGTATTTTTTAATTTTTTGAACTTTTTTGCTATTTTTTTAGAATTTCCTATTACGCTTCGGGTTGGAACGAAACGGAACGATAATTTTTCATTTCTCCCTTTCTCGGACTTTTCCAACCTATTTTGGCTGGAAATGAAGCCATAACGGTATTTTCTAATTTTTTGAATTGTTTCCCTATTTTTTTTAAATTTTCTATAACGCGTCGAGTAGGAACGAAACGGAATGATAATTTTTATTTTCCCTATTTCTCAGCCTTTTCCAACCTATTTTGGCTTAAAATGAATCCATAATGGTATTTTTGGATTTTTTGAATTTTTTTCGTATATTTTTTAAATTTTCTCTGACGCGTCAGGTAGGAACTAAACGGAACGATAATTATTATTTTATCTCTTTCTCAACCTTTCCAATCTATTTTGGCCTGAAATTAGGCCATAATGGTATTTTTTTAATTTTTTGACGTTTTTTGCTATTTTTTTGGAATTTTATATTACGAGACGGGTAGGAACGAAATGGAACGAAAATTTTTATTTTCTCACTTTCTTAGCCTTCTCCAACCTATTTTGGCCTGAAATTAGGCCATAACGGTGTTTTTTTATTTTTTGACGATTTTTGCTATTTTTTTGGAATTTCATATTACGCGTCGGGTAGGAACGAAATTGAACGAAAATTTTTAATTTCTCCCTTTCTCATCAATTTCATGCCTATTTTGGCTTGAAATGAAGCCATAATGGTATTATTTAATTTTTTGAATTCTTTTCCTTATTTTAAAAAAATTTTCTGTAATGCGACCGGTTGGAACGAAACGGAACGATAATTTTTATTTTCTCACTATCTTAGCCTTCTCCAACCTATTTTGGCCTGAAATTAGGCCATAATTGTATTTTTTTTAATTTTTTGATGTTTTTTGCTATTTTTTTGGAATTTTATATTACGCGACGGGTAGGAACGAAATGGAACGAAAATTTTTATTTTCTCCCTTCCACATGCATTTCCAACCTATTTTTGCATTAAATGATTCCATAATGGTATTTTTTAATTTTTTGAACTTTTTTGTTATTTTTTTAGAATTTTCTATTACGCTTCGGGTAGGAACGAAACGGAACGATAATTTTTCATTTCTGCCTTTCTCGGACTTTTCCAACCTATTTTGGCTGGAAATGAAGCCATAACGGTATTTTCTAATTTTTTGAATTGTTTCCCTATTTTTTTTAAATTTTCTATAACGCGTCGAGTAGGAACGAAATGGAATGATAATTTTCATTTTCCCTATTTCTCAGCCTTTTCCAACCTATTTTGGCATAAAATGAATCCATAATGGTATTTTTGAATTTTTTGAATTTTTTTCGTATATTTTTTAAATTTTCTCTGACGCGTCAGGTAGGAACTAAACGGAACGATAATTATTATTTTATCTCTTTCTCAACCTTTCCAATCTATTTTGGCCTGAAATTAGGCCATAATGGTATTTTTTAATTTTTTGACGTTTTTTGCTATTTTTTTGGAATTTTATATTACGCGACGGGTAGGAACGAAATGGACCGAAAATTTTTATTTTCTCCCTTTCACAAGCATTTCCAACCTATTTTTGCTTTAAATGATTCCATAACGGTAATTTTTAATTTTTTGAACTTTTTTGTTATTTTTTTAGAATTTTCTACTACGCTTCGGGTAGGAACGAAACGGAACGATAATTTTTATTTTCTCCCTTTCTTGGAATTTCCAACCTATTTTGGCTTGAAATGAAGTCATAGTGGTATTTTTTAATTTTTTTGCTATTTTTTTGGAATTTTCTATTACGCGTCGGGTAGGAACGAAATGGAACGAAAATTTTGATTTTCTCTCTTTCACATCCATTTCCCACCTATTTTGGCTTTAAATGACTCCATAATCGTATTTTTTAATTTTTTGAATTTTTTTGCTATGTTTTTAGAATTTTCTATTTTGCTTCGGGTTAGAACGAAACGAAACGATAATTTTTGTTTCTGCTCTTTCTCAGCCTTTTCCAACCTATTTTGACCTGAAATTAGGCCATAATGGTATTTTTTAATTTTTTGACGTTTTTTGCTAATTTTTTGAAATTTTATATTATGCGTTGGGTTGGAACGAAACGAAACGAAAATTTTTATTTTCTCCCTTTCTCATCCACTTCCAGCCTATTTTGGCTGGAAATGATGCCATAACGGTATTTTTTAATTTTTTGATTTTTTTGGCTATTTTTTTGAAATTTTCTACAACGCGTCACGTACGAACGAAACGGAACGATAATTTTTATTTTCTCTCTTTCTCAGCCTTTTCCAACCTATTTAGGCTTAAAATGATTCCATAATGGTATTTTATAATTTTACGAATTTTTTTGCTATTTTTTTGGAATTTTCTATTACGCGTCGGGTCGGAACGAAAATTTTTATTTTCTCCCTTTCACATCCATTTCCTACCTATTTTGGCTTTATATGACTCCATAATGGTATTTTTTTAATTTTTTGAACTTTTTTGCTATTTTTTTAGAATTTCCTATTACGCTTCGGGTTGGAACGAAACGGAACGATAATTTTTCATTTCTCACTTTCTCGGACTTTTCCAACCTATTTTGGCTGGAAATGAAGCCATAACGGTATTTTCTAATTTTTTGAATTGTTTCCCTATTTTTTTTAAATTTTCTATAACGCGTCGAGTAGGAATGAAACGGAATGATAATTTTTATTTTCCCTATTTCTCAGCCTTTTCCAACCTATTTTGGCTTAAAATGAATCCATAATGGTATTTTTGGATTTTTTGAATTTTTTTCGTATATTTTTTAAATTTTCTCTGACGCGTCAGGTAGGAACTAAACGGAACGATAATTATTATTATATCTCTTTCTCAACCTTTCCAATCTATTTTGGCCTGAAATTAGGCCATAATGGTATTTTTTTAATTTTTTGACGTTTTTTGCTATTTTTTTGGAATTTTATATTACGAGACGGGTAGGAACGAAATGGAACGAAAATTTTTATTTTCTCACTTTCTTAGCTTTCTCCAACCTATTTTGGCCTGAAATTAGGCCATTACGGTGTTTTTTTATTTTTTGACGATTTTTGCTATTTTTTTGGAATTTCATATTACGCGTCGGGTAGGAACGAAATTGAACGAAAATTTTTAATTTCTCCCTTTCTCATCAATTTCCAGCCTATTTTGGCTTGAAATGAAGCCATAATGGTATTATTTAATTTTTTGAATTCTTTTCCTTATTTTAAAAAAATTTTCTGTAATGCGACCGGTTGGAACGAAACGGAACGATAATTTTTATTTTCTCACTTTCTTAGCCTTCTCCAACATATTTTGGCCTGAAATTAGGCCATAATTGTATTTTTTTTAATTTTTTGATGTTTTTTGCTATTTTTTTGGAATTTTATATTACGCGACGGGTAGGAACGAAATGGAACGAAAATTTTTATTTTCTCCCTTCCACATGCATTTCCAACCTATTTTTGCATTAAATGATTCCATAATGGTATTTTTTAATTTTTTGAACTTTTTTGCTATTTTTTTAGAATTTCCTATTACGCTTCGGGTTGGAACGAAACGGAACGATAATTTTTCATTTCTCCCTTTCTCGGACTTTTCCAACCTATTTTGGCTGGAAATGAAGCCATAACGGTATTTTCTAATTTTTTGAATTGTTTCCCTATTTTTTTTAAATTTTCTATAACGCGTCGAGTAGGAACGAAACGGAATGATAATTTTTATTTTCCCTATTTCTCAGCCTTTTCCAACCTATTTTGGCTTAAAATGAATCCATAATGGTATTTTTGGATTTTTTGAATTTTTTTCGTATATTTTTTAAATTTTCTCTGACGCGTCAGGTAGGAACTAAACGGAACGATAATTATTATTTTATCTCTTTCTCAACCTTTCCAATCTATTTTGGCCTGAAATTAGGCCATAATGGTATTTTTTTAATTTTTTGACGTTTTTTGCTATTTTTTTGGAATTTTATATTACGAGACGGGTAGGAACGAAATGGAACGAAAATTTTTATTTTCTCACTTTCTTAGCCTTCTCCAACCTATTTTGGCCTGAAATTAGGCCATAACGGTGTTTTTTTATTTTTTGACGATTTTTGCTATTTTTTTGGAATTTCATATTACGCGTCGGGTAGGAACGAAATTGAACGAAAATTTTTAATTTCTCCCTTTCTCATCAATTTCCAGCCTATTTTGGCTTGAAATGAAGCCATAATGGTATTATTTAATTTTTTGAATTCTTTTCCTTATTTTAAAAAAATTTTCTGTAATGCGACCGGTTGGAACGAAACGGAACGATAATTTTTATTTTCTCACTTTCTTAGCCTTCTCCAACCTATTTTGGCCTGAAATTAGGCCATAATTGTATTTTTTTTAATTTTTTGATGTTTTTTGCTATTTTTTTGGAATTTTATATTACGCGACGGGTAGGAACGAAATGGAACGAAAATTTTTATTTTCTCCCTTCCACATGCATTTCCAACCTATTTTTGCATTAAATGATTCCATAATGGTATTTTTTAATTTTTTGAACTTTTTTGTTATTTTTTTAGAATTTTCTATTACGCTTCGGGTAGGAACGAAACGGAACGATAATTTTTCATTTCTGCCTTTCTCGGACTTTTCCAACCTATTTTGGCTGGAAATGAAGCCATAACGGTATTTTCTAATTTTTTGAATTGTTTCCCTATTTTTTTTAAATTTTCTATAACGCGTCGAGTAGGAATGAAATGGAATGATAATTTTCATTTTCCCTATTTCTCAGCCTTTTCCAACCTATTTTGGCATAAAATGAATCCATAATGGTATTTTTGAATTTTTTGAATTTTTTTCGTATATTTTTTAAATTTTCTCTGACGCGTCAGGTAGGAACTAAACGGAACGATAATTATTATTTTATCTCTTTCTCAACCTTTCCAATCTATTTTGGCCTGAAATTAGGCCATAATGGTATTTTTTAATTTTTTGACGTTTTTCGCTATTTTTTTGGAATTTTATATTACGCGACGGGTAGGAACGAAATGGAACGAAAATTTTTATTTTCTCCCTTCCACATGCATTTCCAACCTATTTTTGCATTAAATGATTCCATAATGGTATTTTTTAATTTTTTGAACTTTTTTGTTATTTTTTTAGAATTTTCTATTACGCTTCGGGTAGGAACGAAACGGAACGATAATTTTTCATTTCTGCCTTTCTCGGACTTTTCCAACCTATTTTGGCTGGAAATGAAGCCATAACGGTATTTTCTAATTTTTTGAATTGTTTCCCTATTTTTTTTAAATTTTCTATAACGCGTCGAGTAGGAACGAAACGGAATGATAATTTTGATTTTCCCTATTTCTCAGCCTTTTCCAACCTATTTTGGCTTAAAATGAATCCATAATGGTATTTTTGGATTTTTTGAATTTTTTTCGTATATTTTTTAAATTTTCTCTGACGCGTCAGGTAGGAACTAAACGGAACGATAATTATTATTTTATCTATTTCTCAACCTTTCCAATCTATTTTGGCCTGAAATTAGGCCATAATGGTATTTTTTTAATTTTTTGACGTTTTTTGCTATTTTTTTGGAATTTTATATTACGCGACGGGTAGGAACGAAATGGAACGAAAATTTTTATTTTCTCCCTTCCACATGCATTTCCAACCTATTTTTGCATTAAATGATTCCATAATGGTATTTTTTAATTTTTTGAACTTTTTTGCTATTTTTTTAGAATTTCCTATTACGCTTCGGGTTGGAACGAAACGGAACGATAATTTTTCATTTCTCCCTTTCTCGGACTTTTCCAACCTATTTTGGCTGGAAATGAAGCCATAACGGTATTTTCTAATTTTTTGAATTGTTTCCCTATTTTTTTTAAATTTTCTATAACGCGTCGAGTAGGAACGAAACGGAATGATAATTTTTATTTTCCCTATTTCTCAGCCTTTTCCAACCTATTTTGGCTTAAAATGAATCCATAATGGTATTTTTGGATTTTTTGAATTTTTTTCGTATATTTTTTAAATTTTCTCTGACGCGTCTGGTAGGAACTAAACGGAACGATAATTATTATTTTATCTCTTTCTCAACCTTTCCAATCTATTTTGGCCTGAAATTAGGCCATAATGGTATTTTTTTAATTTTTTGACGTTTTTTGCTATTTTTTTGGAATTTTATATTACGAGACGGGTAGGAACGAAATGGAACGAAAATTTTTATTTTCTCACTTTCTTAGCCTTCTCCAACCTATTTTGGCCTGAAATTAGGCCATAACGGTGTTTTTTTATTTTTTGACGATTTTTGCTATTTTTTTGGAATTTCATATTACGCGTCGGGTAGGAACGAAATTGAACGAAAATTTTTAATTTCTCCCTTTCTCATCAATTTCATGCCTATTTTGGCTTGAAATGAAGCCATAATGGTATTATTTAATTTTTTGAATTCTTTTCCTTATTTTAAAAAAATTTTCTGTAATGCGACCGGTTGGAACGAAACGGAACGATAATTTTTATTTTCTCACTTTCTTAGCCTTCTCCAACCTATTTTGGCCTGAAATTAGGCCATAATTGTATTTTTTTTAATTTTTTGATGTGTTTTGCTATTTTTTTGGAATTTTATATTACGCGACGGGTAGGAACGAAATGGAACGAAAATTTTTATTTTCTCCCTTCCACATGCATTTCCAACCTATTTTTGCATTAAATGATTCCATAATGGTATTTTTTAATTTTTTGAACTTTTTTGTTATTTTTTTAGAATTTTCTATTACGCTTCGGGTAGGAACGAAACGGAACGATAATTTTTCATTTCTGCCTTTCTCGGACTTTTCCAACCTATTTTGGCTGGAAATGAAGCCATAACGGTATTTTCTAATTTTTTGAATTGTTTCCCTATTTTTTTTAAATTTTCTATAACGCGTCGAGTAGGAATGAAATGGAATGATAATTTTCATTTTCCCTATTTCTCAGCCTTTTCCAACCTATTTTGGCATAAAATGAATCCATAATGGTATTTTTGAATTTTTTGAATTTTTTTCGTATATTTTTTAAATTTTCTCTGACGCGTCAGGTAGGAACTAAACGGAACGATAATTATTATTTTATCTCTTTCTCAACCTTTCCAATCTATTTTGGCCTGAAATTAGGCCATAATGGTATTTTTTAATTTTTTGACGTTTTTTGCTATTTTTTTGGAATTTTATATTACGCGACGGGTAGGAACGAAATGGAACGAAAATTTTTATTTTCTCCCTTCCACATGCATTTCCAACCTATTTTTGCATTAAATGATTCCATAATGGTATTTTTTAATTTTTTGAACTTTTTTGTTATTTTTTTAGAATTTTCTATTACGCTTCGGGTAGGAACGAAACGGAACGATAATTTTTCATTTCTGCCTTTCTCGGACTTTTCCAACCTATTTTGGCTGGAAATGAAGCCATAACGGTATTTTCTAATTTTTTGAATTGTTTCCCTATTTTTTTTAAATTTTCTATAACGCGTCGAGTAGGAACGAAACGGAATGATAATTTTGATTTTCCCTATTTCTCAGCCTTTTCCAACCTATTTTGGCTTAAAATGAATCCATAATGGTATTTTTGGATTTTTTGAATTTTTTTCGTATATTTTTTAAATTTTCTCTGACGCGTCAGGTAGGAACTAAACGGAACGATAATTATTATTTTATCTATTTCTCAACCTTTCCAATCTATTTTGGCCTGAAATTAGGCCATAATGGTATTTTTTTAATTTTTTGACGTTTTTTGCTATTTTTTTGGAATTTTATATTACGCGACGGGTAGGAACGAAATGGAACGAAAATTTTTATTTTCTCCCTTCCACATGCATTTCCAACCTATTTTTGCATTAAATGATTCCATAATGGTATTTTTTAATTTTTTGAACTTTTTTGCTATTTTTTTAGAATTTCCTATTACGCTTCGGGTTGGAACGAAACGGAACGATAATTTTTCATTTCTCCCTTTCTCGGACTTTTCCAACCTATTTTGGCTGGAAATGAAGCCATAACGGTATTTTCTAATTTTTTGAATTGTTTCCCTATTTTTTTTAAATTTTCTATAACGCGTCGAGTAGGAACGAAACGGAATGATAATTTTTATTTTCCCTATTTCTCAGCCTTTTCCAACCTATTTTGGCTTAAAATGAATCCATAATGGTATTTTTGGATTTTTTGAATTTTTTTCGTATATTTTTTAAATTTTCTCTGACGCGTCAGGTAGGAACTAAACGGAACGATAATTATTATTTTATCTCTTTCTCAACCTTTCCAATCTATTTTGGCCTGAAATTAGGCCATAATGGTATTTTTTTAATTTTTTGACGTTTTTTGCTATTTTTTTGGAATTTTATATTACGAGACGGGTAGGAACGAAATGGAACGAAAATTTTTATTTTCTCACTTTCTTAGCCTTCTCCAACCTATTTTGGCCTGAAATTAGGCCATAACGGTGTTTTTTTATTTTTTGACGATTTTTGCTATTTTTTTGGAATTTCATATTACGCGTCGGGTAGGAACGAAATTGAACGAAAATTTTTAATTTCTCCCTTTCTCATCAATTTCATGCCTATTTTGGCTTGAAATGAAGCCATAATGGTATTATTTAATTTTTTGAATTCTTTTCCTTATTTTAAAAAAATTTTCTGTAATGCGACCGGTTGGAACGAAACGGAACGATAATTTTTATTTTCTCACTTTCTTAGCCTTCTCCAACCTATTTTGGCCTGAAATTAGGCCATAATTGTATTTTTTTTAATTTTTTGATGTGTTTTGCTATTTTTTTGGAATTTTATATTACGCGACGGGTAGGAACGAAATGGAACGAAAATTTTTATTTTCTCCCTTCCACATGCATTTCCAACCTATTTTTGCATTAAATGATTCCATAATGGTATTTTTTAATTTTTTGAACTTTTTTGTTATTTTTTTAGAATTTTCTATTACGCTTCGGGTAGGAACGAAACGGAACGATAATTTTTCATTTCTGCCTTTCTCGGACTTTTCCAACCTATTTTGGCTGGAAATGAAGCCATAACGGTATTTTCTAATTTTTTGAATTGTTTCCCTATTTTTTTTAAATTTTCTATAACGCGTCGAGTAGGAATGAAATGGAATGATAATTTTCATTTTCCCTATTTCTCAGCCTTTTCCAACCTATTTTGGCATAAAATGAATCCATAATGGTATTTTTGAATTTTTTGAATTTTTTTCGTATATTTTTTAAATTTTCTCTGACGCGTCAGGTAGGAACTAAACGGAACGATAATTATTATTTTATCTCTTTCTCAACCTTTCCAATCTATTTTGGCCTGAAATTAGGCCATAATGGTATTTTTTAATTTTTTGACGTTTTTTGCTATTTTTTTGGAATTTTATATTACGCGACGGGTAGGAACGAAATGGACCGAAAATTTTTATTTTCTCCCTTTCACAAGCATTTCCAACCTATTTTTGCTTTAAATGATTCCATAACGGTAATTTTTAATTTTTTGAACTTTTTTGTTATTTTTTTAGAATTTTCTACTACGCTTCGGGTAGGAACGAAACGGAACGATAATTTTTATTTTCTCCCTTTCTTGGAATTTCCAACCTATTTTGGCTTGAAATGAAGTCATAGTGGTATTTTTTAATTTTTTTGCTATTTTTTTGCAATTTTCTATTACGCGTCGGGTAGGAACGAAATGGAACGAAAATTTTGATTTTCTCTCTTTCACATCCATTTCCCACCTATTTTGGCTTTAAATGACTCCATAATCGTATTTTTTAATTTTTTGAATTTTTTTGCTATGTTTTTAGAATTTTCTATTTTGCTTCGGGTTAGAACGAAACGAAACGATAATTTTTGTTTCTGCTCTTTCTCAGCCTTTTCCAACCTATTTTGACCTGAAATTAGGCCATAATGGTATTTTTTAATTTTTTGACGTTTTTTGCTAATTTTTTGAAATTTTATATTATGCGTTGGGTTGGAACGAAACGAAACGAAAATTTTTATTTTCTCCCTTTCTCATCCACTTCCAGCCTATTTTGGCTGGAAATGATGCCATAACGGTATTTTTTAATTTTTTGATTTTTTTGGCTATTTTTTTGAAATTTTCTACAACGCGTCACGTACGAACGAAACGGAACGATAATTTTTATTTTCTCTCTTTCTCAGCCTTTTCCAACCTATTTAGGCTTAAAATGATTCCATAATGGTATTTTATAATTTTACGAATTTTTTTGCTATTTTTTTGGAATTTTCTATTACGCGTCGGGTCGGAACGAAAATTTTTATTTTCTCCCTTTCACATCCATTTCCTACCTATTTTGGCTTTATATGACTCCATAATGGTATTTTTTTAATTTTTTGAACTTTTTTGCTATTTTTTTAGAATTTCCTATTACGCTTCGGGTTGGAACGAAACGGAACGATAATTTTTCATTTCTCACTTTCTCGGACTTTTCCAACCTATTTTGGCTGGAAATGAAGCCATAACGGTATTTTCTAATTTTTTGAATTGTTTCCCTATTTTTTTTAAATTTTCTATAACGCGTCGAGTAGGAATGAAACGGAATGATAATTTTTATTTTCCCTATTTCTCAGCCTTTTCCAACCTATTTTGGCTTAAAATGAATCCATAATGGTATTTTTGGATTTTTTGAATTTTTTTCGTATATTTTTTAAATTTTCTCTGACGCGTCAGGTAGGAACTAAACGGAACGATAATTATTATTATATCTCTTTCTCAACCTTTCCAATCTATTTTGGCCTGAAATTAGGCCATAATGGTATTTTTTTAATTTTTTGACGTTTTTTGCTATTTTTTTGGAATTTTATATTACGAGACGGGTAGGAACGAAATGGAACGAAAATTTTTATTTTCTCACTTTCTTAGCTTTCTCCAACCTATTTTGGCCTGAAATTAGGCCATTACGGTGTTTTTTTATTTTTTGACGATTTTTGCTATTTTTTTGGAATTTCATATTACGCGTCGGGTAGGAACGAAATTGAACGAAAATTTTTAATTTCTCCCTTTCTCATCAATTTCCAGCCTATTTTGGCTTGAAATGAAGCCATAATGGTATTATTTAATTTTTTGAATTCTTTTCCTTATTTTAAAAAAATTTTCTGTAATGCGACCGGTTGGAACGAAACGGAACGATAATTTTTATTTTCTCACTTTCTTAGCCTTCTCCAACATATTTTGGCCTGAAATTAGGCCATAATTGTATTTTTTTTAATTTTTTGATGTTTTTTGCTATTTTTTTGGAATTTTATATTACGCGACGGGTAGGAACGAAATGGAACGAAAATTTTTATTTTCTCCCTTCCACATGCATTTCCAACCTATTTTTGCATTAAATGATTCCATAATGGTATTTTTTAATTTTTTGAACTTTTTTGCTATTTTTTTAGAATTTCCTATTACGCTTCGGGTTGGAACGAAACGGAACGATAATTTTTCATTTCTCCCTTTCTCGGACTTTTCCAACCTATTTTGGCTGGAAATGAAGCCATAACGGTATTTTCTAATTTTTTGAATTGTTTCCCTATTTTTTTTAAATTTTCTATAACGCGTCGAGTAGGAACGAAACGGAATGATAATTTTTATTTTCCCTATTTCTCAGCCTTTTCCAACCTATTTTGGCTTAAAATGAATCCATAATGGTATTTTTGGATTTTTTGAATTTTTTTCGTATATTTTTTAAATTTTCTCTGACGCGTCAGGTAGGAACTAAACGGAACGATAATTATTATTTTATCTCTTTCTCAACCTTTCCAATCTATTTTGGCCTGAAATTAGGCCATAATGGTATTTTTTTAATTTTTTGACGTTTTTTGCTATTTTTTTGGAATTTTATATTACGAGACGGGTAGGAACGAAATGGAACGAAAATTTTTATTTTCTCACTTTCTTAGCCTTCTCCAACCTATTTTGGCCTGAAATTAGGCCATAACGGTGTTTTTTTATTTTTTGACGATTTTTGCTATTTTTTTGGAATTTCATATTACGCGTCGGGTAGGAACGAAATTGAACGAAAATTTTTAATTTCTCCCTTTCTCATCAATTTCCAGCCTATTTTGGCTTGAAATGAAGCCATAATGGTATTATTTAATTTTTTGAATTCTTTTCCTTATTTTAAAAAAATTTTCTGTAATGCGACCGGTTGGAACGAAACGGAACGATAATTTTTATTTTCTCACTTTCTTAGCCTTCTCCAACCTATTTTGGCCTGAAATTAGGCCATAATTGTATTTTTTTTAATTTTTTGATGTTTTTTGCTATTTTTTTGGAATTTTATATTACGCGACGGGTAGGAACGAAATGGAACGAAAATTTTTATTTTCTCCCTTCCACATGCATTTCCAACCTATTTTTGCATTAAATGATTCCATAATGGTATTTTTTAATTTTTTGAACTTTTTTGTTATTTTTTTAGAATTTTCTATTACGCTTCGGGTAGGAACGAAACGGAACGATAATTTTTCATTTCTGCCTTTCTCGGACTTTTCCAACCTATTTTGGCTGGAAATGAAGCCATAACGGTATTTTCTAATTTTTTGAATTGTTTCCCTATTTTTTTTAAATTTTCTATAACGCGTCGAGTAGGAATGAAATGGAATGATAATTTTCATTTTCCCTATTTCTCAGCCTTTTCCAACCTATTTTGGCATAAAATGAATCCATAATGGTATTTTTGAATTTTTTGAATTTTTTTCGTATATTTTTTAAATTTTCTCTGACGCGTCAGGTAGGAACTAAACGGAACGATAATTATTATTTTATCTCTTTCTCAACCTTTCCAATCTATTTTGGCCTGAAATTAGGCCATAATGGTATTTTTTAATTTTTTGACGTTTTTCGCTATTTTTTTGGAATTTTATATTACGCGACGGGTAGGAACGAAATGGAACGAAAATTTTTATTTTCTCCCTTCCACATGCATTTCCAACCTATTTTTGCATTAAATGATTCCATAATGGTATTTTTTAATTTTTTGAACTTTTTTGTTATTTTTTTAGAATTTTCTATTACGCTTCGGGTAGGAACGAAACGGAACGATAATTTTTCATTTCTGCCTTTCTCGGACTTTTCCAACCTATTTTGGCTGGAAATGAAGCCATAACGGTATTTTCTAATTTTTTGAATTGTTTCCCTATTTTTTTTAAATTTTCTATAACGCGTCGAGTAGGAACGAAACGGAATGATAATTTTGATTTTCCCTATTTCTCAGCCTTTTCCAACCTATTTTGGCTTAAAATGAATCCATAATGGTATTTTTGGATTTTTTGAATTTTTTTCGTATATTTTTTAAATTTTCTCTGACGCGTCAGGTAGGAACTAAACGGAACGATAATTATTATTTTATCTATTTCTCAACCTTTCCAATCTATTTTGGCCTGAAATTAGGCCATAATGGTATTTTTTTAATTTTTTGACGTTTTTTGCTATTTTTTTGGAATTTTATATTACGCGACGGGTAGGAACGAAATGGAACGAAAATTTTTATTTTCTCCCTTCCACATGCATTTCCAACCTATTTTTGCATTAAATGATTCCATAATGGTATTTTTTAATTTTTTGAACTTTTTTGCTATTTTTTTAGAATTTCCTATTACGCTTCGGGTTGGAACGAAACGGAACGATAATTTTTCATTTCTCCCTTTCTCGGACTTTTCCAACCTATTTTGGCTGGAAATGAAGCCATAACGGTATTTTCTAATTTTTTGAATTGTTTCCCTATTTTTTTTAAATTTTCTATAACGCGTCGAGTAGGAACGAAACGGAATGATAATTTTTATTTTCCCTATTTCTCAGCCTTTTCCAACCTATTTTGGCTTAAAATGAATCCATAATGGTATTTTTGGATTTTTTGAATTTTTTTCGTATATTTTTTAAATTTTCTCTGACGCGTCAGGTAGGAACTAAACGGAACGATAATTATTATTTTATCTCTTTCTCAACCTTTCCAATCTATTTTGGCCTGAAATTAGGCCATAATGGTATTTTTTTAATTTTTTGACGTTTTTTGCTATTTTTTTGGAATTTTATATTACGAGACGGGTAGGAACGAAATGGAACGAAAATTTTTATTTTCTCACTTTCTTAGCCTTCTCCAACCTATTTTGGCCTGAAATTAGGCCATAACGGTGTTTTTTTATTTTTTGACGATTTTTGCTATTTTTTTGGAATTTCATATTACGCGTCGGGTAGGAACGAAATTGAACGAAAATTTTTAATTTCTCCCTTTCTCATCAATTTCATGCCTATTTTGGCTTGAAATGAAGCCATAATGGTATTATTTAATTTTTTGAATTCTTTTCCTTATTTTAAAAAAATTTTCTGTAATGCGACCGGTTGGAACGAAACGGAACGATAATTTTTATTTTCTCACTTTCTTAGCCTTCTCCAACCTATTTTGGCCTGAAATTAGGCCATAATTGTATTTTTTTTAATTTTTTGATGTGTTTTGCTATTTTTTTGGAATTTTATATTACGCGACGGGTAGGAACGAAATGGAACGAAAATTTTTATTTTCTCCCTTCCACATGCATTTCCAACCTATTTTTGCATTAAATGATTCCATAATGGTATTTTTTAATTTTTTGAACTTTTTTGTTATTTTTTTAGAATTTTCTATTACGCTTCGGGTAGGAACGAAACGGAACGATAATTTTTCATTTCTGCCTTTCTCGGACTTTTCCAACCTATTTTGGCTGGAAATGAAGCCATAACGGTATTTTCTAATTTTTTGAATTGTTTCCCTATTTTTTTTAAATTTTCTATAACGCGTCGAGTAGGAATGAAATGGAATGATAATTTTCATTTTCCCTATTTCTCAGCCTTTTCCAACCTATTTTGGCATAAAATGAATCCATAATGGTATTTTTGAATTTTTTGAATTTTTTTCGTATATTTTTTAAATTTTCTCTGACGCGTCAGGTAGGAACTAAACGGAACGATAATTATTATTTTATCTCTTTCTCAACCTTTCCAATCTATTTTGGCCTGAAATTAGGCCATAATGGTATTTTTTAATTTTTTGACGTTTTTTGCTATTTTTTTGGAATTTTATATTACGCGACGGGTAGGAACGAAATGGAACGAAAATTTTTATTTTCTCCCTTCCACATGCATTTCCAACCTATTTTTGCATTAAATGATTCCATAATGGTATTTTTTAATTTTTTGAACTTTTTTGTTATTTTTTTAGAATTTTCTATTACGCTTCGGGTAGGAACGAAACGGAACGATAATTTTTCATTTCTGCCTTTCTCGGACTTTTCCAACCTATTTTGGCTGGAAATGAAGCCATAACGGTATTTTCTAATTTTTTGAATTGTTTCCCTATTTTTTTTAAATTTTCTATAACGCGTCGAGTAGGAACGAAACGGAATGATAATTTTGATTTTCCCTATTTCTCAGCCTTTTCCAACCTATTTTGGCTTAAAATGAATCCATAATGGTATTTTTGGATTTTTTGAATTTTTTTCGTATATTTTTTAAATTTTCTCTGACGCGTCAGGTAGGAACTAAACGGAACGATAATTATTATTTTATCTATTTCTCAACCTTTCCAATCTATTTTGGCCTGAAATTAGGCCATAATGGTATTTTTTTAATTTTTTGACGTTTTTTGCTATTTTTTTGGAATTTTATATTACGCGACGGGTAGGAACGAAATGGAACGAAAATTTTTATTTTCTCCCTTCCACATGCATTTCCAACCTATTTTTGCATTAAATGATTCCATAATGGTATTTTTTAATTTTTTGAACTTTTTTGCTATTTTTTTAGAATTTCCTATTACGCTTCGGGTTGGAACGAAACGGAACGATAATTTTTCATTTCTCCCTTTCTCGGACTTTTCCAACCTATTTTGGCTGGAAATGAAGCCATAACGGTATTTTCTAATTTTTTGAATTGTTTCCCTATTTTTTTTAAATTTTCTATAACGCGTCGAGTAGGAACGAAACGGAATGATAATTTTTATTTTCCCTATTTCTCAGCCTTTTCCAACCTATTTTGGCTTAAAATGAATCCATAATGGTATTTTTGGATTTTTTGAATTTTTTTCGTATATTTTTTAAATTTTCTCTGACGCGTCAGGTAGGAACTAAACGGAACGATAATTATTATTTTATCTCTTTCTCAACCTTTCCAATCTATTTTGGCCTGAAATTAGGCCATAATGGTATTTTTTTAATTTTTTGACGTTTTTTGCTATTTTTTTGGAATTTTATATTACGAGACGGGTAGGAACGAAATGGAACGAAAATTTTTATTTTCTCACTTTCTTAGCCTTCTCCAACCTATTTTGGCCTGAAATTAGGCCATAACGGTGTTTTTTTATTTTTTGACGATTTTTGCTATTTTTTTGGAATTTCATATTACGCGTCGGGTAGGAACGAAATTGAACGAAAATTTTTAATTTCTCCCTTTCTCATCAATTTCATGCCTATTTTGGCTTGAAATGAAGCCATAATGGTATTATTTAATTTTTTGAATTCTTTTCCTTATTTTAAAAAAATTTTCTGTAATGCGACCGGTTGGAACGAAACGGAACGATAATTTTTATTTTCTCACTTTCTTAGCCTTCTCCAACCTATTTTGGCCTGAAATTAGGCCATAATTGTATTTTTTTTAATTTTTTGATGTGTTTTGCTATTTTTTTGGAATTTTATATTACGCGACGGGTAGGAACGAAATGGAACGAAAATTTTTATTTTCTCCCTTCCACATGCATTTCCAACCTATTTTTGCATTAAATGATTCCATAATGGTATTTTTTAATTTTTTGAACTTTTTTGTTATTTTTTTAGAATTTTCTATTACGCTTCGGGTAGGAACGAAACGGAACGATAATTTTTCATTTCTGCCTTTCTCGGACTTTTCCAACCTATTTTGGCTGGAAATGAAGCCATAACGGTATTTTCTAATTTTTTGAATTGTTTCCCTATTTTTTTTAAATTTTCTATAACGCGTCGAGTAGGAATGAAATGGAATGATAATTTTCATTTTCCCTATTTCTCAGCCTTTTCCAACCTATTTTGGCATAAAATGAATCCATAATGGTATTTTTGAATTTTTTGAATTTTTTTCGTATATTTTTTAAATTTTCTCTGACGCGTCAGGTAGGAACTAAACGGAACGATAATTATTATTTTATCTCTTTCTCAACCTTTCCAATCTATATTGGCCTGAAATTAGGCCATAATGGTATTTTTTAATTTTTTGACGTTTTTTGCTATTTTTTTGGAATTTTATATTACGCGACGGGTAGGAACGAAATGGAACGAAAATTTTTATTTTCTCCCTTCCACATGCATTTCCAACCTATTTTTGCATTAAATGATTCCATAATGGTATTTTTTAATTTTTTGAACTTTTTTGTTATTTTTTTAGAATTTTCTATTACGCTTCGGGTAGGAACGAAACGGAACGATAATTTTTCATTTCTGCCTTTCTCGGACTTTTCCAACCTATTTTGGCTGGAAATGAAGCCATAACGGTATTTTCTAATTTTTTGAATTGTTTCCCTATTTTTTTTAAATTTTCTATAACGCGTCGAGTAGGAACGAAACGGAATGATAATTTTGATTTTCCCTATTTCTCAGCCTTTTCCAACCTATTTTGGCTTAAAATGAATCCATAATGGTATTTTTGGATTTTTTGAATTTTTTTCGTATATTTTTTAAATTTTCTCTGACGCGTCAGGTAGGAACTAAACGGAACGATAATTATTATTTTATCTATTTCTCAACCTTTCCAATCTATTTTGGCCTGAAATTAGGCCATAATGGTATTTTTTTAATTTTTTGACGTTTTTTGCTATTTTTTTGGAATTTTATATTACGCGACGGGTAGGAACGAAATGGAACGAAAATTTTTATTTTCTCCCTTCCACATGCATTTCCAACCTATTTTTGCATTAAATGATTCCATAATGGTATTTTTTAATTTTTTGAACTTTTTTGCTATTTTTTTAGAATTTCCTATTACGCTTCGGGTTGGAACGAAACGGAACGATAATTTTTCATTTCTCCCTTTCTCGGACTTTTCCAACCTATTTTGGCTGGAAATGAAGCCATAACGGTATTTTCTAATTTTTTGAATTGTTTCCCTATTTTTTTTAAATTTTCTATAACGCGTCGAGTAGGAACGAAACGGAATGATAATTTTTATTTTCCCTATTTCTCAGCCTTTTCCAACCTATTTTGGCTTAAAATGAATCCATAATGGTATTTTTGGATTTTTTGAATTTTTTTCGTATATTTTTTAAATTTTCTCTGACGCGTCAGGTAGGAACTAAACGGAACGATAATTATTATTTTATCTCTTTCTCAACCTTTCCAATCTATTTTGGCCTGAAATTAGGCCATAATGGTATTTTTTTAATTTTTTGACGTTTTTTGCTATTTTTTTGGAATTTTATATTACGAGACGGGTAGGAACGAAATGGAACGAAAATTTTTATTTTCTCACTTTCTTAGCCTTCTCCAACCTATTTTGGCCTGAAATTAGGCCATAACGGTGTTTTTTTATTTTTTGACGATTTTTGCTATTTTTTTGGAATTTCATATTACGCGTCGGGTAGGAACGAAATTGAACGAAAATTTTTAATTTCTCCCTTTCTCATCAATTTCATGCCTATTTTGGCTTGAAATGAAGCCATAATGGTATTATTTAATTTTTTGAATTCTTTTCCTTATTTTAAAAAAATTTTCTGTAATGCGACCGGTTGGAACGAAACGGAACGATAATTTTTATTTTCTCACTATCTTAGCCTTCTCCAACCTATTTTGGCCTGAAATTAGGCCATAATTGTATTTTTTTTAATTTTTTGATGTTTTTTGCTATTTTTTTGGAATTTTATATTACGCGACGGGTAGGAACGAAATGGAACGAAAATTTTTATTTTCTCCCTTCCACATGCATTTCCAACCTATTTTTGCATTAAATGATTCCATAATGGTATTTTTTAATTTTTTGAACTTTTTTGTTATTTTTTTAGAATTTTCTATTACGCTTCGGGTAGGAACGAAACGGAACGATAATTTTTCATTTCTGCCTTTCTCGGACTTTTCCAACCTATTTTGGCTGGAAATGAAGCCATAACGGTATTTTCTAATTTTTTGAATTGTTTCCCTATTTTTTTTAAATTTTCTATAACGCGTCGAGTAGGAACGAAATGGAATGATAATTTTCATTTTCCCTATTTCTCAGCCTTTTCCAACCTATTTTGGCATAAAATGAATCCATAATGGTATTTTTGAATTTTTTGAATTTTTTTCGTATATTTTTTAAATTTTCTCTGACGCGTCAGGTAGGAACTAAACGGAACGATAATTATTATTTTATCTCTTTCTCAACCTTTCCAATCTATTTTGGCCTGAAATTAGGCCATAATGGTATTTTTTAATTTTTTGACGTTTTTTGCTATTTTTTTGGAATTTTATATTACGCGACGGGTAGGAACGAAATGGACCGAAAATTTTTATTTTCTCCCTTTCACAAGCATTTCCAACCTATTTTTGCTTTAAATGATTCCATAACGGTAATTTTTAATTTTTTGAACTTTTTTGTTATTTTTTTAGAATTTTCTACTACGCTTCGGGTAGGAACGAAACGGAACGATAATTTTTATTTTCTCCCTTTCTTGGAATTTCCAACCTATTTTGGCTTGAAATGAAGTCATAGTGGTATTTTTTAATTTTTTTGCTATTTTTTTGGAATTTTCTATTACGCGTCGGGTAGGAACGAAATGGAACGAAAATTTTGATTTTCTCTCTTTCACATCCATTTCCCACCTATTTTGGCTTTAAATGACTCCATAATCGTATTTTTTAATTTTTTGAATTTTTTTGCTATGTTTTTAGAATTTTCTATTTTGCTTCGGGTTAGAACGAAACGAAACGATAATTTTTGTTTCTGCTCTTTCTCAGCCTTTTCCAACCTATTTTGACCTGAAATTAGGCCATAATGGTATTTTTTAATTTTTTGACGTTTTTTGCTAATTTTTTGAAATTTTATATTATGCGTTGGGTTGGAACGAAACGAAACGAAAATTTTTATTTTCTCCCTTTCTCATCCACTTCCAGCCTATTTTGGCTGGAAATGATGCCATAACGGTATTTTTTAATTTTTTGATTTTTTTGGCTATTTTTTTGAAATTTTCTACAACGCGTCACGTACGAACGAAACGGAACGATAATTTTTATTTTCTCTCTTTCTCAGCCTTTTCCAACCTATTTAGGCTTAAAATGATTCCATAATGGTATTTTATAATTTTACGAATTTTTTTGCTATTTTTTTGGAATTTTATATTACGCGACGGGTAGGAACGAAATGGAACGAAAATTTTTATTTTCTCCCTTCCACATGCATTTCCAACCTATTTTTGCATTAAATGATTCCATAATGGTATTTTTTAATTTTTTGAACTTTTTTGTTATTTTTTTAGAATTTTCTATTACGCTTCGGGTAGGAACGAAACGGAACGATAATTTTTCATTTCTGCCTTTCTCGGACTTTTCCAACCTATTTTGGCTGGAAATGAAGCCATAACGGTATTTTCTAATTTTTTGAATTGTTTCCCTATTTTTTTTAAATTTTCTATAACGCGTCGAGTAGGAACGAAATGGAATGATAATTTTCATTTTCCCTATTTCTCAGCCTTTTCCAACCTATTTTGGCTTAAAATGAATCCATAATGGTATTTTTGGATTTTTTGAATTTTTTTCGTATATTTTTTAAATTTTCTCTGACGCGTCAGGTAGGAACTAAACGGAACGATAATTATTATTTTATCTCTTTCTCAACCTTTCCAATCTATTTTGGCCTGAAATTAGGCCATAATGGTATTTTTTTAATTTTTTGACGTTTTTTGCTATTTTTTTGGAATTTTATATTACGAGACGGGTAGGAACGAAATGGAACGAAAATTTTTATTTTCTCACTTTCTTAGCTTTCTCCAACCTATTTTGGCCTGAAATTAGGCCATTACGGTGTTTTTTTATTTTTTGACGATTTTTGCTATTTTTTTGGAATTTCATATTACGCGTCGGGTAGGAACGAAATTGAACGAAAATTTTTAATTTCTCCCTTTCTCATCAATTTCCAGCCTATTTTGGCTTGAAATGAAGCCATAATGGTATTATTTAATTTTTTGAATTCTTTTCCTTATTTTAAAAAAATTTTCTGTAATGCGACCGGTTGGAACGAAACGGAACGATAATTTTTATTTTCTCACTTTCTTAGCCTTCTCCAACATATTTTGGCCTGAAATTAGGCCATAATTGTATTTTTTTTAATTTTTTGATGTTTTTTGCTATTTTTTTGGAATTTTATATTACGCGACGGGTAGGAACGAAATGGAACGAAAATTTTTATTTTCTCCCTTCCACATGCATTTCCAACCTATTTTTGCATTAAATGATTCCATAATGGTATTTTTTAATTTTTTGAACTTTTTTGTTATTTTTTTAGAATTTTCTATTACGCTTCGGGTAGGAACGAAACGGAACGATAATTTTTCATTTCTGCCTTTCTCGGACTTTTCCAACCTATTTTGGCTGGAAATGAAGCCATAACGGTATTTTCTAATTTTTTGAATTGTTTCCCTATTTTTTTTAAATTTTCTATAACGCGTCGAGTAGGAACGAAATGGAATGAGAATTTTCATTTTCCCTATTTCTCAGCCTTTTCCAACCTATTTTGGCATAAAATGAATCCATAATGGTATTTTTGAATTTTTTTCGTATATTTTTTAAATTTTCTCTGACGCGTCAGGTAGGAACTAAACGGAACGATAATTATTATTTTATCTCTTTCTCAACCTTTCCAATCTATTTTGGCCTGAAATTAGGCCATAATGGTATTTTTTAATTTTTTGACGTTTTTTGCTATTTTTTTGGAATTTTATATTACGCGACGGGTAGGAACGAAATGGACCGAAAATTTTTATTTTCTCCCTTTCACAAGCATTTCCAACCTATTTTTGCTTTAAATGATTCCATAACGGTAATTTTTAATTTTTTGAACTTTTTTGTTATTTTTTTAGAATTTTCTACTACGCTTCGGGTAGGAACGAAACGGAACGATAATTTTTATTTTCTCCCTTTCTTGGAATTTCCAACCTATTTTGGCTTGAAATGAAGTCATAGTGGTATTTTTTAATTTTTTTGCTATTTTTTGGAATTTTCTATTACGCGTCGGGTAGGAACGAAATGGAACGAAAATTTTGATTTTCTGTCTTTCACATCCATTTCCCACCTATTTTGGCTTTAAATGACTCCATAATCGTATTTTTTAATTTTTTGAATTTTTCTGCTATGTTTTTAGAATTTTCTATTTTGCTTCGGGTTAGAACGAAACGAAACGATAATTTTTGTTTCTGCTCTTTCTCAGCCTTTTCCAACCTATTTTGACCTGAAATTAGGCCATAATGGTATTTTTTAATTTTTTGACGTTTTTTGCTAATTTTTTGAAATTTTATATTATGCGTTGGGTTGGAACGAAACGAAACGAAAATTTTTATTTTCTCCCTTTCTCATCCACTTCCAGCCTATTTTGGCTGGAAATGATGCCATAACGGTATTTTTTAATTTTTTGATTTTTTTGGCTATTTTTTTGAAATTTTCTACAACGCGTCACGTACGAACGAAACGGAACGATAATTTTTATTTTCTCTCTTTCTCAGCCTTTTCCAACCTATTTAGGCTTAAAATGATTCCATAATGGTATTTTATAATTTTACGAATTTTTTTGCTATTTTTTTGGAATTTTCTATTACGCGTCGGGTCGGAACGAAAATTTTTATTTTCTCCCTTTCACATCCATTTCCTACCTATTTTGGCTTTATATGACTCCATAATGGTATTTTTTTAATTTTTTGAAATTTTTTGCTATTTTTTTAGAATTTCCTATTACGCTTCGGGTTGGAACGAAACGGAACGATAATTTTTCATTTCTCACTTTCTCGGACTTTTCCAACCTATTTTGGCTGGAAATGAAGCCATAACGGTATTTTCTAATTTTTTGAATTGTTTCCCTATTTTTTTTAAATTTTCTATAACGCGTCGAGTAGGAACGAAACGGAATGATAATTTTTATTTTCCCTATTTCTCAGCCTTTTCCAACCTATTTTGGCTTAAAATGAATCCATAATGGTATTTTTGGATTTTTTGAATTTTTTTCGTATATTTTTTAAATTTTCTCTGACGCGTCAGGTAGGAACTAAACGGAACGATAATTATTATTTTATCTCTTTCTCAACCTTTCCAATCTATTTTGGCCTGAAATTAGGCCATAATGGTATTTTTTTAATTTTTTGACGTTTTTTGCTATTTTTTTGGAATTTTATATTACGAGACGGGTAGGAACGAAATGGAACGAAAATTTTTATTTTCTCACTTTCTTAGCTTTCTCCAACCTATTTTGGCCTGAAATTAGGCCATTACGGTGTTTTTTTATTTTTTGACGATTTTTGCTATTTTTTTGGAATTTCATATTACGCGTCGGGTAGGAACGAAATTGAACGAAAATTTTTAATTTCTCCCTTTCTCATCAATTTCCAGCCTATTTTGGCTTGAAATGAAGCCATAATGGTATTATTTAATTTTTTGAATTCTTTTCCTTATTTTAAAAAAATTTTCTGTAATGCGACCGGTTGGAACGAAACGGAACGATAATTTTTATTTTCTCACTTTCTTAGCCTTCTCCAACATATTTTGGCCTGAAATTAGGCCATAATTGTATTTTTTTTAATTTTTTGATGTTTTTTGCTATTTTTTTGGAATTTTATATTACGCGACGGGTAGGAACGAAATGGAACGAAAATTTTTATTTTCTCCCTTCCACATGCATTTCCAACCTATTTTTGCATTAAATGATTCCATAATGGTATTTTTTAATTTTTTGAACTTTTTTGTTATTTTTTTAGAATTTTCTATTACGCTTCGGGTAGGAACGAAACGGAACGATAATTTTTCATTTCTGCCTTTCTCGGACTTTTCCAACCTATTTTGGCTGGAAATGAAGCCATAACGGTATTTTCTAATTTTTTGAATTGTTTCCCTATTTTTTTTAAATTTTCTATAACGCGTCGAGTAGGAACGAAATGGAATGAGAATTTTCATTTTCCCTATTTCTCAGCCTTTTCCAACCTATTTTGGCATAAAATGAATCCATAATGGTATTTTTGAATTTTTTTCGTATATTTTTTAAATTTTCTCTGACGCGTCAGGTAGGAACTAAACGGAACGATAATTATTATTTTATCTCTTTCTCAACCTTTCCAATCTATTTTGGCCTGAAATTAGGCCATAATGGTATTTTTTAATTTTTTGACGTTTTTTGCTATTTTTTTGGAATTTTATATTACGCGACGGGTAGGAACGAAATGGACCGAAAATTTTTATTTTCTACCTTTCACAAGCATTTCCAACCTATTTTTGCTTTAAATGATTCCATAACGGTAATTTTTAATTTTTTGAACTTTTTTGTTATTTTTTTAGAATTTTCTACTACGCTTCGGGTAGGAACGAAACGGAACGATAATTTTTATTTTCTCCATTTCTTGGAATTTCCAACCTATTTTGGCTTGAAATGAAGTCATAGTGGTATTTTTTAATTTTTTTGCTATTTTTTTGGAATTTTCTATTACGCGTCGGGTAGGAACGAAATGGAACGAAAATTTTGATTTTCTCTCTTTCACATCCATTTCCCACCTATTTTGGCTTTAAATGACTCCATAATCGTATTTTTTAATTTTTTGAATTTTTTTGCTATGTTTTTAGAATTTTCTATTTTGCTTCGGGTTAGAACGAAACGAAACGATAATTTTTGTTTCTGCTCTTTCTCAGCCTTTTCCAACCTATTTTGACCTGAAATTAGGCCATAATGGTATTTTTTAATTTTTTGACGTTTTTTGCTAATTTTTTGAAATTTTATATTATGCGTTGGGTTGGAACGAAACGAAACGAAAATTTTTATTTTCTCCCTTTCTCATCCACTTCCAGCCTATTTTGGCTGGAAATGATGCCATAACGGTATTTTTTAATTTTTTGATTTTTTTGGCTATTTTTTTGAAATTTTCTACAACGCGTCACGTACGAACGAAACGGAACGATAATTTTTATTTTCTCTCTTTCTCAGCCTTTTCCAACCTATTTAGGCTTAAAATGATTCCATAATGGTATTTTATAATTTTACGAATTTTTTTGCTATTTTTTTGGAATTTTCTATTACGCGTCGGGTCGGAACGAAAATTTTTATTTTCTCCCTTTCACATCCATTTCCTACCTATTTTGGCTTTATATGACTCCATAATGGTATTTTTTTAATTTTTTGAACTTTTTTGATATTTTTTTAGAATTTCCTATTACGCTTCGGGTTGGAACGAAACGGAACGATAATTTTTCATTTCTCCCTTTCTCGGACTTTTCCAACCTATTTTGGCTGGAAATGAAGCCATAACGGTATTTTCTAATTTTTTGAATTGTTTCCCTATTTTTTTTAAATTTTCTATAACGCGTCGAGTAGGAACGAAACGGAATGATAATTTTTATTTTCCCTATTTCTCAGCCTTTTCCAACCTATTTTGGCTTAAAATGAATCCATAATGGTATTTTTGGATTTTTTGAATTTTTTTCGTATATTTTTTAAATTTTCTCTGACGCGTCAGGTAGGAACTAAACGGAACGATAATTATTATTTTATCTCTTTCTCAACCTTTCCAATCTATTTTGGCCTGAAATTAGGCCATAATGGTATTTTTTTAATTTTTTGACCTTTTTTTGCTATTTTTTTGGAATTTTATATTACGAGACGGGTAGGAACGAAATGGAACGAAAATTTTTATTTTCTCACTTTCTTAGCCTTCTCCAACCTATTTTGGCCTGAAATTAGGCCATAACGGTGTTTTTTTATTTTTTGACGATTTTTGCTATTTTTTTGGAATTTCATATTACGCGTCGGGTAGGAACGAAATTGAACGAAAATTTTTAATTTCTCCCTTTCTCATCAATTTCCAGCCTATTTTGGCTTGAAGTGAAGCCATAATGGTATTATTTAATTTTTTGAATTCTTTTCCTTATTTTAAAAAAATTTTCTGTAATGCGACCGGTTGGAACGAAACGGAACGATAATTTTTATTTTCTCACTTTCTTAGCCTTCTCCAACCTATTTTGGCCTGAAATTAGGCCATAATTGTATTTTTTTTAATTTTTTGATGTTTTTTGCTATTTTTTTGGAATTTTATATTACGCGACGGGTAGGAACGAAATGGAACGAAAATTTTTATTTTCTCCCTTCCACATGCATTTCCAACCTATTTTTGCATTAAATGATTCCATAATGGTATTTTTTAATTTTTTGAACTTTTTTGTTATTTTTTTAGAATTTTCTATTACGCTTCGGGTAGGAACGAAACGGAACGATAATTTTTCATTTCTGCCTTTCTCGGACTTTTCCAACCTATTTTGGCTGGAAATGAAGCCATAACGGTATTTTCTAATTTTTTGAATTGTTTCCCTATTTTTTTTAAATTTTCTATAACGCGTCGAGTAGGAACGAAATGGAATGATAATTTTCATTTTCCCTATTTCTCAGCCTTTTCCAACCTATTTTGGCATAAAATGAATCCATAATGGTATTTTTGAATTTTTTGAATTTTTTTCGTATATTTTTTAAATTTTCTCTGACGCGTCAGGTAGGAACTAAACGGAACGATAATTATTATTTTATCTCTTTCTCAACCTTTCCAATCTATTTTGGCCTGAAATTAGGCCATAATGGTATTTTTTAATTTTTTGACGTTTTTTGCTATTTTTTTGGAATTTTATATTACGCGACGGGTAGGAACGAAATGGACCGAAAATTTTTATTTTCTCCCTTTCACAAGCATTTCCAACCTATTTTTGCTTTAAATGATTCCATAACGGTAATTTTTAATTTTTTGAACTTTTTTGTTATTTTTTTAGAATTTTCTACTACGCTTCGGGTAGGAACGAAACGGAACGATAATTTTTATTTTCTCCCTTTCTTGAAATTTCCAACCTATTTTGGCTTGAAATGAAGTCATAGTGGTATTTTTTAATTTTTTTGCTATTTTTTTGGAATTTTCTATTACGCGACAGGTAGGAACGAAATGGAACGAAAATTTTTATTTTCTCACTTTCTCAGCCTTCTCCAACCTATTTTGGCCTGAAATTAGGCCATAATGGTATTTTTTAATTTTTTGACGTTTTTTGCTGTTTTTTTGGAATTTTATATTACGCGACGGGTAGGAATGAAATGGAACGAAAATTTTTATTTTCTCACTTTCTCAGCCTTCTCCAACCTATTTTGGCCTGAAATTAGGTGATAATGGTATTTTTTAATTTTTTGACGTTTTTTGCTGTTTTTTTGGAATTTTATATTACGCGACGGGTAGGAATGAAATGGAACGAAAATTTTTATTTTCTCACTTTCTCAGCCTTCTCCAACCTATTTTGGCCTGAAATTAGGTGATAATGGTATTTTTTAATTTTTTGACGTTTTTTGCTGTTTTTTTGGAATTTTATATTGCGCGACGGGTAGGAACGAAATTGAACGAAAATTTTTATTTTCTCACTTTCTCAGCCTTCTCCAACCTATTTTGGCCTGAAATTAGGCCATAATGGTATTTTTTAATTATTTGACGTTTTTTGCTATTTTTTTGAAATTTTATATTACGCGACGGGTAGGAACGAAATGGACCGAAAATTTTTATTTTCTCCATTTCACAAGCATTTCCAACCTATTTTTGCTTTAAATGATTCCATAACGGTATTTTTTAATTTTTTGAACTTTTTTGTTATTTTTTTAAAATTTTCTATTACTCTTCGGGTAGGAACGAAACGGAACTATAATTTTTATTTTCCCCCTTTCTAGGAATTTTTCAACCTATTTTGGCTTAAAATGAAGCCATAATGGTATTTTTTAATTTTTTTAATTTTTTTGCTATTTTTTTAAAATTTTCTATAACGCGTCCGGTAGGAACGAAACGGAACGATAATTATTATTTTATCTCTATCTCAACCTTTCCCATCTATTTTCGCCTGAAATTAGGCCATAATAGTATTTTTTAATTTTTTGAGGTTTTTTACTATTTTTTTGGTATTTTATATTACGAGACGGGTAAGAAAGAAATGGACCGAAAATTTTTATTTTCTCCCTTTCACAAGCATTCCCAACCTATTTTTGCTTTAAATGATTCCATAACGGTATTTTTTAATTTTTTGAACTTTTTTGTTATTTTTTTAGAATTTTCTATTACGCTACGGGTAGGAACGAAACGGAACGATAATTTTTATTTTCTCCCTTTCTAGGAATTTTTCTACCTATTTTGGCTTAAAATGAAGCCATAATGGTATTTTTTAATTTTTTTAATTTTTTTGCTACTTTTTTGGAATTTTCTATTACGCGTCGGGTAGGAACGAAATGGAACGAAAATTTTGATTCTCTCCATTTCACATCCATTTCCCCCCTATTTTGGCTTTAAATGACTCCATAATCGTATTTTTTAATTTTTTGAATTTTTTTGCTTTGTTTTTAGAATTTTCTATTTCGCTTCGGGTTAGAACGAAACGAAACGATAATTTTTATTTTCTCCCTTTCTCGGACATTTCAAATCTATTTTGGCTTGAAATGAAGCCATAATGTTATTTTTTAGTTTTTCTAATTTTTTTGCTATCTTTTTAGAATTTTCTATTTCGCTTCGGGTTGGATCGAAACGGAACGATAATTTTTATTTTCTCCGTTTCTCGGACTTTTCCAACCTATTTTGGCTTCAAATGAAGCCATTACGGTATTTTTTAATTTTTAAAATTTTTTTCCTATTTTTTTCAAATTTTCTCTGACGCGTCGGGTAGGAACGAAACGGAACGATAATTTCTAGTTTCTCTCTTTCTCAGCCTTCTCCAACCTATTTTGGCCTGAAATTAGGCCATAATGGTATTTTTTTATTTTTGACGTTTTTTGCTTTTTTTTTTTTGAATTTTATATTACGCGTCGGGTATGAACGAAATGGAACGAAAATTTTTAATTTCTCCCTTTCACATCCATTTCCAGCCTATTTTGGCTTGAAATGAAGCCATAATAGTATTATTTAATTTTTTGAATTTTTTTCCTATTTTTTTGAAATTTTCTATAACGCGTCCGGTAGGAACGAAACGGAACGATAATTATTATTTTATCTCTTTCTCAACCTTTCCAATCTATTTTGGCCTGAAATTAGGCCATAATGGTATGTTTTAATTTTTTGACGTTTTTTGCTATTTTTTTGGAATTTTATATTACGCGACGGGTAGGAACGAAATGGATCGAAAATTTTTATTTTCTCCCTTTCGCAAGCATTTCCAACCTTTTTTTGCTTTAAATGATTCCATAACGGTATTTTTTAATTTTTTGAACTTTTTTGTATTTTTTTTAGAATTTTCTATTACGCTTCGGGTAGGAACGAAACGGAACGATAATTTTTATTTTCTCCATTTCTTGGAATTTTCCTACCTATTTTGGCTTAAAATGAAGCCATAATGGTATTTTTTAATTTTTTTAATTTTTTTGCTATTTTTTTTAAATTTTCTATAACGCGTCCGGTAGGAACGAAACGGAACGATAATTATTATTTTATCTCTATCTCAACCTTTCCCATCTATTTTCGCCTGAAATTAGGCCATAATAGTATTTTTTAATTTTTTGAGGTTTTTTACTATTTTTTTGGTATTTTATATTACGAGACGGGTAAGAAAGAAATGGACCGAAAATTTTTATTTTCTCCCTTTCACAAGCATTCCCAACCTATTTTTGCTTTAAATGATTCCATAACGGTATTTTTTAATTTTTTGAACTTTTTTGTTATTTTTTTAGAATTTTCTATTACGCTACGGGTAGGAACGAAACGGAACGATAATTTTTATTTTCTCCCTTTCTAGGAATTTTTCTACCTATTTTGGCTTAAAATGAAGCCATAATGGTATTTTTTAATTTTTTTAATTTTTTTGCTACTTTTTTGGAATTTTCTATTACGCGTCGGGTAGGAACGAAATGGAACGAAAATTTTGATTCTCTCCATTTCACATCCATTTCCCCCCTATTTTGGCTTTAAATGACTCCATAATCGTATTTTTTAATTTTTTGAATTTTTTTGCTTTGTTTTTAGAATTTTCTATTTCGCTTCGGGTTAGAACGAAACGAAACGATAATTTTTATTTTCTCCCTTTCTCGGACATTTCAAATCTATTTTGGCTTGAAATGAAGCCATAATGTTATTTTTTAGTTTTTCTAATTTTTTTGCTATCTTTTTAGAATTTTCTATTTCGCTTCGGGTTGGATCGAAACGGAACGATAATTTTTATTTTCTCCGTTTCTCGGACTTTTCCAACCTATTTTGGCTTCAAATGAAGCCATTACGGTATTTTTTAATTTTTAAAATTTTTTTCCTATTTTTTTCAAATTTTCTCTGACGCGTCGGGTAGGAACGAAACGGAACGATAATTTCTAGTTTCTCTCTTTCTCAGCCTTCTCCAACCTATTTTGGCCTGAAATTAGGCCATAATGGTATTTTTTTATTTTTGACGTTTTTTGCTTTTTTTTTTTTGAATTTTATATTACGCGTCGGGTATGAACGAAATGGAACGAAAATTTTTAATTTCTCCCTTTCACATCCATTTCCAGCCTATTTTGGCTTGAAATGAAGCCATAATAGTATTATTTAATTTTTTGAATTTTTTTCCTATTTTTTTGAAATTTTCTATAACGCGTCCGGTAGGAACGAAACGGAACGATAATTATTATTTTATCTCTTTCTCAACCTTTCCAATCTATTTTGGCCTGAAATTAGGCCATAATGGTATGTTTTAATTTTTTGACGTTTTTTGCTATTTTTTTGGAATTTTATATTACGCGACGGGTAGGAACGAAATGGATCGAAAATTTTTATTTTCTCCCTTTCGCAAGCATTTCCAACCTTTTTTTGCTTTAAATGATTCCATAACGGTATTTTTTAATTTTTTGAACTTTTTTGTATTTTTTTTAGAATTTTCTATTACGCTTCGGGTAGGAACGAAACGGAACGATAATTTTTATTTTCTCCATTTCTTGGAATTTTCCTACCTATTTTGGCTTAAAATGAAGCCATAATGGTATTTTTTAATTTTTTTAATTTTTTTGCTATTTTTTTTAAATTTTCTATAACGCGTCCGGTAGGAACGAAACGGAACGATAATTATTATTTTATCTCTATCTCAACCTTTCCCATCTATTTTCGCCTGAAATTAGGCCATAATAGTATTTTTTAATTTTTTGAGGTTTTTTACTATTTTTTTGGTATTTTATATTACGAGACGGGTAAGAAAGAAATGGACCGAAAATTTTTATTTTCTCCCTTTCACACGCATTCCCAACCTATTTTTGCTTTAAATGATTCCATAACGGTATTTTTTAATTTTTTGAACTTTTTTGTTATTTTTTTAGAATTTTCTATTACGCTACGGGTAGGAACGAAACGGAACGATAATTTTTATTTTCTCCCTTTCTAGGAATTTTTCTACCTATTTTGGCTTAAAATGAAGCCATAATGGTATTTTTTAATTTTTTTAATTTTTTTGCTACTTTTTTGGAATTTTCTATTACGCGTCGGGTAGGAACGAAATGGAATGAAAATTTTGATTCTCTCCATTTCACATCCATTTCCCCCCTATTTTGGCTTTAAATGACTCCATAATCGTATTTTTTAATTTTTTGAATTTTTTTGCTTTGTTTTTAGAATTTTCTATTTCGCTTCGGGTTAGAACGAAACGAAACGATAATTTTTATTTTCTCCCTTTCTCGGACATTTCAAATCTATTTTGGCTTGAAATGAAGCCATAATGTTATTTTTTAGTTTTTCTAATTTTTTTGCTATCTTTTTAGAATTTTCTATTTCGCTTCGGGTTGGATCGAAACGGAACGATAATTTTTATTTTCTCCGTTTCTCGGACTTTTCCAACCTATTTTGGCCTCAAATGAAGCAATTACGGTATTTTTTAATTTTTAAAATTTTTTTCCTATTTTTTTCAAATTTTCTCTGACGCGTCGGGTAGGAACGAAACGGAACGATAATTTCTAGTTTCTCTCTTTCTCAGCCTTCTCCAACCTATTTTGGCCTGAAATTAGGCCATAATGGTATTTTTTTATTTTTGACGTTTTTTGCTTTTTTTTTTTTTGAATTTTATATTACGCGTCGGGTATGAACGAAATGGAACGAAAATTTTTAATTTCTCCCTTTCACATCCATTTCCAGCCTATTTTGGCTTGAAATGAAGCCATAATAGTATTATTTAATTTTTTGAATTTTTTTCCTATTTTTTTGAAATTTTCTATAACGCGTCCGGTAGGAACGAAACGGAACGATAATTATTATTTTATCTCTTTCTCAACCTTTCCAATCTATTTTGGCCTGAAATTAGGCCATAATGGTATGTTTTAATTTTTTGACGTTTTTTGCTATTTTTTTGGAATTTTATATTACGCGACGGGTAGGAACGAAATGGATCGAAAATTTTTATTTTCTCCCTTTCGCAAGCATTTCCAACCTTTTTTTGCTTTAAATGATTCCATAACGGTATTTTTTAATTTTTTGAACTTTTTTGTATTTTTTTTAGAATTTTCTATTACGCTTCGGGTAGGAACGAAACGGAACGATAATTTTTATTTTCTCCATTTCTTGGAATTTTCCTACCTATTTTGGCTTAAAATGAAGCCATAATGGTATTTTTTAATTTTTTTAATTTTTTTGCTATTTTTTTTAAATTTTCTATAACGCGTCCGGTAGGAACGAAACGGAACGATAATTATTATTTTATCTCTATCTCAACCTTTCCCATCTATTTTCGCCTGAAATTAGGCCATAATAGTATTTTTTAATTTTTTGAGGTTTTTTACTATTTTTTTGGTATTTTATATTACGAGACGGGTAAGAAAGAAATGGACCGAAAATTTTTATTTTCTCCCTTTCACACGCATTCCCAACCTATTTTTGCTTTAAATGATTCCATAACGGTATTTTTTAATTTTTTGAACTTTTTTGTTATTTTTTTAGAATTTTCTATTACGCTACGGGTAGGAACGAAACGGAACGATAATTTTTATTTTCTCCCTTTCTAGGAATTTTTCTACCTATTTTGGCTTAAAATGAAGCCATAATGGTATTTTTTAATTTTTTTAATTTTTTTGCTACTTTTTTGGAATTTTCTATTACGCGTCGGGTAGGAACGAAATGGAATGAAAATTTTGATTCTCTCCATTTCACATCCATTTCCCCCCTATTTTGGCTTTAAATGACTCCATAATCGTATTTTTTAATTTTTTGAATTTTTTTGCTTTGTTTTTAGAATTTTCTATTTCGCTTCGGGTTAGAACGAAACGAAACGATAATTTTTATTTTCTCCCTTTCTCGGACATTTCAAATCTATTTTGGCTTGAAATGAAGCCATAATGTTATTTTTTAGTTTTTCTAATTTTTTTGCTATCTTTTTAGAATTTTCTATTTCGCTTCGGGTTGGATCGAAACGGAACGATAATTTTTATTTTCTCCGTTTCTCGGACTTTTCCAACCTATTTTGGCCTCAAATGAAGCAATTACGGTATTTTTTAATTTTTAAAATTTTTTTCCTATTTTTTTCAAATTTTCTCTGACGCGTCGGGTAGGAACGAAACGGAACGATAATTTCTAGTTTCTCTCTTTCTCAGCCTTCTCCAACCTATTTTGGCCTGAAATTAGGCCATAATGGTATTTTTTTATTTTTGACGTTTTTTGCTTTTTTTTTTTTTGAATTTTATATTACGCGTCGGGTATGAACGAAATGGAACGAAAATTTTTAATTTCTCCCTTTCACATCCATTTCCAGCCTATTTTGGCTTGAAATGAAGCCATAATAGTATTATTTAATTTTTTGAATTTTTTTCCTATTTTTTTGAAATTTTCTATAACGCGTCCGGTAGGAACGAAACGGAACGATAATTATTATTTTATCTCTTTCTCAACCTTTCCAATCTATTTTGGCCTGAAATTAGGCCATAATGGTATGTTTTAATTTTTTGACGTTTTTTGCTATTTTTTTGGAATTTTATATTACGCGACGGGTAGGAACGAAATGGATCGAAAATTTTTATTTTCTCCCTTTCGCAAGCATTTCCAACCTTTTTTTGCTTTAAATGATTCCATAACGGTATTTTTTAATTTTTTGAACTTTTTTGTATTTTTTTTAGAATTTTCTATTACGCTTCGGGTAGGAACGAAACGGAACGATAATTTTTATTTTCTCCATTTCTTGGAATTTTCCTACCTATTTTGGCTTAAAATGAAGCCATAATGGTATTTTTTAATTTTTTTAATTTTTTTGCTATTTTTTTTAAATTTTCTATAACGCGTCCGGTAGGAACGAAACGGAACGATAATTATTATTTTATCTCTATCTCAACCTTTCCCATCTATTTTCGCCTGAAATTAGGCCATAATAGTATTTTTTAATTTTTTGAGGTTTTTTACTATTTTTTTGGTATTTTATATTACGAGACGGGTAAGAAAGAAATGGACCGAAAATTTTTATTTTCTCCCTTTCACACGCATTCCCAACCTATTTTTGCTTTAAATGATTCCATAACGGTATTTTTTAATTTTTTGAACTTTTTTGTTATTTTTTTAGAATTTTCTATTACGCTACGGGTAGGAACGAAACGGAACGATAATTTTTATTTTCTCCCTTTCTAGGAATTTTTCTACCTATTTTGGCTTAAAATGAAGCCATAATGGTATTTTTTAATTTTTTTAATTTTTTTGCTACTTTTTTGGAATTTTCTATTACGCGTCGGGTAGGAACGAAATGGAACGAAAATTTTGATTCTCTCCATTTCACATCCATTTCCCCCCTATTTTGGCTTTAAATGACTCCATAATCGTATTTTTTAATTTTTTGAATTTTTTTGCTTTGTTTTTAGAATTTTCTATTTCGCTTCGGGTTAGAACGAAACGAAACGATAATTTTTATTTTCTCCCTTTCTCGGACATTTCAAATCTATTTTGGCTTGAAATGAAGCCATAATGTTATTTTTTAGTTTTTCTAATTTTTTTGCTATCTTTTTAGAATTTTCTATTTCGCTTCGGGTTGGATCGAAACGGAACGATAATTTTTATTTTCTCCGTTTCTCGGACTTTTCCAACCTATTTTGGCTTCAAATGAAGCCATTACGGTATTTTTTAATTTTTAAAATTTTTTTCCTATTTTTTTCAAATTTTCTCTGACGCGTCGGGTAGGAACGAAACGGAACGATAATTTCTAGTTTCTCTCTTTCTCAGCCTTCTCCAACCTATTTTGGCCTGAAATTAGGCCATAATGGTATTTTTTTATTTTTGACGTTTTTTGCTTTTTTTTTTTTTGAATTTTATATTACGCGTCGGGTATGAACGAAATGGAACGAAAATTTTTAATTTCTCCCTTTCACATCCATTTCCAGCCTATTTTGGCTTGAAATGAAGCCATAATAGTATTATTTAATTTTTTGAATTTTTTTCCTATTTTTTTGAAATTTTCTATAACGCGTCCGGTAGGAACGAAACGGAACGATAATTATTATTTTATCTCTTTCTCAACCTTTCCAATCTATTTTGGCCTGAAATTAGGCCATAATGGTATGTTTTAATTTTTTGACGTTTTTTGCTATTTTTTTGGAATTTTATATTACGCGACGGGTAGGAACGAAATGGATCGAAAATTTTTATTTTCTCCCTTTCGCAAGCATTTCCAACCTTTTTTTGCTTTAAATGATTCCATAACGGTATTTTTTAATTTTTTGAACTTTTTTGTATTTTTTTTAGAATTTTCTATTACGCTTCGGGTAGGAACGAAACGGAACGATAATTTTTATTTTCTCCATTTCTTGGAATTTTCCTACCTATTTTGGCTTAAAATGAAGCCATAATGGTATTTTTTAATTTTTTTAATTTTTTTGCTATTTTTTTTAAATTTTCTATAACGCGTCCGGTAGGAACGAAACGGAACGATAATTATTATTTTATCTCTATCTCAACCTTTCCCATCTATTTTCGCCTGAAATTAGGCCATAATAGTATTTTTTAATTTTTTGAGGTTTTTTACTATTTTTTTGGTATTTTATATTACGAGACGGGTAAGAAAGAAATGGACCGAAAATTTTTATTTTCTCCCTTTCACACGCATTCCCAACCTATTTTTGCTTTAAATGATTCCATAACGGTATTTTTTAATTTTTTGAACTTTTTTGTTATTTTTTTAGAATTTTCTATTACGCTACGGGTAGGAACGAAACGGAACGATAATTTTTATTTTCTCCCTTTCTAGGAATTTTTCTACCTATTTTGGCTTAAAATGAAGCCATAATGGTATTTTTTAATTTTTTTAATTTTTTTGCTACTTTTTTGGAATTTTCTATTACGCGTCGGGTAGGAACGAAATGGAACGAAAATTTTGATTCTCTCCATTTCACATCCATTTCCCCCCTATTTTGGCTTTAAATGACTCCATAATCGTATTTTTTAATTTTTTGAATTTTTTTGCTTTGTTTTTAGAATTTTCTATTTCGCTTCGGGTTAGAACGAAACGAAACGATAATTTTTATTTTCTCCCTTTCTCGGACATTTCAAATCTATTTTGGCTTGAAATGAAGCCATAATGTTATTTTTTAGTTTTTCTAATTTTTTTGCTATCTTTTTAGAATTTTCTATTTCGCTTCGGGTTGGATCGAAACGGAACGATAATTTTTATTTTCTCCGTTTCTCGGACTTTTCCAACCTATTTTGGCTTCAAATGAAGCCATTACGGTATTTTTTAATTTTTAAAATTTTTTTCCTATTTTTTTCAAATTTTCTCTGACGCGTCGGGTAGGAACGAAACGGAACGATAATTTCTAGTTTCTCTCTTTCTCAGCCTTCTCCAACCTATTTTGGCCTGAAATTAGGCCATAATGGTATTTTTTTTATTTTTGACGTTTTTTGCTTCTTTTTTTTTTGAATTTTATATTACGCGTCGGGTATGAACGAAATGGAACGAAAATTTTTAATTTCTCCCTTTCACATCCATTTCCAGCCTATTTTGGCTTGAAATGAAGCCATAATAGTATTATTTAATTTTTTGAATTTTTTTCCTATTTTTTTGAAATTTTCTATAACGCGTCCGGTAGGAACGAAACGGAACGATAATTATTATTTTATCTCTTTCTCAACCTTTCCAATCTATTTTGGCCTGAAATTAGGCCATAATGGTATGTTTTAATTTTTTGACGTTTTTTGCTATTTTTTTGGAATTTTATATTACGCGACGGGTAGGAACGAAATGGATCGAAAATTTTTATTTTCTCCCTTTCGCAAGCATTTCCAACCTTTTTTTGCTTTAAATGATTCCATAACGGTATTTTTTAATTTTTTGAACTTTTTTGTATTTTTTTTAGAATTTTCTATTACGCTTCGGGTAGGAACGAAACGGAACGATAATTTTTATTTTCTCCATTTCTTGGAATTTTCCTACCTATTTTGGCTTAAAATGAAGCCATAATGGTATTTTTTAATTTTTTTAATTTTTTTGCTATTTTTTTTAAATTTTCTATAACGCGTCCGGTAGGAACGAAACGGAACGATAATTATTATTTTATCTCTATCTCAACCTTTCCCATCTATTTTCGCCTGAAATTAGGCCATAATAGTATTTTTTAATTTTTTGAGGTTTTTTACTATTTTTTTGGTATTTTATATTACGAGACGGGTAAGAAAGAAATGGACCGAAAATTTTTATTTTCTCCCTTTCACACGCATTCCCAACCTATTTTTGCTTTAAATGATTCCATAACGGTATTTTTTAATTTTTTGAACTTTTTTGTTATTTTTTTAGAATTTTCTATTACGCTACGGGTAGGAACGAAACGGAACGATAATTTTTATTTTCTCCCTTTCTAGGAATTTTTCTACCTATTTTGGCTTAAAATGAAGCCATAATGGTATTTTTTAATTTTTTTAATTTTTTTGCTACTTTTTTGGAATTTTCTATTACGCGTCGGGTAGGAACGAAATGGAACGAAAATTTTGATTCTCTCCATTTCACATCCATTTCCCCCCTATTTTGGCTTTAAATGACTCCATAATCGTATTTTTTAATTTTTTGAATTTTTTTGCTTTGTTTTTAGAATTTTCTATTTCGCTTCGGGTTAGAACGAAACGAAACGATAATTTTTATTTTCTCCCTTTCTCGGACATTTCAAATCTATTTTGGCTTGAAATGAAGCCATAATGTTATTTTTTAGTTTTTCTAATTTTTTTGCTATCTTTTTAGAATTTTCTATTTCGCTTCGGGTTGGATCGAAACGGAACGATAATTTTTATTTTCTCCGTTTCTCGGACTTTTCCAACCTATTTTGGCTTCAAATGAAGCCATTACGGTATTTTTTAATTTTTAAAATTTTTTTCCTATTTTTTTCAAATTTTCTCTGACGCGTCGGGTAGGAACGAAACGGAACGATAATTTCTAGTTTCTCTCTTTCTCAGCCTTCTCCAACCTATTTTGGCCTGAAATTAGGCCATAATGGTATTTTTTTTATTTTTGACGTTTTTTGCTTCTTTTTTTTTTGAATTTTATATTACGCGTCGGGTATGAACGAAATGGAACGAAAATTTTTAATTTCTCCCTTTCACATCCATTTCCAGCCTATTTTGGCTTGAAATGAAGCCATAATAGTATTATTTAATTTTTTGAATTTTTTTCCTATTTTTTTGAAATTTTCTATAACGCGTCCGGTAGGAACGAAACGGAACGATAATTATTATTTTATCTCTTTCTCAACCTTTCCAATCTATTTTGGCCTGAAATTAGGCCATAATGGTATGTTTTAATTTTTTGACGTTTTTTGCTATTTTTTTGGAATTTTATATTACGCGACGGGTAGGAACGAAATGGATCGAAAATTTTTATTTTCTCCCTTTCGCAAGCATTTCCAACCTTTTTTTGCTTTAAATGATTCCATAACGGTATTTTTTAATTTTTTGAACTTTTTTGTATTTTTTTTAGAATTTTCTATTACGCTTCGGGTAGGAACGAAACGGAACGATAATTTTTATTTTCTCCATTTCTTGGAATTTTCCTACCTATTTTGGCTTTAAATGAAGCCATAATGGTATTTTTTAATTTTTTTAATTTTTTTGCGATTTTTTTAAAATTTTCTATAACGCGTCCGGTAGGAACGAAACGGAACGATAATTTCTAGTTTCTCCCTTTCTCAACCTTCGCCAACCTATTTTAGCCTGAAATTAGGCCATAATGGTATTTTTTTTTTTAATTTTTTGCCGTTTTTTGCTATTTTTTTGGAATTTTATATTACGCGATAGGTAGGAATGAAATGGAACGAAAATTTTTATTTTCTCACTTTCTCAGCCTTCTCCAACCTATTTTGGCCTGAAATTAGGCGATAATGGTATTTTTTAATTTTTTGACGTTTTTTGCTGTTTTTTTGGAATTTTATATTACGCGACGGGTAGGAAAGAAATTGAACGAAAATTTTTATTTTCTCACTTTCTCAGCCTTCTCCAACCTATTTTGGCCTGAAATTAGGCCATAATGGTATTTTTTAATTATTTGTCGTTTTTTGCTATTTTTTTGGAATTTTATATTACGCGACGGGTAGGAACGAAATGGACCGAAAATTTTTATTTGCTCCCTTTCACAAGCATTTCCAACCTATTTTTGCTTTAAATGATTCCATAACGGTATTTTTTAATTTTTTGAACTTTTTTGTTATTTTTGTAAAATTTTCTATTACGCTTCGGGTAGGAACGAAACGGAACTATAATTTTTATTTTCTCCCTTTCTAGGAATTTTTCAACCTATTTTGGCTTAAAATGAAGCCATAATGGTATTTTTTAATTTTTTAAATTTTTTGCTATTTTTTTTAAATTTTCTATAACGCGTCCGGTAGGAACGAAACGGAACGATAATTATTATTTTATCTCTATCTCAACCTTTCCCATCTATTTTCGCCTGAAATTAGGCCATAATAGTATTTTTTAATTTTTTGAGGTTTTTTACTATTTTTTTGGTATTTTATATTACGCGACGGGTAAGAAAGAAATGGACCGAAAATTTTTATTTTCTCCCTTTCACAAGCATTTCCAACCTATTTTTGCTTTAAATGATTCCATAACGGTATTTTTTAATTTTTTGAACTTTTTTGTTATTTTTTTAGAATTTTCTATTACGCTACGGGTAGGAACGAAACGGAACGATAATTTTTATTTTCTCCCTTTCTAGGAATTTTTCTACCTATTTTGGCTTAAAATGAAGCCATAATGGTATTTTTTAATTTTTTTAATTTTTTTGCTACTTTTTTGGAATTTTCTATTACGCGTCGGGTAGGAACGAAATGGAACGAAAATTTTGATTCTCTCCATTTCACATCCATTTCCCCCCTATTTTGGCTTTAAATGACTCCATAATCGTATTTTTTAATTTTTTGAATTTTTTTGCTTTGTTTTTAGAATTTTCTATTTCGCTTCGGGTTAGAACGAAACGAAACGATAATTTTTATTTTCTCCCTTTCTCGGACATTTCAAATCTATTTTGGCTTGAAATGAAGCCATAATGTTATTTTTTAGTTTTTCTAATTTTTTGCTATCTTTTTAGAATTTTCTATTTCGCTTCGGGTTGGATCGAAACGGAACGATAATTTTTATTTTCTCCGTTTCTCGGACTTTTCCAACCTATTTTGGCTTCAAATGAAGCCATTACGGTATTTTTTAATTTTTAAAATTTTTTTCCTATTTTTTTCAAATTTTCTCTGACGCGTCGGGTAGGAACGAAACGGAACGATAATTTTTATTTTCTCTCTTTCTCAGCCTTTTCCAACCTATTTAGGCTTAAAATGATTCCATAATGGTATTTTATAATTTTACGAATTTTTTTGCTATTTTTTTGGAATTTTCTATTACGCGTCGGGTCGGAACGAAAATTTTTATTTTCTCCCTTTCACATCCATTTCCTACCTATTTTGGCTTTATATGACTCCATAATGGTATTTTTTTAATTTTTTGAACTTTTTTGCTATTTTTTTAGAATTTCCTATTACGCTTCGGGTTGGAACGAAACGGAACGATAATTTTTCATTTCTCCCTTTCTCGGACTTTTCCAACCTATTTTGGCTGGAAATGAAGCCATAACGGTATTTTCTAATTTTTTGAATTGTTTCCCTATTTTTTTTAAATTTTCTATAACGCGTCGAGTAGGAACGAAACGGAATGATAATTTTTATTTTCCCTATTTCTCAGCCTTTTCCAACCTATTTTGGCTTAAAATGAATCCATAATGGTATTTTTGGATTTTTTGAATTTTTTTCGTATATTTTTTAAATTTTCTCTGACGCGTCAGGTAGGAACTAAACGGAACGATAATTATTATTTTATCTCTTTCTCAACCTTTCCAATCTATTTTGGCCTGAAATTAGGCCATAATGGTATTTTTTTAATTTTTTGACGTTTTTTGCTATTTTTTTGGAATTTTATATTACGAGACGGGTAGGAACGAAATGGAACGAAAATTTTTATTTTCTCACTTTCTTAGCTTTCTCCAACCTATTTTGGCCTGAAATTAGGCCATTACGGTGTTTTTTTATTTTTTGACGATTTTTGCTATTTTTTTGGAATTTCATATTACGCGTCGGGTAGGAACGAAATTGAACGAAAATTTTTAATTTCTCCCTTTCTCATCAATTTCCAGCCTATTTTGGCTTGAAATGAAGCCATAATGGTATTATTTAATTTTTTGAATTCTTTTCCTTATTTTAAAAAAATTTTCTGTAATGCGACCGGTTGGAACGAAACGGAACGATAATTTTTATTTTCTCACTTTCTTAGCCTTCTCCAACATATTTTGGCCTGAAATTAGGCCATAATTGTATTTTTTTTAATTTTTTGATGTTTTTTGCTATTTTTTTGGAATTTTATATTACGCGACGGGTAGGAACGAAATGGAACGAAAATTTTTATTTTCTCCCTTCCACATGCATTTCCAACCTATTTTTGCATTAAATGATTCCATAATGGTATTTTTTAATTTTTTGAACTTTTTTGTTATTTTTTTAGAATTTTCTATTACGCTTCGGGTAGGAACGAAACGGAACGATAATTTTTCATTTCTGCCTTTCTCGGACTTTTCCAACCTATTTTGCCTGGAAATGAAGCCATAACGGTATTTTCTAATTTTTTGAATTGTTTCCCTATTTTTTTTAAATTTTCTATAACGCGTCGAGTAGGAACGAAATGGAATGATAATTTTCATTTTCCCTATTTCTCAGCCTTTTCCAACCTATTTTGGCATAAAATGAATCCATAATGGTATTTTTGAATTTTTTGAATTTTTTTCGTATATTTTTTAAATTTTCTCTGACGCGTCAGGTAGGAACTAAACGGAACGATAATTATTATTTTATCTCTTTCTCAACCTTTCCAATCTATTTTGGCCTGAAATTAGGCCATAATGGTATTTTTTAATTTTTTGACGTTTTTTGCTATTTTTTTGGAATTTTATATTACGCGACGGATAGGAACGAAATGGACCGAAAATTTTTATTTTCTCCCTTTCACAAGCATTTCCAACCTATTTTTGCTTTAAATGATTCCATAACGGTAATTTTTAATTTTTTGAACTTTTTTGTTATTTTTTTAGAATTTTCTACTACGCTTCGGGTAGGAACGAAACGGAACGATAATTTTTATTTTCTCCCTTTCTTGGAATTTCCAACCTATTTTGGCTTGAAATGAAGTCATAGTGGTATTTTTTAATTTTTTTGCTATTTTTTGGAATTTTCTATTACGCGTCGGGTAGGAACGAAATGGAACGAAAATTTTGATTTTCTCTCTTTCACATCCATTTCCCACCTATTTTGGCTTTAAATGACTCCATAATCGTATTTTTTAATTTTTTGAATTTTTTTGCTATGTTTTTAGAATTTTCTATTTTGCTTCGGGTTAGAACGAAACGAAACGATAATTATTGTTTCTGCTCTTTCTCAGCCTTTTCCAACCTATTTTGACCTGAAATTAGGCCATAATGGTATTTTTTAATTTTTTGACGTTTTTTGCTAATTTTTTGAAATTTTATATTATGCGTTGGGTTGGAACGAAACGAAACGAAAATTTTTATTTTCTCCCTTTCTCATCCACTTCCAGCCTATTTTGGCTGGAAATGATGCCATAACGGTATTTTTTAATTTTTTGATTTTTTTGGCTATTTTTTTGAAATTTTCTACAACGCGTCACGTACGAACGAAACGGAACGATAATTTTTATTTTCTCTCTTTCTCAGCCTTTTCCAACCTATTTAGGCTTAAAATGATTCCATAATGGTATTTTATAATTTTACGAATTTTTTTGCTATTTTTTTGGAATTTTCTATTACGCGTCGGGTCGGAACGAAAATTTTTATTTTCTCCCTTTCACATCCATTTCCTACCTATTTTGGCTTTATATGACTCCATAATGGTATTTTTTTAATTTTTTGAACTTTTTTGCTATTTTTTTAGAATTTCCTATTACGCTTCGGGTTGGAACGAAACGGAACGATAATTTTTCATTTCTCCCTTTCTCGGACTTTTCCAACCTATTTTGGCTGGAAATGAAGCCATAACGGTATTTTCTAATTTTTTGAATTGTTTCCCTATTTTTTTTAAATTTTCTATAACGCGTCGAGTAGGAACGAAACGGAATGATAATTTTTATTTTCCCTATTTCTCAGCCTTTTCCAACCTATTTTGGCTTAAAATGAATCCATAATGGTATTTTTGAATTTTTTGAATTTTTTTCGTATATTTTTTAAATTTTCTCTGACGCGTCAGGTAGGAACTAAACGGAACGATAATTATTATTTTATCTCTTTCTCAACCTTTCCAATCTATTTTGGCCTGAAATTAGGCCATAATGGTATTTTTTTAATTTTTTGACGTTTTTTGCTATTTTTTTGGAATTTTATTTTACGAGACGGGTAGGAACGAAATGGAACGAAAATTTTTATTTTCTCACTTTCTTAGCCTTCTCCAACCTATTTTGGCCTGAAATTAGGCCATAACGGTGTTTTTTTATTTTTTGACGATTTTTGCTATTTTTTTGGAATTTCATATTACGCGTCGGGTAGGAACGAAATTGAACGAAAATTTTTAATTTCTCCCTTTCTCATCAATTTCCAGCCTATTTTGGCTTGAAATGAAGCCATAATGGTATTATTTAATTTTTTGAATTCTTTTCCTTATTTTAAAAAAATTTTCTGTAATGCGACCGGTTGGAACGAAACGGAACGATAATTTTTATTTTCTCACTTTCTTAGCCTTCTCCAACCTATTTTGGCCTGAAATTAGGCCATAATTGTATTTTTTTTAATTTTTTGATGTTTTTTGCTATTTTTTTGGAATTTTATATTACGCGACGGGTAGGAACGAAATGGAACGAAAATTTTTATTTTCTCCCTTCCACATGCATTTCCAACCTATTTTTGCATTAAATGATTCCATAATGGTATTTTTTAATTTTTTGAACTTTTTTGTTATTTTTTTAGAATTTTCTATTACGCTTCGGGTAGGAACGAAACGGAACGATAATTTTTCATTTCTGCCTTTCTCGGACTTTTCCAACCTATTTTGGATGGAAATGAAGCCATAACGGTATTTTCTAATTTTTTGAATTGTTTCCCTATTTTTTTTAAATTTTCTATAACGCGTCGAGTAGGAACGAAATGGAATGATAATTTTCATTTTCCCTATTTCTCAGCCTTTTCCAACCTATTTTGGCATAAAATGAATCCATAATGGTATTTTTGAATTTTTTGAATTTTTTTCGTATATTTTTTAAATTTTCTCTGACGCGTCAGGTAGGAACTAAACGGAACGATAATTATTATTTTATCTCTTTCTCAACCTTTCCAATATATTTTGGCCTGAAATTAGGCCATAATGGTATTTTTTAATTTTTTGACGTTTTTTGCTATTTTTTTGGAATTTTATATTACGCGACGGGTAGGAACGAAATGGACCGAAAATTTTTATTTTCTCCCTTTCACAAGCATTTCCAACCTATTTTTGCTTTAAATGATTCCATAATGGTAATTTTTAATTTTTTGAACTTTTTTGTTATTTTTTTAGAATTTTCTACTACGCTTCGGGTAGGAACGAAACGGAACGATAATTTTTATTTTCTCCCTTTCTTGGAATTTCCAACCTATTTTGGCTTGAAATGAAGTCATAGTGGTATTTTTTAATTTTTTTGATATTTTTTTGGAATTTTCTATTACGCGACAGGTAGGAACGAAATGGAACGAAAATTTTTATTTTCTCACTTTCTCAGCCTTCTCCAACCTATTTTGGCCTGAAATTAGGCCATAATGGTATTTTTTTAATTTTTTGACGTTTTTTGCTGTTTTTTTGGAATTTTATATTACGCGACGGGTAGCAATGAAATGGAACGAAAATTTTTATTTTCTCACTTTCTCAGCCTTTTCCAACCTATTTTGGCCTGAAATTAGGTGATAATGGTATTTTTTAATTTTTTGACGTTTTTTGCTGTTTTTTTGGAATTTTATATTACGCGACGGGTAGGAATGAAATGGAACGAAAATTTTTATTTTCTCACTTTCTCAGCCTTCTCCAACCTATTTTGGCCTGAAATTAGGTGATAATGGTATTTTTTAATTTTTTGACGTTTTTTGCTGTTTTTTTGGAATTTTATATTACGCGACGGGTAGGAACGAAATTGAACGAAAATTTTTATTTTCTCACTTTCTCAGCCTTCTCCAACCTATTTTGGCCTGAAATTAGGCCATAATGGTATTTTTTAATTATTTGACGTTTTCTGCTGTTTTTTTGGAATTTTATATTACGCGACGGGTAGGAACGAAATGGACCGAAAATTTTTATTTTCTCCATTTCACAAGCATTTCCAACCTATTTTTGCTTTAAATGATTTCATAACGGTATTTTTTAATTTTTTGAACTTTTTTGTTATTTTTTTAAAATTTTCTATTACTCTTCGGGTAGGAACGAAACGGAACTATAATTTTTATTTTCTCCCTTTCTAGGAATTTTTCAACCTATTTTGGCTTAAAATGAAGCCATAATGGTATTTTTTAATTTTTTTAATTTTTTTGCTATTTTTTTTAAATTTTCTATAACGCGTCCGGTAGGAACGAAACGGAACGATAATTATTATTTTATCTCTATCTCAACCTTTCCCATCTATTTTCGCCTGAAATTAGGCCATAATAGTATTTTTTAATTATTTGACGTTTTTTGCTATTTTTTTGAAATTTTATATTACGCGACGGGTAGGAACGAAATGGACCGAAAATTTTTATTTTCTCCATTTCACAAGCATTTCCAACCTATTTTTGATTTAAATGATTCCATAACGGTATTTTTTAATTTTTTGAACTTTTTTGTATTTTTTTTTTAGAATTTTCTATTACGCTTCGGGTAGGAACGAAACGGAACGATAATTTTTATTTTCTCCATTTCTTGGAATTTTCCTACCTATTTTGGCTTTAAATGAAGCCATAATGGTATTTTTTAATTTTTTTAATTTTTTTGCGATTTTTTTAAAATTTTCTATAACGCGTCCGGTAGGAACGAAACGGAACGATAATTTCTAGTTTTTCCCTTTCTCAACCTTCTCCAACCTATTTTAGCCTGAAATTAGGCCATAATGGTTTTTTTTTTTTTAATTTTTTGCCGTTTTTTGCTATTTTTTTGGAATTTTATATTACGCGACAGGTAGGAATGAAATGGAACGAAAATTTTTATTTTCTCACTTTCTCAGCCTTCTCCAACCTATTTTGGCCTGAAATTAGGCGATAATGGTATTTTTTAATTTTTTGACGTTTTTTGCTGTTTTTTTGGAATTTTATATTACGCGACGGGTAGGAAAGAAATTGAACGAAAATTTTTATTTTCTCACTTTCTCAGCCTTCTCCAACCTATTTTGGCCTGAAATTAGGCCATAATGGTATTTTTTAATTATTTGTCGTTTTTTGCTATTTTTTTGGAATTTTATATTACGCGACGGGTAGGAACGAAATGGACCGAAAATTTTTATTTGCTCCCTTTCACAAGCATTTCCAACCTATTTTTGCTTTAAATGATTCCATAACGGTATTTTTTAATTTTTTGAACTTTTTTGTTATTTTTGTAAAATTTTCTATTACGCTTCGGGTAGGAACGAAACGGAACTATAATTTTTATTTTCTCCCTTTCTAGGAATTTTTCAACCTATTTTGCCTTAAAATGAAGCCATAATGGTATTTTTTATTTTTTAAATTTTTTTGCTATTTTTTTTAAATTTTCTATAACGCGTCCGGTAGGAACGAAACGGAACGATAATTATTATTTTATCTCTATCTCAACCTTTCCCATCTATTTTCGCCTGAAATTAGGCCATAATAGTATTTTTTAATTTTTTGAGGTTTTTTACTATTTTTTTGGTATTTTATATTACGCGACGGGTAAGAAAGAAATGGACCGAAAATTTTTATTTTCTCCCTTTCACAAGCATTTCCAACCTATTTTTGCTTTAAATGATTCCATAACGGTATTTTTTAATTTTTTGAACTTTTTTGTTATTTTTTTAGAATTTTCTATTACGCTACGGGTAGGAACGAAACGGAACGATAATTTTTATTTTCTCCCTTTCTAGGAATTTTTCTACCTATTTTGGCTTAAAATGAAGCCATAATGGTATTTTTTAATTTTTTTAATTTTTTTGCTACTTTTTTGGAATTTTCTATTACGCGTCGGGTAGGAACGAAATGGAACGAAAATTTTGATTATCTCCATTTCACATCCATTTCCCCCCTATTTTGGCTTTAAATGACTCCATAATCGTATTTTTTAATTTTTTGAATTTTTTTGCTTTGTTTTTAGAATTTTCTATTTCGCTTCGGGTTAGAACGAAACGAAACGATAATTTTTATTTTCTCCCTTTCTCGGACATTTCAAATCTATTTTGGCTTGAAATGAAGCCATAATGTTATTTTTTAGTTTTTCTAATTTTTTTGCTATCTTTTTAGAATTTTCTATTTCGCTTCGGGTTGGATCGAAACGGAACGATAATTTTTATTTTCTCCGTTTCTCGGACTTTTCCAACCTATTTTGGCTTCAAATGAAGCCATTACGGTATTTTTTAATTTTTAAAATTTTTTCCTATTTTTTTCAAATTTTCTCTGACGCGTCGGGTAGGAACGAAACGGAACGATAATTTCTAGTTTCTCTCTTTCTCAGCCTTCTCCAACCTATTTTGGCCTGAAATTAGGCCATAATGGTATTTTTTTATTTTTGACGTTTTTTGCTTTTTTTTTTTTGAATTTTATATTACGCGTCGGGTATGAACGAAATGGAACGAAAATTTTTAATTTCTCCCTTTCACATCCATTTCCAGCCTATTTTGGCTTGAAATGAAGCCATAATAGTATTATTTAATTTTTTGAATTTTTTTCCTATTTTTTTGAAATTTTCTATAACGCGTCCGGTAGGAACGAAACGGAACGATAATTATTATTTTATCTCTTTCTCAACCTTTCCAATCTATTTTGGCCTGAAATTAGGCCATAATGGTATGTTTTAATTTTTTGACGTTTTTTGCTATTTTTTTGGAATTTTATATTACGCGACGGGTAGGAACGAAATGGATCGAAAATTTTTATTTTCTCCCTTTCGCAAGCATTTCCAACCTTTTTTTGCTTTAAATGATTCCATAACGGTATTTTTTAATTTTTTGAACTTTTTTGTATTTTTTTTAGAATTTTCTATTACGATTCGGGTAGGAACGAAACGGAACGATAATTTTTATTTTCTCCCTTTCTTGGAATTTTCCTACCTATTTTGGCTTTAAATGAAGCCATAGTGGTATTTTTTAATTTTTTTAATTTTTTTGCGATTTTTTTAAAATTTTCTATAACGCGTCCGGTAGGAACGAAACGGAACGATAATTTCTAGTTTCTCCCTTTCTCAACCTTCTCCAACCTATTTTAGCCTGAAATTAGGCCATAATGGTATTTTTTTTTTAATTTTTTGACGTTTTTTGCTATTTTTTTGGAATTTTATATTACGCGACAGGTAGGAATGAAATGGAACGAAAATTTTTATTTTCTCACTTTCTCAGCCTTCTCCAACCTATTTTGGCCTGAAATTAGGCGATAATGGTATTTTTTAATTTTTTGACGTTTTTTGCTGTTTTTTTGGAATTTTATATTACGCGACGGGTAGGAACGAAATTGAACGAAAATTTTTATTTTCTCACTTTCTCAGCCTTCTCCAACCTATTTTGGCCTGAAATTAGGCCATAATGGTATTTTTTAATTATTTGTCGTTTTTTGCTATTTTTTTGGAATTTTATATTACGCGACGGGTAGGAACGAAATGGACCGAAAATTTTTATTTGCTCCCTTTCACAAGCATTTCCAACCTATTTTTGCTTTAAATGATTCCATAACGGTATTTTTTAATTTTTTGAACTTTTTTGTTATTTTTGTAAAATTTTCTATTACGCTTCGGGTAGGAACGAAACGGAACTATAATTTTTATTTTCTCCCTTTCTAGGAATTTTTCAACCTATTTTGGCTTAAAATGAAGCCATAATGGTATTTTTTAATTTTTTAAATTTTTTTGCTATTTTTTTTAAATTTTCTATAACGCGTCCGGTAGGAACGAAACGGAACGATAATTATTATTTTATCTCTATCTCAACCTTTCCCATCTATTTTCGCCTGAAATTAGGCCATAATAGTATTTTTTAATTTTTTGAGGTTTTTTACTATTTTTTTGGTATTTTATATTACGCGACGGGTAAGAAAGAAATGGACCGAAAATTTTTATTTTCTCCCTTTCACAAGCATTTCCAACCTATTTTTGCTTTAAATGATTCCATAACGGTATTTTTTAATTTTTTGAACTTTTTTGTTATTTTTTTAGAATTTTCTATTACGCTACGGGTAGGAACGAAACGGAACGATAATTTTTATTTTCTCCCTTTCTAGGAATTTTTCAACCTATTTTGGCTTAAAATGAAGCCATAATGGTATTTTTTAATTTTTTTAATTTTTTTGCTACTTTTTTGGAATTTTCTATTACGCGTCAGGTAGGAACGAAATGGAACGAAAATTTTGATTCTCTCCCTTTCACATCCATTTCCCCCCTATTTTGGCTTTAAATGACTCCATAATCGTATTTTTTAATTTTTTGAATTTTTTTGCTTTTTTTTTAGAATTTTCTATTTCGCTTCGGGTTAGAACGAAACGAAACAATAATTTTTATTTTCTCCCTTTCTCGGACATTTCAAATCTTTTTTGGCTTGAAATGAAGCCATAATGTTATTTTTTAGTTTTTCTAATTTTTTTGCTATCTTTTTAGAATTTTCTATTTCGCTTCGGGTTGGATCGAAACGGAACGATAATTTTTATTTTCTCCGTTTCTCGGACTTTTCCAACCTATTTTGGCTTCAAATGAAGCCATTACGGTATTTTTTAATTTTTAAAATTTTTTTCCTATTTTTTTCAAATTTTCTCTGACGCGTCGGGTAGGAACGAAACGGAACGATAATTTCTAGTTTCTCTCTTTCTCAGCCTTCTCCAACCTATTTTGGCCTGAAATTAATGGTATTTTTTTTAAATTTTTTGACGTTTTTTGCTATTTTTTTGAAATTTTATATTACTCGGGGGGTAGGAACGAAATGGAACGAAAATTTTTATTTCCTCACTTTCTCAGCCTTCCCCAACCTATTTTGGCCTGAAATTAGGCCATAATGGTATTTTTAATTTTTTGACATTTTTTGCTATTTTTTTTTAATTTTATATTACGAGACGGGTAGGAACGAAATGGAACGAAAATTTTTATTTTCTCACTTTCTCAGCCTTCTCCAACCTATATTGGCCTGAAATTAGGCCATAATGGTATTTTTTTATTTTTGACGTTTTTTGCTTTTTTTTTTTGAATTTTATATTACGCGTCGGGTATGAACGAAATGTAACGAAAATTTTTAATTTCTCCATTTCTCATCCATTTCCAGCCTATTTTGGCTTGAAATGAAGCCATAATAGTATTATTTAATTTTTTGAATTTTTTTCCTATTTTTTTGAAATTTTCTATAACGCGTCCGGTAGGAACGAAACGGAACGATAATTATTATTTTACCTCTTTCTCAACCTCTCCCATCTATTTTGGCCTGAAATTTGGCCATAATGGTATTTTTTAATTCTTTGACGTTTTTTGCTATTTTTTTGGAATTTTAAATTACGCGACGGGTAGGAACGAAATGGAACGAAAATTTTTATTTTCTCACTTTCTCAGCCTTCTCAAACCTATTTTGGCCTGAAATTAGGCCATAATGATATTTTTTTATTTTTGACGTTTTTTGCTTTTTTTTTTTTGAATTTTATATTAAGCGTCGGGTATGAACGAAATGGAACGAAAATTTTTAATTTCTCCCTTTCTCATCCATTTCCAGCCTAGTTTGGGTTAAAATGAAGCCATAATGGTATTTTTTAATTTTTTTTAATTTTTTTGCTATTTTTTTCGAGTTTTCTATTACGCGTCGGGTAGGAACGAAATGGAACGAAAATTTTGATTTTCTCCCTTTCACATCCATTTCCCACCTATTTTGGCTTTAAATGACTCCATAATCGTATTTTTTAATTTTTTGAATTTTTTTACTATGTTTTTAGAATTTTCTATTTCGCTTCGGGTTAGAACGAAACGAAACGATAATTTTTATTTTCTCCCTTTCTCGGCCATTTCAAATCTATTTTGGCTTGAAATGAAGCCATAATGTTATTTTTTAGTTTTTCTAATTTTTTTGCTATCTTTTTAGAATTTTCTATTTCGCTTCGGGTTGGATCGAAACGGAACGATAATTTTTATTTTCTCCGTTTCTCGGACTTTTCCAACCTATTTTGGCTTCCAATGAAGCCATTACGGTATTTTTTAATTTTTAAAATTTTTTTCCTATTTTTTTCAAATTTTCTCTGACGCGTCGGGTAGGAACGAAACGGAACGATAATTTCTAGTTTCTCTCTTTCTCAGCCTTCTCCAACCTATTTTGGCCTGAAATTAGGCCATAATGGTATTTTTTTATTTTTGACGTTTTTTGCTTTTTTTTTTTTGAATTTTATATTACGCGTCGGGTATGAACGAAATGGAACGAAAATTTTTAATTTCTCCCTTTCACATCCATTTCCAGCCTATTTTGGCTTGAAATGAAGCCATAATAGTATTATTTAATTTTTTGAATTTTTTTCCTATTTTTTTGAAATTTTCTATAACGCGTCCGGTAGGAACGAAACGGAACGATAATTATTATTTTATCTCTTTCTCAACCTTTCCAATCTATTTTGGCCTGAAATTAGGCCATAATGGTATGTTTTAATTTTTTGACGTTTTTTGCTATTTTTTTGGAATTTTATATTACGCGACGGGTAGGAACGAAATGGATCGAAAATTTTTATTTTCTCCCTTTCGCAAGCATTTCCAACCTTTTTTTGCTTTAAATGATTCCATAACGGTATTTTTTAATTTTTTGAACTTTTTTGTATTTTTTTTAGAATTTTCTATTACGATTCGGGTAGGAACGAAACGGAACGATAATTTTTATTTTCTCCCTTTCTTGGAATTTTCCTACCTATTTTGGCTTTAAATGAAGCCATAGTGGTATTTTTTAATTTTTTTAATTTTTTTGCGATTTTTTTAAAATTTTCTATAACGCGTCCGGTAGGAACGAAACGGAACGATAATTTCTAGTTTCTCCCTTTCTCAACCTTCTCCAACCTATTTTAGCCTGAAATTAGGCCATAATGGTATTTTTTTTTTAATTTTTTGACGTTTTTTGCTATTTTTTTGGAATTTTATATTACGCGACAGGTAGGAATGAAATGGAACGAAAATTTTTATTTTCTCACTTTCTCAGCCTTCTCCAACCTATTTTGGCCTGAAATTAGGCGATAATGGTATTTTTTAATTTTTTGACGTTTTTTGCTGTTTTTGTGGAATTTTATATTACGCGACGGGTAGGAACGAAATTGAACGAAAATTTTTATTTTCTCACTTTCTCAGCCTTCTCCAACCTATTTTGGCCTGAAATTAGGCCATAAAGGAATTTTTTAATTATTTGTCGTTTTTTGCTATTTTTTTGGAATTTTATATTACGCGACGGGTAGGAACGAAATGGACCGAAAATTTTTATTTGCTCCCTTTCACAAGCATTTCAAACCTATTTTTGCTTTAAATGATTCCATAACGGTATTTTTTAATTTTTTGAACTTTTTTGTTATTTTTGTAAAATTTTCTATTACGCTTCGGGTAGGAACGAAACGGAACTATAATTTTTATTTTCTCCCTTTCTAGGAATTTTTCAACCTATTTTGGCTTAAAATGAAGCCATAATGGTATTTTTTAATTTTTTAAATTTTTTTGCTATTTTTTTTAAATTTTCTATAACGCGTCCGGTAGGAACGAAACGGAACGATAATTATTATTTTATCTCTATCTCAACCTTTCCCATCTATTTTCGCCTGAAATTAGGCCATAATAGTATTTTTTAATTTTTTGAGGTTTTTTACTATTTTTTTGGTATTTTATATTACGCGACGGGTAAGAAAGAAATGGTCCGAAAATTTTTATTTTCTCCCTTTCACAAGCATTTCCAACCTATTTTAGCTTTAAATGATTCCATAACGGTATTTTTTAATTTTTTGAACTTTTTTGTTATTTTTTTAGAATTTTCTATTACGCTACGGGTAGGAACGAAACGGAACGATAATTTTTATTTTCTCCCTTTCTAGGAATTTTTCAACCTATTTTGGCTCAAAATGAAGCCATAATGGTATTTTTTAATTTTTTTAATTTTTTTGCTACTTTTTTGGAATTTTCTATTACGCGTCGGGTAGGAACGAAATGGAACGAAAATTTTGATTCTCTCCCTTTCACATCCATTTCCCCCCTATTTTGGTTTTAAATGACTCCATAATCGTATTTTTTAATTTTTTGAATTTTTTTGCTTTGTTTTTAGAATTTTCTATTTCGCTTCGGGTTAGAACGAAACGAAACAATAATTTTTATTTTCTCCCTTTCTCGGACATTTCAAATCTTTTTTGGCTTGAAATGAAGCCATAATGTTATTTTTTAGTTTTTCTAATTTTTTTGCTATCTTTTTAGAATTTTCTATTTCGCTTCGGGTTGGATCGAAACGGAACGATAATTTTTATTTTCTCCGTTTCTCGGACTTTTCCAACCTATTTTGGCTTCAAATGAAGCCATTACGGTATTTTTTAATTTTTAAAATTTTTTTCCTATTTTTTTCAAATTTTCTCTGACGCGTCGGGTAGGAACGAAACGGAACGATAATTTCTAGTTTCTCTCTTTCTCAGCCTTCTCCAACCTATTTTGGCCTGAAATTAATGGTATTTTTTTGAAATTTTTTGACGTTTTTTGCTATTTTTTTGAAATTTTATATTACGCGGGGGGTAGGAACGAAATGGAACGAAAATTTTTATTTCCTCACTTTCTCAGCCTTCCCCAACCTATTTTGGCCTGAAATTAGGCCATAATGGTATTTTTAATTTTTTGACATTTTTTGCTATTTTTTTTTAATTTTATATTACGAGACGGGTAGGAACGAAATGGAACGAAAATTTTTATTTTCTCACTTTCTCAGCCTTCTCCAACCTATACTGGCCTAAAATTAGGCCATAATGGTATTTTTTTATTTTTGACGTTTTTTGCTTTTTTTTTTTGAATTTTATATTACGCGTCGGGTATGAACGAAATGTAACGAAAATTTTTAATTTCTCCATTTCTCATCCATTTCCAGCCTATTTTGGCTTGAAATGAAGCCATAATAGTATTATTTAATTTTTTGAATTTTTTTCCTATTTTTTTGAAATTTTCTATAACGCGTCCGGTAGGAACGAAACGGAACGATAATTATTATTTTACCTCTTTCTCAACCTCTCCCATCTATTTTGGCCTGAAATTTGGCCATAATGGTATTTTTTAATTCTTTGACGTTTTTTGCTATTTTTTTGGAATTTTAAATTACGCGACGGGTAGGAACGAAATGGAACGAAAATTTTTATTTTCTCACTTTCTCAGCCTTCTCAAACCTATTTTGGCCTGAAATTAGGCCATAATGGTATTTTTTTATTTTTGACGTTTTTTGCTTTTTTTTTTTTGAATTTTATATTAAGCGTCGGGTATGAACGAAATGGAACGAAAATTTTTAATTTCTCCCTTTCTCATCCATTTCCAGCCTAGTTTGGGTTAAAATGAAGCCATAATGGTATTTTTTAATTTTTTTTAATTTTTTTGCTATTTTTTTCGAGTTTTCTATTACGCGTCGGGTAGGAACGAAATGGAACGAAAATTTTGATTTTCTCCCTTTCACATCCATTTCCCACCTATTTTGGCTTTAAATGACTCCATAATCGTATTTTTTAATTTTTTGAATTTTTTTACTATGTTTTTAGAATTTTCTATTTCGCTTCGGGTTAGAACGAAACGAAACGATAATTTTTATTTTCTCCCTTTCTCGGACATTTCAAATCTATTTTGGCTTGAAATGAAGCCATAATGTTATTTTTTAGTTTTTCTAATTTTTTTGCTATCTTTTTAGAATTTTCTATTTCGCTTCGGGTTGGATCGAAACGGAACGATAATTTTTATTTTCTCCGTTTCTCGGACTTTTCCAACCTATTTTGGCTTCCAATGAAGCCATTACGGTATTTTTTAATTTTTAAAATTTTTTTCTTATTTTTTTCAAATTTTCTCTGACGCGTCGGGTAGGAACGAAACGGAACGATAATTTCTAGTTTCTCTCTTTCTCAGCCTTCTCCAACCTATTTTGGCCTGAAATTAGGCCATAATGGTATTTTTTTATTTTTGACGTTTTTTGCTTTTTTTTTTTTGAATTTTATATTACGCGTCGGGTATGAACGAAATGGAACGAAAATTTTTAATTTCTCCCTTTCACATCCATTTCCAGCCTATTTTGGCTTGAAATGAAGCCATAATAGTATTATTTAATTTTTTGAATTTTTTTCCTATTTTTTTGAAATTTTCTATAACGCGTCCGGTAGGAACGAAACGGAACGATAATTATTATTTTATCTCTTTCTCAACCTTTCCAATCTATTTTGGCCTGAAATTAGGCCATAATGGTATGTTTTAATTTTTTGACGTTTTTTGCTATTTTTTTGGAATTTTATATTACGCGACGGGTAGGAACGAAATGGATCGAAAATTTTTATTTTCTCCCTTTCGCAAGCATTTCCAACCTTTTTTTGCTTTAAATGATTCCATAACGGTATTTTTTAATTTTTTGAACTTTTTTGTATTTTTTTTAGAATTTTCTATTACGATTCGGGTAGGAACGAAACGGAACGATAATTTTTATTTTCTCCCTTTCTTGGAATTTTCCTACCTATTTTGGCTTTAAATGAAGCCATAGTGGTATTTTTTAATTTTTTTAATTTTTTTGCGATTTTTTTAAAATTTTCTATAACGCGTCCGGTAGGAACGAAACGGAACGATAATTTCTAGTTTCTCCCTTTCTCAACCTTCTCCAACCTATTTTAGCCTGAAATTAGGCCATAATGGTATTTTTTTTTTTAATTTTTTGACGTTTTTTGCTATTTTTTTGGAATTTTATATTACGCGACAGGTAGGAATGAAATGGAACGAAAATTTTTATTTTCTCACTTTCTCAGCCTTCTCCAACCTATTTGGGCCTGAAATTAGGCGATAATGGTATTTTTTAATTTTTTGACGTTTTTTGCTGTTTTTTTGGAATTTTATATTACGCGACGGGTAGGAACGAAATTGAACGAAAATTTTTATTTTCTCACTTTCTCAGCCTTCTCCAACCTATTTTGGCCTGAAATTAGGCCATAATGGTATTTTTTAATTATTTGTCGTTTTTTGCTACTTTTTTGGAATTTTCTATTACGCGTCGGGTAGGAACGAAATGGAACGAAAATTTTGATTCTCTCCCTTTCACATCCATTTCCCCCCTATTTTGGTTTTAAATGACTCCATAATCGTATTTTTTAATTTTTTGAATTTTTTTGCTTTGTTTTTAGAATTTTCTATTTCGCTTCGGGTTAGAACGAAACGAAACAATAATTTTTATTTTCTCCCTTTCTCGGACATTTCAAATCTTTTTTGGCTTGAAATGAAGCCATAATGTTATTTTTTAGTTTTTCTAATTTTTTTGCTATCTTTTTAGAATTTTCTATTTCGCTTCGGGTTGGATCGAAACGGAACGATAATTTTTATTTTCTCCGTTTCTCGGACTTTTCCAACCTATTTTGGCTTCAAATGAAGCCATTACGGTATTTTTTAATTTTTAAAATTTTTTTCCTATTTTTTTCAAATTTTCTCTGACGCGTCGGGTAGGAACGAAACGGAACGATAATTTCTAGTTTCTCTCTTTCTCAGCCTTCTCCAACCTATTTTGGCCTGAAATTAATGGTATTTTTTTGAAATTTTTTGACGTTTTTTGCTATTTTTTTGAAATTTTATATTACGCGGGGGGTAGGAACGAAATGGAACGAAAATTTTTATTTCCTCACTTTCTCAGCCTTCCCCAACCTATTTTGGCCTGAAATTAGGCCATAATGGTATTTTTAATTTTTTGACATTTTTTGCTATTTTTTTTTAATTTTATATTACGAGACGGGTAGGAACGAAATGGAACGAAAATTTTTATTTTCTCACTTTCTCAGCCTTCTCCAACCTATACTGGCCTAAAATTAGGCCATAATGGTATTTTTTTATTTTTGACGTTTTTTGCTTTTTTTTTTTGAATTTTATATTACGCGTCGGGTATGAACGAAATGTAACGAAAATTTTTAATTTCTCCATTTCTCATCCATTTCCAGCCTATTTTGGCTTGAAATGAAGCCATAATAGTATTATTTAATTTTTTGAATTTTTTTCCTATTTTTTTGAAATTTTCTATAACGCGTCCGGTAGGAACGAAACGGAACGATAATTATTATTTTACCTCTTTCTCAACCTCTCCCATCTATTTTGGCCTGAAATTTGGCCATAATGGTATTTTTTAATTCTTTGACGTTTTTTGCTATTTTTTTGGAATTTTAAATTACGCGACGGGTAGGAACGAAATGGAACGAAAATTTTTATTTTCTCACTTTCTCAGCCTTCTCAAACCTATTTTGGCCTGAAATTAGGCCATAATGGTATTTTTTTATTTTTGACGTTTTTTGCTTTTTTTTTTTTGAATTTTATATTAAGCGTCGGGTATGAACGAAATGGAACGAAAATTTTTAATTTCTCCCTTTCTCATCCATTTCCAGCCTAGTTTGGGTTAAAATGAAGCCATAATGGTATTTTTTAATTTTTTTTAATTTTTTTGCTATTTTTTTCGAGTTTTCTATTACGCGTCGGGTAGGAACGAAATGGAACGAAAATTTTGATTTTCTCCCTTTCACATCCATTTCCCACCTATTTTGGCTTTAAATGACTCCATAATCGTATTTTTTAATTTTTTGAATTTTTTTACTATGTTTTTAGAATTTTCTATTTCGCTTCGGGTTAGAACGAAACGAAACGATAATTTTTATTTTCTCCCTTTCTCGGACATTTCAAATCTATTTTGGCTTGAAATGAAGCCATAATGTTATTTTTTAGTTTTTCTAATTTTTTTGCTATCTTTTTAGAATTTTCTATTTCGCTTCGGGTTGGATCGAAACGGAACGATAATTTTTATTTTCTCCGTTTCTCGGACTTTTCCAACCTATTTTGGCTTCCAATGAAGCCATTACGGTATTTTTTAATTTTTAAAATTTTTTTCTTATTTTTTTCAAATTTTCTCTGACGCGTCGGGTAGGAACGAAACGGAACGATAATTTCTAGTTTCTCTCTTTCTCAGCCTTCTCCAACCTATTTTGGCCTGAAATTAGGCCATAATGGTATTTTTTTATTTTTGACGTTTTTTGCTTTTTTTTTTTTGAATTTTATATTACGCGTCGGGTATGAACGAAATGGAACGAAAATTTTTAATTTCTCCCTTTCACATCCATTTCCAGCCTATTTTGGCTTGAAATGAAGCCATAATAGTATTATTTAATTTTTTGAATTTTTTTCCTATTTTTTTGAAATTTTCTATAACGCGTCCGGTAGGAACGAAACGGAACGATAATTATTATTTTATCTCTTTCTCAACCTTTCCAATCTATTTTGGCCTGAAATTAGGCCATAATGGTATGTTTTAATTTTTTGACGTTTTTTGCTATTTTTTTGGAATTTTATATTACGCGACGGGTAGGAACGAAATGGATCGAAAATTTTTATTTTCTCCCTTTCGCAAGCATTTCCAACCTTTTTTTGCTTTAAATGATTCCATAACGGTATTTTTTAATTTTTTGAACTTTTTTGTATTTTTTTTAGAATTTTCTATTACGATTCGGGTAGGAACGAAACGGAACGATAATTTTTATTTTCTCCCTTTCTTGGAATTTTCCTACCTATTTTGGCTTTAAATGAAGCCATAGTGGTATTTTTTAATTTTTTTAATTTTTTTGCGATTTTTTTAAAATTTTCTATAACGCGTCCGGTAGGAACGAAACGGAACGATAATTTCTAGTTTCTCCCTTTCTCAACCTTCTCCAACCTATTTTAGCCTGAAATTAGGCCATAATGGTATTTTTTTTTTTAATTTTTTGACGTTTTTTGCTATTTTTTTGGAATTTTATATTACGCGACAGGTAGGAATGAAATGGAACGAAAATTTTTATTTTCTCACTTTCTCAGCCTTCTCCAACCTATTTGGGCCTGAAATTAGGCGATAATGGTATTTTTTAATTTTTTGACGTTTTTTGCTGTTTTTTTGGAATTTTATATTACGCGACGGGTAGGAACGAAATTGAACGAAAATTTTTATTTTCTCACTTTCTCAGCCTTCTCCAACCTATTTTGGCCTGAAATTAGGCCATAATGGTATTTTTTAATTATTTGTCGTTTTTTGCTATTTTTTTGGAATTTTATATTACGCGACGGGTAGGAACGAAATGGACCGAAAATTTTTATTTGCTCCCTTTCACAAGCATTTCAAACCTATTTTTGCTTTAAATGATTCCATAACGGTATTTTTTAATTTTTTGAATTTTTTTGCTTTGTTTTTAGAATTTTCTATTTCGCTTCGGGTTAGAACGAAACGAAACAATAATTTTTATTTTCTCCCTTTCTCGGACATTTCAAATCTTTTTTGGCTTGAAATGAAGCCATAATGTTATTTTTTAGTTTTTCTAATTTTTTTGCTATCTTTTTAGAATTTTCTATTTCGCTTCGGGTTGGATCGAAACGGAACGATAATTTTTATTTTCTCCGTTTCTCGGACTTTTCCAACCTATTTTGGCTTCAAATGAAGCCATTACGGTATTTTTTAATTTTTAAAATTTTTTTCCTATTTTTTTCAAATTTTCTCTGACGCGTCGGGTAGGAACGAAACGGAACGATAATTTCTAGTTTCTCTCTTTCTCAGCCTTCTCCAACCTATTTTGGCCTGAAATTAATGGTATTTTTTTTAAATTTTTTGACGTTTTTTGCTATTTTTTTGAAATTTTATATTACGCGGGGGGTAGGAACGAAATGGAACGAAAATTTTTATTTCCTCACTTTCTCAGCCTTCCCCAACCTATTTTGGCCTGAAATTAGGCCATAATGGTATTTTTAATTTTTTGACATTTTTTGCTATTTTTTTTTAATTTTATATTACGAGACGGGTAGGAACGAAATGGAACGAAAATTTTTATTTTCTCACTTTCTCAGCCTTCTCCAACCTATACTGGCCTAAAATTAGGCCATAATGGTATTTTTTTATTTTTGACGTTTTTTGCTTTTTTTTTTTGAATTTTATATTACGCGTCGGGTATGAACGAAATGTAACGAAAATTTTTAATTTCTCCATTTCTCATCCATTTCCAGCCTATTTTGGCTTGAAATGAAGCCATAATAGTATTATTTAATTTTTTGAATTTTTTTCCTATTTTTTTGAAATTTTCTATAACGCGTCCGGTAGGAACGAAACGGAACGATAATTATTATTTTACCTCTTTCTCAACCTCTCCCATCTATTTTGGCCTGAAATTTGGCCATAATGGTATTTTTTAATTCTTTGACGTTTTTTGCTATTTTTTTGGAATTTTAAATTACGCGACGGGTAGGAACGAAATGGAACGAAAATTTTTATTTTCTCACTTTCTCAGCCTTCTCAAACCTATTTTGGCCTGAAATTAGGCCATAATGGTATTTTTTTATTTTTGACGTTTTTTGCTTTTTTTTTTTTGAATTTTATATTAAGCGTCGGGTATGAACGAAATGGAACGAAAATTTTTAATTTCTCCCTTTCTCATCCATTTCCAGCCTAGTTTGGGTTAAAATGAAGCCATAATGGTATTTTTTAATTTTTTTTAATTTTTTTGCTATTTTTTTCGAGTTTTCTATTACGCGTCGGGTAGGAACGAAATGGAACGAAAATTTTGATTTTCTCCCTTTCACATCCATTTCCCACCTATTTTGGCTTTAAATGACTCCATAATCGTATTTTTTAATTTTTTGAATTTTTTTACTATGTTTTTAGAATTTTCTATTTCGCTTCGGGTTAGAACGAAACGAAACGATAATTTTTATTTTCTCCCTTTCTCGGACATTTCAAATCTATTTTGGCTTGAAATGAAGCCATAATGTTATTTTTTAGTTTTTCTAATTTTTTTGCTATCTTTTTAGAATTTTCTATTTCGCTTCGGGTTGGATCGAAACGGAACGATAATTTTTATTTTCTCCGTTTCTCGGACTTTTCCAACCTATTTTGGCTTCCAATGAAGCCATTACGGTATTTTTTAATTTTTAAAATTTTTTTCTTATTTTTTTCAAATTTTCTCTGACGCGTCGGGTAGGAACGAAACGGAACGATAATTTCTAGTTTCTCTCTTTCTCAGCCTTCTCCAACCTATTTTGGCCTGAAATTAGGCCATAATGGTATTTTTTTATTTTTGACGTTTTTTGCTTTTTTTTTTTTGAATTTTATATTACGCGTCGGGTATGAACGAAATGGAACGAAAATTTTTAATTTCTCCCTTTCACATCCATTTCCAGCCTATTTTGGCTTGAAATGAAGCCATAATAGTATTATTTAATTTTTTGAATTTTTTTCCTATTTTTTTGAAATTTTCTATAACGCGTCCGGTAGGAACGAAACGGAACGATAATTATTATTTTATCTCTTTCTCAACCTTTCCAATCTATTTTGGCCTGAAATTAGGCCATAATGGTATGTTTTAATTTTTTGACGTTTTTTGCTATTTTTTTGGAATTTTATATTACGCGACGGGTAGGAACGAAATGGATCGAAAATTTTTATTTTCTCCCTTTCGCAAGCATTTCCAACCTTTTTTTGCTTTAAATGATTCCATAACGGTATTTTTTAATTTTTTGAACTTTTTTGTATTTTTTTTAGAATTTTCTATTACGATTCGGGTAGGAACGAAACGGAACGATAATTTTTATTTTCTCCCTTTCTTGGAATTTTCCTACCTATTTTGGCTTTAAATGAAGCCATAGTGGTATTTTTTAATTTTTTTAATTTTTTTGCGATTTTTTTAAAATTTTCTATAACGCGTCCGGTAGGAACGAAACGGAACGATAATTTCTAGTTTCTCCCTTTCTCAACCTTCTCCAACCTATTTTAGCCTGAAATTAGGCCATAATGGTATTTTTTTTTTTAATTTTTTGACGTTTTTTGCTATTTTTTTGGAATTTTATATTACGCGACAGGTAGGAATGAAATGGAACGAAAATTTTTATTTTCTCACTTTCTCAGCCTTCTCCAACCTATTTGGGCCTGAAATTAGGCGATAATGGTATTTTTTAATTTTTTGACGTTTTTTGCTGTTTTTTTGGAATTTTATATTACGCGACGGGTAGGAACGAAATTGAACGAAAATTTTTATTTTCTCACTTTCTCAGCCTTCTCCAACCTATTTTGGCCTGAAATTAGGCCATAATGGTATTTTTTAATTATTTGTCGTTTTTTGCTATTTTTTTGGAATTTTATATTACGCGACGGGTAGGAACGAAATGGACCGAAAATTTTTATTTGCTCCCTTTCACAAGCATTTCAAACCTATTTTTGCTTTAAATGATTCCATAACGGTATTTTTTAATTTTTTGAACTTTTTTGTTATTTTTGTAAAATTTTCTATTACGCTTCGGGTAGGAACGAAACGGAACTATAATTTTTATTTTCTCCCTTTCTAGGAATTTTTCAACCTATTTTGGCTTAAAATGAAGCCATAATGGTATTTTTTAATTTTTTAAATTTTTTTGCTATTTTTTTTAAATTTTCTATAACGCGTCCGGTAGGAACGAAACGGAACGATAATTATTATTTTATCTCTATCTCAACCTTTCCCATCTATTTTCGCCTGAAATTAGGCCATAATAGTATTTTTTAATTTTTTGAGGTTTTTTACTATTTTTTTATTATTTTATATTACGCGACGGGTAAGAAAGAAATGGACCGAAAATTTTTATTTTCTCCATTTCACAAGCATTTCCAACCTATTTTTGCTTTAAATGATTCCATAACGGTATTTTTTAATTTTTTGAACTTTTTTGTTATTTTTTTAGAATTTTCTATTACGCTACGGGTAGGAACGAAACGGAACGATAATTTTTATTTTCTCCCTTTCTAGGAATTTTTCAACCTATTTTGGCTTAAAATGAAGCCATAATGGTATTTTTTAATTTTTTTAATTTTTTTGCTACTTTTTTGGAATTTTCTATTACGCGTCGGGTAGGAACGAAATGGAACGAAAATTTTGATTCTCTCCCTTTCACATCCATTTCCCCCCTATTTTGGCTTTAAATGACTCCATAATCGTATTTTTTAATTTTTTGAATTTTTTTGCTTTGTTTTTAGAATTTTCTATTTCGCTTCGGGTTAGAACGAAACGAAACAATAATTTTTATTTTCTCCCTTTCTCGGACATTTCAAATCTTTTTTGGCTTGAAATGAAGCCATAATGTTATTTTTTAGTTTTTCTAATTTTTTTGCTATCTTTTTAGAATTTTCTATTTCGCTTCGGGTTGGATCGAAACGGAACGATAATTTTTATTTTCTCCGTTTCTCGGACTTTTCCAACCTATTTTGGCTTCAAATGAAGCCATTACGGTATTTTTTAATTTTTAAAATTTTTTTCCTATTTTTTTCAAATTTTCTCTGACGCGTCGGGTAGGAACGAAACGGAACGATAATTTCTAGTTTCTCTCTTTCTCAGCCTTCTCCAACCTATTTTGGCCTGAAATTAGGCCATAATGGTATTTTTTTATTTTTGACGTTTTTTGCTTTTTTTTTTTTGAATTTTATATTACGCGTCGGGTATGAACGAAATGGAACGAAAATTTTTAATTTCTCCCTTTCACATCCATTTCCAGCCTATTTTGGCTTGAAATGAAGCCATAATAGTATTATTTAATTTTTTGAATTTTTTTCCTATTTTTTTGAAATTTTCTATAACGCGTCCGGTAGGAACGAAACGGAACGATAATTATTATTTTATCTCTTTCTCAACCTTTCCAATCTATTTTGGCCTGAAATTAGGCCATAATGGTATGTTTTAAATTTTTGACGTTTTTTGCTATTTTTTTGGAATTTTATATTACGCGACGGGTAGGAACGAAATGGATCGAAAATTTTTATTTTCTCCCTTTCGCAAGCATTTCCAACCTTTTTTTGTTTTAAATGATTCCATAACGGTATTTTTTAATTTTTTGAACTTTTTTGTATTTTTTTTAGAATTTTCTATTACGATTCGGGTAGGAACGAAACGGAACGATAATTTTTATTTTCTCCCTTTCTTGGAATTTTCCTACCTATTTTGGCTTTAAATGAAGCCATAGTGGTATTTTTTAATTTTTTTAATTTTTTTGCGATTTTTTTAAAATTTTCTATAACGCGTCCGGTAGGAACGAAACGGAACGATAATTTCTAGTTTCTCCCTTTCTCAACCTTCTCCAACCTATTTTAGCCTGAAATTAGGCCATAATGGTATTTTTTTTTTAATTTTTTGACGTTTTTTGCTATTTTTTTGGAATTTTATATTACGCGACAGGTAGGAATGAAATGGAACGAAAATTTTTATTTTCTCACTTTCTCAGCCTTCTCCAACCTATTTTGGCCTGAAATTAGGCGATAATGGTATTTTTTAATTTTTTGACGTTTTTTGCTGTTTTTTTGGAATTTTATATTACGCGACGGGTAGGAACGAAATTGAACGAAAATTTTTATTTTCACACTTTCTCAGCCTTCTCCAACCTATTTTGGCCTGAAATTAGGCCATAATGGTATTTTTTAATTATTTGTCGTTTTTTGCTATTTTTTTGGAATTTTATATTACGCGACGGGTAGGAACGAAATGGACCGAAAATTTTTATTTGCTCCCTTTCACAAGCATTTCAAACCTATTTTTGCTTTAAATGATTCCATAACGGTATTTTTTAATTTTTTGAACTTTTTTGTTATTTTTGTAAAATTTTCTATTACGCTTCGGGTAGGAACGAAACGGAACTATAATTTTTATTTTCTCCCTTTCTAGGAATTTTTCAACCTATTTTGGCTTAAACTGAAGCCATAATGGTATTTTTTAATTTTTTAAATTTTTTTGCTATTTTTTTTAAATTTTCTATAACGCGTCCGGTAGGAACGAAACGGAACGATAATTATTATTTTATCTCTATCTCAACCTTTCCCATCTATTTTCGCCTGAAATTAGGCCATAATAGTATTTTTTAATTTTTTGAGGTTTTTTACTATTTTTTTGGTATTTTATATTACGCGACGGGTAAGAAAGAAATGGACCGAAAATTTTTATTTTCTCCCTTTCACAAGCATTTCCAACCTATTTTTGCTTTAAATGATTCCATAACGGTATTTTTTAATTTTTTGAACTTTTTTGTTATTTTTTTAGAATTTTCTATTACGCTACGGGTAGGAACGAAACGGAACGATAATTTTTATTTTCTCCATTTCTAGGAATTTTTCAACCTATTTTGGGTTAAAATGAAGCCACAATGGTATTTTTTAATTTTTTTAATTTTTTTGCTACTTTTTTGGAATTTTCTATTACGCGTCGGGTAGGAACGAAATGGAACGAAAATTTTGATTCTCTCCCTTTCACATCCATTTCCCCCCTATTTTGGCTTTAAATGACTCCATAATCGTATTTTTTAATTTTTTGAATTTTTTTGCTTTGTTTTTAGAATTTTCTATTTCGCTTCGGGTTAGAACGAAACGAAACAATAATTTTTATTTTCTCCCTTTCTCGGACATTTCAAATCTTTTTTGGCTTGAAATGAAGCCATAATGTTATTTTTTAGTTTTTCTAATTTTTTTTCTATCTTTTTAGAATTTTCTATTTCGCTTCGGGTTGGATCGAAACGGAACGATAATTTTTATTTTCTCCGTTTCTCGGACTTTTCCAACCTATTTTGGCTTCAAATGAAGCCATTACGGTATTTTTTAATTTTTAAAATTTTTTTCCTATTTTTTTCAAATTTTCTCTGACGCGTCGGGTAGGAACGAAACGGAACGATAATTTCTAGTTTCTCTCTTTCTCAGCCTTCTCCAACCTATTTTGGCCTGAAATTAATGGTATTTTTTTTAAATTTTTTGACGTTTTTTGCTATTTTTTTGAAATTTTATATTACGCGGGGGGTAGGAACGAAATGGAACGAAAATTTTTATTTCCTCACTTTCTCAGCCTTCCCCAACCTATTTTGGCCTGAAATTAGGCTATAATGGTATTTTTAATTTTTTGACATTTTTTGCTATTTTTTTTTAATTTTATATTACGAGACGGGTAGGAACGAAATGGAACGAAAATTTTTATTTTCTCACTTTCTCAGCCTTCTCCAACCTATTTTGGCCTGAAATTAGGCCATAATGGTATTTTTTAATTATTTGTCGTTTTTTGCTATTTTTTTGGAATTTTATATTACGCGACGGGTAGGAACGAAATGGACCGAAAATTTTTATTTGCTCCCTTTCACAAGCATTTCAAACCTATTTTTGCTTTAAATGATTCCATAACGGTATTTTTTAATTTTTTGAACTTTTTTGTTATTTTTGTAAAATTTTCTATTACGCTTCGGGTAGGAACGAAACGGAACTATAATTTTTATTTTCTCCCTTTCTAGGAATTTTTCAACCTATTTTGGCTTAAAATGAAGCCATAATGGTATTTTTTAATTTTTTAAATTTTTTTGCTATTTTTTTTAAATTTTCTATAACGCGTCCGGTAGGAACGAAACGGAACGATAATTATTATTTTATCTCTATCTCAACCTTTCCCATCTATTTTCGCCTGAAATTAGGCCATAATAGTATTTTTTAATTTTTTGAGGTTTTTTACTATTTTTTTATTATTTTATATTACGCGACGGGTAAGAAAGAAATGGACCGAAAATTTTTATTTTCTCCATTTCACAAGCATTTCCAACCTATTTTTGCTTTAAATGATTCCATAACGGTATTTTTTAATTTTTTGAACTTTTTTGTTATTTTTTTAGAATTTTCTATTACGCTACGGGTAGGAACGAAACGGAACGATAATTTTTATTTTCTCCCTTTCTAGGAATTTTTCAACCTATTTTGGCTTAAAATGAAGCCATAATGGTATTTTTTAATTTTTTTAATTTTTTTGCTACTTTTTTGGAATTTTCTATTACGCGTCGGGTAGGAACGAAATGGAACGAAAATTTTGATTCTCTCCCTTTCACATCCATTTCCCCCCTATTTTGGCTTTAAATGACTCCATAATCGTATTTTTTAATTTTTTGAATTTTTTTGCTTTGTTTTTAGAATTTTCTATTTCGCTTCGGGTTAGAACGAAACGAAACAATAATTTTTATTTTCTCCCTTTCTCGGACATTTCAAATCTTTTTTGGCTTGAAATGAAGCCATAATGTTATTTTTTAGTTTTTCTAATTTTTTTGCTATCTTTTTAGAATTTTCTATTTCGCTTCGGGTTGGATCGAAACGGAACGATAATTTTTATTTTCTCCGTTTCTCGGACTTTTCCAACCTATTTTGGCTTCAAATGAAGCCATTACGGTATTTTTTAATTTTTAAAATTTTTTTCCTATTTTTTTCAAATTTTCTCTGACGCGTCGGGTAGGAACGAAACGGAACGATAATTTCTAGTTTCTCTCTTTCTCAGCCTTCTCCAACCTATTTTGGCCTGAAATTAGGCCATAATGGTATTTTTTTATTTTTGACGTTTTTTGCTTTTTTTTTTTTGAATTTTATATTACGCGTCGGGTATGAACGAAATGGAACGAAAATTTTTAATTTCTCCCTTTCACATCCATTTCCAGCCTATTTTGGCTTGAAATGAAGCCATAATAGTATTATTTAATTTTTTGAATTTTTTTCCTATTTTTTTGAAATTTTCTATAACGCGTCCGGTAGGAACGAAACGGAACGATAATTATTATTTTATCTCTTTCTCAACCTTTCCAATCTATTTTGGCCTGAAATTAGGCCATAATGGTATGTTTTAAATTTTTGACGTTTTTTGCTATTTTTTTGGAATTTTATATTACGCGACGGGTAGGAACGAAATGGATCGAAAATTTTTATTTTCTCCCTTTCGCAAGCATTTCCAACCTTTTTTTGTTTTAAATGATTCCATAACGGTATTTTTTAATTTTTTGAACTTTTTTGTATTTTTTTTAGAATTTTCTATTACGATTCGGGTAGGAACGAAACGGAACGATAATTTTTATTTTCTCCCTTTCTTGGAATTTTCCTACCTATTTTGGCTTTAAATGAAGCCATAGTGGTATTTTTTAATTTTTTTAATTTTTTTGCGATTTTTTTAAAATTTTCTATAACGCGTCCGGTAGGAACGAAACGGAACGATAATTTCTAGTTTCTCCCTTTCTCAACCTTCTCCAACCTATTTTAGCCTGAAATTAGGCCATAATGGTATTTTTTTTTTAATTTTTTGACGTTTTTTGCTATTTTTTTGGAATTTTATATTACGCGACAGGTAGGAATGAAATGGAACGAAAATTTTTATTTTCTCACTTTCTCAGCCTTCTCCAACCTATTTTGGCCTGAAATTAGGCGATAATGGTATTTTTTAATTTTTTGACGTTTTTTGCTGTTTTTTTGGAATTTTATATTACGCGACGGGTAGGAACGAAATTGAACGAAAATTTTTATTTTCACACTTTCTCAGCCTTCTCCAACCTATTTTGGCCTGAAATTAGGCCATAATGGTATTTTTTAATTATTTGTCGTTTTTTGCTATTTTTTTGGAATTTTATATTACGCGACGGGTAGGAACGAAATGGACCGAAAATTTTTATTTGCTCCCTTTCACAAGCATTTCAAACCTATTTTTGCTTTAAATGATTCCATAACGGTATTTTTTAATTTTTTGAACTTTTTTGTTATTTTTGTAAAATTTTCTATTACGCTTCGGGTAGGAACGAAACGGAACTATAATTTTTATTTTCTCCCTTTCTAGGAATTTTTCAACCTATTTTGGCTTAAACTGAAGCCATAATGGTATTTTTTAATTTTTTAAATTTTTTTGCTATTTTTTTTAAATTTTCTATAACGCGTCCGGTAGGAACGAAACGGAACGATAATTATTATTTTATCTCTATCTCAACCTTTCCCATCTATTTTCGCCTGAAATTAGGCCATAATAGTATTTTTTAATTTTTTGAGGTTTTTTACTATTTTTTTGGTATTTTATATTACGCGACGGGTAAGAAAGAAATGGACCGAAAATTTTTATTTTCTCCCTTTCACAAGCATTTCCAACCTATTTTTGCTTTAAATGATTCCATAACGGTATTTTTTAATTTTTTGAACTTTTTTGTTATTTTTTTAGAATTTTCTATTACGCTACGGGTAGGAACGAAACGGAACGATAATTTTTATTTTCTCCATTTCTAGGAATTTTTCAACCTATTTTGGGTTAAAATGAAGCCACAATGGTATTTTTTAATTTTTTTAATTTTTTTGCTACTTTTTTGGAATTTTCTATTACGCGTCGGGTAGGAACGAAATGGAACGAAAATTTTGATTCTCTCCCTTTCACATCCATTTCCCCCCTATTTTGGCTTTAAATGACTCCATAATCGTATTTTTTAATTTTTTGAATTTTTTTGCTTTGTTTTTAGAATTTTCTATTTCGCTTCGGGTTAGAACGAAACGAAACAATAATTTTTATTTTCTCCCTTTCTCGGACATTTCAAATCTTTTTTGGCTTGAAATGAAGCCATAATGTTATTTTTTAGTTTTTCTAATTTTTTTTCTATCTTTTTAGAATTTTCTATTTCGCTTCGGGTTGGATCGAAACGGAACGATAATTTTTATTTTCTCCGTTTCTCGGACTTTTCCAACCTATTTTGGCTTCAAATGAAGCCATTACGGTATTTTTTAATTTTTAAAATTTTTTTCCTATTTTTTTCAAATTTTCTCTGACGCGTCGGGTAGGAACGAAACGGAACGATAATTTCTAGTTTCTCTCTTTCTCAGCCTTCTCCAACCTATTTTGGCCTGAAATTAATGGTATTTTTTTTAAATTTTTTGACGTTTTTTGCTATTTTTTTGAAATTTTATATTACGCGGGGGGTAGGAACGAAATGGAACGAAAATTTTTATTTCCTCACTTTCTCAGCCTTCCCCAACCTATTTTGGCCTGAAATTAGGCTATAATGGTATTTTTAATTTTTTGACATTTTTTGCTATTTTTTTTTAATTTTATATTACGAGACGGGTAGGAACGAAATGGAACGAAAATTTTTATTTTCTCACTTTCTCAGCCTTCTCCAACCTATATTGGCCTGAAATTAGGCCATAATGGAATTTTTTTATTTTTGACGTTTTTTGCTTTTTTTTTTTGAATTTTATATTACGCGTCGGGTATGAACGAAATGTAACGAAAATTTTTAATTTCTCCATTTCTCATCCATTTCCAGCCTATTTTGGCTTGAAATGAAGCCATAATAGTATTATTTAATTTTTTGAATTTTTTTCCTATTTTTTTGAAATTTTCTATAACGCGTCCGGTAGGAACGAAACGGAACGATAATTATTATTTTATCTCTTTCTCAACCTCTCCCATCTATTTTGGCCTGAAATTTGGCCATAATGGTATTTTTTAATTCTTTGACGTTTTTTGCTATTTTTTTGGAATTTTAAATTACGCGACGGGTAGGAACGAAATGGAACGAAAATTTTTATTTTCTCACTTTCTCAGCCTTCTCAAACCTATTTTGGCCTGAAATTAGGCCATAATGGTATTTTTTTATTTTTGACGTTTTTTGCTTTTTTTTTTTTGAATTTTATATTAAGCGTCGGGTATGAACGAAATGGAACGAAAATTTTTAATTTCTCCCTTTCTCATCCATTTCCAGCCTAGTTTGGGTTAAAATGAAGCCATAATGGTATTTTTTAATTTTTTTTAATTTTTTTGCTATTTTTTTCGAATTTTCTATTTCGCGTCGGGTAGGAACGAAATGGAACGAAAATTTTGATTTTCTCCCTTTCACATCCATTTCCCACCTATTTTGGCTTTAAATGACTCGATAATCGTATTTTTTAATTTTTTGAATTTTTTTACTATGTTTTTAGAATTTTCTATTTCGCTTCGGGTTAGAACGAAACGAAACGATAATTTTTATTTTCTCCCTTTCTCGGACATTTCAAATCTATTTTGGCTTGAAATGAAGCCATAATGTTATTTTTTAGTTTTTCTAATTTTTTTGCTATCTTTTTAGAATTTTCTATTTCGCTTCGGGTTGGATCGAAACGGAACGATAATTTTTATTTTCTCCGTTTCTCGGACTTTTCCAACCTATTTTGGCTTCAAATGAAGCCATTACGGTATTTTTTAATTTTTAAAATTTTTTTCCTATTTTTTTCAAATTTTCTCTGACGCGTCGGGTAGGAACGAAACGGAACGATAATTTCTAGTTTCTCTCTTTCTCAGCCTTCTCCAACCTATTTTGGCCTGAAATTAGGCCATAATGGTATTTTTTTATTTTTGACGTTTTTTGCTTTTTTTTTTTTGAATTTTATATTACGCGTCAGGTATGAAAGAAATGGAACGAAAATTTTTAATTTCTCCCTTTCACATCCATTTCCAGCCTATTTTGGCTTGAAATGAAGCCATAATAGTATTATTTAATTTTTTGAATTTTTTTCCTATTTTTTTGAAATTTTCTATAACGCGTCCGGTAGGAACGAAACGGAACGATAATTATTATTTTATCTCTTTCTCAACCTTTCCAATCTATTTTGGCCTGAAATTAGGCCATAATGGTATGTTTTAATTTTTTGACGTTTTTTGCTATTTTTTTGGAATTTTATATTACGCGACGGGTAGGAACGAAATGGATCGAAAATTTTTATTTTCTCCCTTTCGCAAGCATTTCCAACCTTTTTTTGCTTTAAATGATTCCATAACGGTATTTTTTAATTTTTTGAACTTTTTTGTATTTTTTTTAGAATTTTCTATTACGATTCGGGTAGGAACGAAACGGAACGATAATTTTTATTTTCTCCCTTTCTTGGAATTTTCCTACCTATTTTGGCTTTAAATGAAGCCATAGTGGTATTTTTTAATTTTTTTAATTTTTTTGCGATTTTTTTAAAATTTTCTATAACGCGTCCGGTAGGAACGAAACGGAACGATAATTTCTAGTTTCTCCCTTTCTCAACCTTCTCCAACCTATTTTAGCCTGAAATTAGGCCATAATGGTATTTTTTTTTTAATTTTTTGACGTTTTTTGCTATTTTTTTGGAATATTATATTACGCGACAGGTAGGAATGAAATGGAACGAAAATTTTTATTTTCTCACTTTCTCAGCCTTCTCCAACCTATTTTGGCCTGAAATTAGGCGATAATGGTATTTTTTAATTTTTTGACGTTTTTTGCTGTTTTTTTGGAATTTTATATTACGCGACGGGTAGGAACGAAATTGAACGAAAATTTTTATTTTCTCACTTTCTCAGCCTTCTCCAACCTATTTTGGCCTGAAATTAGGCCATAATGGTATTTTTTAATTATTTGTCGTTTTTTGCTATTTTTTTGGAATTTTATATTACGCGACGGGTAGGAACGAAATGGACCGAAAATTTTTATTTGCTCCCTTTCACAAGCATTTCAAACCTATTTTTGCTTTAAATGATTCCATAACGGTATTTTTTAATTTTTTGAACTTTTTTGTTATTTTTGTAAAATTTTCTATTACGCTTCGGGTAGGAACGAAACGGAACTATAATTTTTATTTTCTCCCTTTCTAGGAATTTTTCAACGTATTTTGGCTTAAAATGAAGCCATAATGGTATTTTTTAATTTTTTAAATTTTTTTGCTATTTTTTTTAAATTTTCTATAACGCGTCCGGTAGGAACGAAACGGAACGATAATTATTATTTTATCTCTATCTCAACCTTTCCCATCTATTTTCGCCTGAAATTAGGCCATAATAGTATTTTTTAATTTTTTGAGGTTTTTTACTATTTTTTTGGTATTTTATATTACGCGACGGGTAAGAAAGAAATGGACCGAAAATTTTTATTTTCTCCCTTTCACAAGCATTTCCAACCTATTTTTGCTTTAAATGATTCCATAACGGTATTTTTTAATTTTTTGAACTTTTTTGTTATTTTTTTAGAATTTTCTATTACGCTACGGGTAGGAACGAAACGGAACGATAATTTTTATTTTCTCCCTTTCTAGGAATTTTTCAACCTATTTTGGCTTAAAATGAAGCCATAATGGTATTTTTTAATTTTTTTAATTTTTTTGCTACTTTTTTGGAATTTTCTATTACGCGTCGGGTAGGAACGAAATGGAACGAAAATTTTGATTCTCTCCCTTTCACATCCATTTCCCCCCTATTTTGGCTTTAAATGACTCCATAATCGTATTTTTTAATTTTTTGAATTTTTTTGCTTTGTTTTTAGAATTTTCTATTTCGCTTCGGGTTAGAACGAAACGAAACAATAATTTTTATTTTCTCCCTTTCTCGGACATTTCAAATCTTTTTTGGCTTGAAATGAAGCCATAATGTTATTTTTTAGTTTTTCTAATTTTTTTGCTATCTTTTTAGAATTTTCTATTTCGCTTCGGGTTGGATCGAAACGGAACGATAATTTTTATTTTCTCCGTTTCTCGGACTTTTCCAACCTATTTTGGCTTCAAATGAAGCCATTACGGTATTTTTTAATTTTTAAAATTTTTTTCCTATTTTTTTCAAATTTTCTCTGACGCGTCGGGTAGGAACGAAACGGAACGATAATTTCTAGTTTCTCTCTTTCTCAGCCTTCTCCAACCTATTTTGGCCTGAAATTAATGGTATTTTTTTTAAATTTTTTGACGTTTTTTGCTATTTTTTTGAAATTTTATATTACGCGGGGGGTAGGAACGAAATGGAACGAAAATTTTTATTTCCTCACTTTCTCAGCCTTCCCCAACCTATTTTGGCCTGAAATTAGGCCATAATGGTATTTTTAATTTTTTGACATTTTTTGCTATTTTTTTTTAATTTTATATTACGAGACGGGTAGGATCGAAATGGAACGAAAATTTTTATTTTCTCACTTTCTCAGCCTTCTCCAACCTATATTGGCCTGAAATTAGGCCATAATGGTATTTTTTTATTTTTGACGTTTTTTGCTTTTTTTTTTTGAATTTTATATTACGCGTCGGGTATGAACGAAATGTAACGAAAATTTTTAATTTCTCCATTTCTCATCCATTTCCAGCCTATTTTGGCTTGAAATGAAGCCATAATAGTATTATTTAATTTTTTGAATTTTTTTCCTATTTTTTTGAAATTTTCTATAACGCGTCCGGTAGGAACGAAACGGAACGATAATTATTATTTTATCTCTTTCTCAACCTCTCCAATCTATTTTGGCCTGAAATTTGGCCATAATGGTATTTTTTAATTCTTTGACGTTTTTTGCTATTTTTTTGGAATTTTAAATTACGCTTCGGGTAGGAACGAAACGGAACGATAATTTTTATTTTCTCCCTTTCTAGGAATTTTTCAACCTATTTTGGCTTAAAATGAAGCCATAATGGTATTTTTTAATTTTTTTAATTTTTTTGCTACTTTTTTGGAATTTTCTATTACGCGTCGGGTAGGAACGAAATGGAACGAAAATTTTGATTCTCTCCATTTCACATCCATTTCCCCCCTATTTTGGCTTTAAATGACTCCATAATCGTATTTTTTAATTTTTTGAATTTTTTTGCTTTGTTTTTAGAATTTTCTATTTCGCTTCGGGTTAGAACGAAACGAAACGATAATTTTTATTTTCTCCCTTTCTCGGACATTTCAAATCTGTTTTGGCTTGAAATGAAGCCATAATGTTATTTTTTAGTTTTTCTAATTTTTTTGCTATCTTTTTAGAATTTTCTATTTCGCTTCGGGTTGGATCGAAACGGAACGATAATTTTTATTTTCTCCGTTTCTCGGACTTTTCCAACCTATTTTGGCTTCAAATGAAGCCATTACGGTATTTTTTAATTTTTAAAATTTTTTTCCTATTTTTTTCAAATTTTCTCTGACGCGTCGGGTAGGAACGAAACGGAACGATAATTTCTAGTTTCTCTCTTTCTCAGCCTTCTCCAACCTATTTTGGCCTGAAATTAGGCCATAATGGTATTTTTTTATTTTTGACGTTTTTTGCTTTTTTTTTTTTGAATTTTATATTACGCGTCGGGTATGAAGGAAATGGAACGAAAATTTTTAATTTCTCCCTTTCACATCCATTTCCAGCCTATTTTGGCTTGAAATGAAGCCATAATAGTATTATTTAATTTTTTGAATTTTTTTCCTATTTTTTTGAAATTTTCTATAACGCGTCCGGTAGGAACGAAACGGAACGATAATTATTATTTTATCTCTTTCTCAACCTTTCCAATCTATTTTGGCCTGAAATTAGGCCATAATGGTATGTTTTAATTTTTTGACGTTTTTTGCTATTTTTTTGGAATTTTATATTACGCGACGGGTAGGAACGAAATGGATCGAAAATTTTTATTTTCTCCCTTTCGCAAGCATTTCCAACCTTTTTTTGCTTTAAATGATTCCATAACGGTATTTTTTAATTTTTTGAACTTTTTTGTATTTTTTTTAGAATTTTCTATTACGATTCGGGTAGGAACGAAACGGAACGATAATTTTTATTTTCTCCCTTTCTTGGAATTTTCCTACCTATTTTGGCTTTAAATGAAGCCATAGTGGTATTTTTTAATTTTTTTAATTTTTTTGCGATTTTTTTAAAATTTTCTATAACGCGTCCGGTAGGAACGAAACGGAACGATAATTTCTAGTTTCTCCCTTTCTCAACCTTCTCCAACCTATTTTAGCCTGAAATTAGGCCATAATGGTATTTTTTTTTTCATTTTTTGACGTTTTTTGCTATTTTTTTGGAATTTTATATTACGCGACAGGTAGGAATGAAATGGAACGAAAATTTTTATTTTCTCACTTTCTCAGCCTTCTCCAACCTATTTTGGCCTGAAATTAGGCGATAATGGTATTTTTTAATTTTTTGACGTTTTTTGCTGTTTTTTTGGAATTTTATATTACGCGATGGGTAGGAACGAAATTGAACGAAAATTTTTATTTTCTCACTTTCTCAGCCTTCTCCAACCTATTTTGGCCTGAAATTAGGCCATAATGGTATTTTTTAATTATTTGTCGTTTTTTGCTATTTTTTTGGAATTTTATATTACGCGACGGGTAGGAACGAAATGGACCGAAAATTTTTATTTGCTCCCTTTCACAAGCATTTCCAACCTATTTTTGCTTTAAATGATTCCATAACGGTATTTTTTAATTTTTTGAACTTTTTTGTTATTTTTGTAAAATTTTCTATTACGCTTCGGGTAGGAACGAAACGGAACTATAATTTTTATTTTCTCCCTTTCTAGGAATTTTTCAACCTATTTTGGCTTAAAATGAAGCCATAATGGTATTTTTTAATTTTTTAAATTTTTTTGCTATTTTTTTTAAATTTTCTATAACGCGTCCGGTAGGAACGAAACGGAACGATAATTATTATTTTATCTCTATCTCAACCTTTCCCATCTATTTTCGCCTGAAATTAGGCCATAATAGTATTTTTTTAATTTTTTGAGGTTTTTTACTATTTTTTTGGTATTTTATATTACGCGACGGGTAAGAAAGAAATGGACCGAAAATTTTTATTTTCTCCCTTTCACAAGCATTTCCAACCTATTTTTGCTTTAAATGATTCCATAACGGTATTTTTTAATTTTTTGAACTTTTTTGTTATTTTTTTAGAATTTTCTATTACGCTACGGGTAGGAACGAAACGGAACGATAATTTTTATTTTCTCCCTTTCTAGGAATTTTTCTACCTATTATGGCTTAAAATGAAGCCAGAATGGTATTTTTTAATTTTTTAAATTTTTTTGCTACTTTTTTGGAATTTTCTATTACGCGTCGGGTAGGAACGAAATGGAACGAAAATTTTGATTCTCTCCCTTTCACATCCATTTCCCCCCTATTTTGGCTTTAAATGACTCCATAATCGTATTTTTTAATTTTTCGAATTTTTTTGCTTTGTTTTTAGAATTTTCTATTTCGCTTCGGGTTAGAACGAAACGAAACAATAATTTTTATTTTCTCCCTTTCTCGGACATTTCAAATCTATTTTGGCTTGAAATGAAGCCATAATGTTATTTTTTAGTTTTTCTAATTTTTTTGCTATCTTTTTAGAATTTTCTATTTCGCTTCGGGTTGGATCGAAACGGAACGATAATTTTTATTTTCTCCGTTTCTCGGACTCTTCCAACCTATTTTGGCTTCAAATGAAGCCATTACGGTATTTTTTAATTTTTAAAATTTTTTTCCTATTTTTTTCAAATTTTCTCGGACGCGTCGGGTAGGAACGAAACGGAACGATAATTTCTAGTTTCTCTCTTTCTCAGCCTTCTCCAACCTATTTTGGCCTGAAATTAATGGTATTTTTTTTAAATTTTTTGACGTTTTTTGCTATTTTTTGAAATTTTATATTACGCGGGGGGTAGGAACGAAATGGAACGAAAATTTTTATTTCCTCACTTTCTCAGCCTTCCCCAACCTATTTTGGCCTGAAATTAGGCCATAATGGTATTTTTAATTTTTTGACATTTTTTGCTATTTTTTTTTAATTTTATATTACGAGACGGGTAGGAACGAAATGGAACGAAAATTTTTATTTTCTCACTTTCTCAGCCTTCTCCAACCTATATTGGCCTGAAATTAGGCCATAATGGTATTTTTTTATTTCTGACGTTTTTTGCTTTTTTTTTTTGAATTTTATATTACGCGTCGGGTATGAGCGAAATGTAACGAAAATTTTTAATTTCTCCATTTCTCATCCATTTCCAGCCTATTTTGGCTTGAAATGAAGCCATAATAGTATTATTTAATTTTTTGAATTTTTTTCCTATTTTTTTGAAATTTTCTATAACGCGTCCGGTAGGAACGAAACGGAACGATAATTATTATTTTATCTCTTTCTCAACCTCTCCAATCTATTTTGGCCTGAAATTTGGCCATAATGGTATTTTTTAATTCTTTGACGTTTTTTTCTATTTTTTTGGAATTTTAAATTACGCGACGGGTAGGAACGAAATGGAACGAAAATTTTTATTTTTTCACTTTCTCAGCCTTCTCAAACCTATTTTGGCCTGAAATTAGGCCATAATGGTATTTTTTTATTTTTGACGTTTTTTGCTTTTTTTTTTTAATTTTATATTACGCGTCGGGTATGAACGAAATCGAACGAAAATTTTTAATTTCTCCCTTTCTCATCCATTTCCAGCCTATTTTGGCTTGAAATGAAGCCATAATAGTATTATTTAATTTTTTGAATTTTTTTCCTATTTTTTTGAAATTTTCTATAACGCGTCCGGTAGGAACGAAACGGAACGATAATTATTATTTTATCTCTTTCTCAACCTCTCCAATCTATTTTGGCCTGAAATTTGGCCATAATGGTATTTTTTAATTCTTTGACGTTTTTTGCTATTTTTTTGGAATTTTAAATTACGCGACGGGTAGGAACGAAAAGGAACGAAAATTTTTATTTTCTCACTTTCTCAGCCTTCTCAAACCTATTTTGGCCTGAAATTAGGCCATAATGGTATTTTTTATTTTTGACTTTTTTTGCTTTTTTTTTTTTTGAATTTTAAATTACGCGTCGGGTATGAACGAAATGGAACGAAAATTTTTAATTTCTCCAATTCTCATCCATTTCCAGCCTAGTTTGGGTTAAAATGAAGCCATAATGGTATTTTTTAATTTTTTTTAATTTTTTTGCTATTTTTTTGGAATTTTCTATTACGCGTCGGGTAGGAACGAAATGGAACGAAAATTTTGATTTTCTCCCTTTCACAAGCATTTCCAACCTATTTTTGCTTTAAATGATTCCATAACGGTATTTTTTAATTTTTTGAACTTTTTTGTTATTTTTGTAAAATTTTCTATTACGCTTCGGGTAGGAACGAAACGGAACTATAATTTTTATTTTCTCCCTTTCTAGGAATTTTTCTACCTATTTTGGCTTAAAATGAAGCCATAATGGTATTTTTTAATTTTTTTAATTTTTTTGCTACTTTTTTGGAATTTTCTATTACGCGTCGGGTAGGAACGAAATGGAACGAAAATTTTGATTCTCTCCCTTTCACATCCATTTCCCCCCTATTTTGGCTTTAAATGACTCCATAATCGTATTTTTTAATTTTTCGAATTTTTTTGCTTTGTTTTTAGAATTTTCTATTTCGCTTCGGGTTAGAACGAAACGAAACAATAATTTTTATTTTCTCCCTTTCTCGGACATTTCAAATCTATTTTGGCTTGAAATGAAGCCATAATGTTATTTTTTAGTTTTTCTAATTTTTTTGCTATCTTTTTAGAATTTTCTATTTCGCTTCGGGTTGGATCGAAACGGAACGATAATTTTTATTTTCTCCGTTTCTCGGACTCTTCCAACCTATTTTGGCTTCAAATGAAGCCATTACGGTATTTTTTAATTTTTAAAATTTTTTTCCTATTTTTTTCAAATTTTCTCTGACGCGTCGGGTAGGAACGAAACGGAACGATAATTTCTAGTTTCTCTCTTTCTCAGCCTTCTCCAACCTATTTTGGCCTGAAATTAATGGTATTTTTTTAAAATTTTTTGACGTTTTTTGCTATTTTTTTGAAATTTTATATTACGCGGGGGTAGGAACGAAATGGAACGAAAATTTTTATTTCCTCACTTTCTCAGCCTTCCCCAACCTATTTTGGCCTGAAATTAGGCCATAATGGTATTTTTAATTTTTTGCCATTTTTTGCTATTTTTTTTTAATTTTATATTACGAGACGGGTAGGAACGAAATGGAACGAAAATTTTTATTTTCTCACTTTCTCAGCCTTCTCCAACCTATATTGGCCTGAAATTAGGCCATAATGGTATTTTTTTATTTCTGACGTTTTTTGCTTTTTTTTTTTGAATTTTATATTACGCGTCGGGTATGAGCGAAATGTAACGAAAATTTTTAATTTCTCCATTTCTCATCCATTTCCAGCCTATTTTGGCTTGAAATGAAGCCATAATAGTATTATTTAATTTTTTGAATTTTTTTCCTATTTTTTTGAAATTTTCTATAACGCGTCCGGTAGGAACGAAACGGAACGATAATTATTATTTTATCTCTTTCTCAACCTCTCCAATCTATTTTGGCCTGAAATTTGGCCATAATGGTATTTTTTAATTCTTTGACGTTTTTTTCTATTTTTTTGGAATTTTAAATTACGCGACGGGTAGGAACGAAATGGAACGAAAATTTTTATTTTCTCACTTTCTCAGCCTTCTCAAACCTATTTTGGCCTGAAATTAGGCCATAATGGTATTTTTTTATTTTTGACGTTTTTTGCTTTTTTTTTTTTGAATTTTATATTACGCGTCGGGTATGAACGAAATGGAACGAAAATTTTTAATTTCTCCCTTTCTCATCCATTTCCAGCCTAGTTTGGGTTAAAATGAAGCCATAATGGTATTTTTTAATTTTTTTTAATTTTTTTGCTATTTTTTTCGAATTTTCTATTACGCGTCGGGTAGGAACGAAATGGAACGAAAATTTTGATTTTCTCCCTTTCACATCCATTTCCCACCTATTTTGGCTTTAAATGACTCCATAATCGTATTTTTTAATTTTTTGAATTTTTTTACTATGTTTTTAGAATTTTCTATTTCGCTTCGGGTTAGAACGAAACGAAACGATAATTTTTATTTTCTCCCTTTCTCTGACATTTCAAATCTATTTTGGCTTGAAATGAAGCCTAATGTTATTTTTTAGTTTTTCTAATTTTTTTGCTATCTTTTTAGAATTTTCTATTTCGCTTCGGGTTGGATCGAAACGGAACGATAATTTTTATTTTCTCCGTGTCTCGGACTTTTCCAACCTATTTTGGCTTCAAATGAAGCCATTACGGTATTTTTTAATTTTTAAAATTTTTTTCCTATTTTTTTCAAATTTTCTCTGACGCGTCGGGTAGGAACGAAACGGAACGATAATTTCTAGTTTCTCTCTTTCTTAGCCTTCTCCAACCTATTTTGGCCTGAAATTAGGCCATAATGGTATTTTTTTTTAATTTTTTGACGTTTTTTGCTATTTTTTTGGAATTTTATATTACGCGACGGGTAGGAACGAAATGGAACGAAAATTTTTATTTTCTCACTTTCTCAGCCTTCTCCAACCTATTTTAGCCTGAAATTAGGCCATAATGGTATTTTTTATTTTTTGACATTTTTTGCTATTTTTTTTTAATTTTATATTACGAGACGGGTAGGAACGAAATGGAATGAAAATTTTTATTTTCTCACTTTCTCAGCCTTCTCCAACCTATTTTGGCCTGAAATTAGGCCATAATGGTATTTTTTTATTTTTGACGTTTTTTGCTTTTTTTTTTTGAATTTTATATTACGCGTCGGGTATGAACGAAATCGAACGAAAATTTTTAATTTCTCCCTTTCTCATCCATTTCCAGCCTATTTTGGCTTGAAATGAAGCCATAATAGTATTATTTAATTTTTTGAATTTTTTTCCTATTTTTTTGAAATTTTCTATAACGCGTCCGGTAGGAACGAAACGGAACGATAATTATTATTTTATCTCTTTCTCAACCTCTCCAATCTATTTTGGCCTGAAATTTGGCCATAATGGTATTTTTTAATTCTTTGACGTTTTTTGCTATTTTTTTGGAATTTTAAATTACGCGACGGGTAGGAACGAAAAGGAACGAAAATTTTTATTTTCTCACTTTCTCAGCCTTCTCAAACCTATTTTGGCCTGAAATTAGGCCATAATGGTATTTTTTTATTTTTGACGTTTTTTGCTTTTTTTTTTTTTGAATTTTAAATTACGCGTCGGGTATGAACGAAATGGAACGAAAATTTTTAATTTCTCCAATTCTCATCCATTTCCAGCCTAGTTTGGGTTAAAATGAAGCCATAATGGAATTTTTTAATTTTTTTTAATTTTTTTGCTATTTTTTTGGAATTTTCTATTACGCGTCGGGTAGGAACGAAATGGAACGAAAATTTTGATTTTCTCCCTTTCACAAGCATTTCCAACCTATTTTTGCTTTAAATGATTCCATAACGGTATTTTTTAATTTTTTGAACTTTTTTGTTATTTTTGTAAAATTTTCTATTACGCTTCGGGTAGGAACGAAACGGAACTATAATTTTTATTTTCTCCCTTTCTAGGAATTTTTCAACCTATTTTGGCTTAAAATGAAGCCATAATGGTATTTTTTAATTTTTTAAATTTTTTTGCTATTTTTTTTAAATTTTCTATAACGCGTCCGGTAGGAACGAAACGGAACGATAATTATTATTTTATCTCTATCTCAACCTTTCCCATCTATTTTCGCCTGAAATTAGGCCATAATAGTATTTTTTAATTTTTTGAGGTTTTTTACTATTTTTTTGGTATTTTATATTACGCGACGGGTAAGAAAGAAATGGACCGAAAATTTTTATTTTCTCCCTTTCACAAGCATTTCCAACCTATTTTTGCGTTAAATGATTCCATAACGGTATTTTTTAATTTTTTGAACTTTTTTGTTATTTTTTTAGAATTTTCTATTACGCTACGGGTAGGAACGAAACGGGACGATAATTTTTATTTTCTCCCTTTCTAGGAATTTTTCTACCTATTTTGGCTTAAAATGAAGCCATAATGGTATTTTTTAATTTTTTTAATTTTTTTGCTACTTTTTTGGAATTTTCTATTACGCGTCGGGTAGGAACGAAATGGAACGAAAATTTTGATTCTCTCCCTTTCACATCCATTTCCCCCCTATTTTGGCTTTAAATGACTCCATAATCGTATTTTTTAATTTTTCGAATTTTTTTGCTTTGTTTTTAGAATTTTCTATTTCGCTTCGGGTTAGAACGAAACGAAACAATAATTTTTATTTTCTCCCTTTCTCGGACATTTCAAATCTATTTTGGCTTGAAATGAAGCCATAATGTTATTTTTTAGTTTTTCTAATTTTTTTGCTATCTTTTTAGAATTTTCTATTTCGCTTCGGGTTGGATCGAAACGGAACGATAATTTTTATTTTCTCCGTTTCTCGGACTCTTCCAACCTATTTTGGCTTCAAATGAAGCCATTACGGTATTTTTTAATTTTTAAAATTTTTTTCCTATTTTTTTCAAATTTTCTCTGACGCGTCGGGTAGGAACGAAACGGAACGATAATTTCTAGTTTCTCTCTTTCTCAGCCTTCTCCAACCTATTTTGGCCTGAAATTAATGGTATTTTTTTTAAATTTTTTGACGTTTTTTGCTATTTTTTTGAAATTTTATATTACGCGGGGGGTAGGAACGAAATGGAACGAAAATTTTTATTTCCTCACTTTCTCAGCCTTCCCCAACCTATTTTGGCCTGAAATTAGGCCATAATGGTATTTTTAATTTTTTGACATTTTTTGCTATTTTTTTTTAATTTTATATTACGAGACGGGTAGGAACGAAATGGAACGAAAATTTTTATTTTCTCACTTTCTCAGCCTTCTCCAACCAATATTGGCCTGAAATTAGGCCATAATGGTATTTTTTTATTTCTGACGTTTTTTGCTTTTTTTTTTTGAATTTTATATTACGCGTCGGGTATGAGCGAAATGTAACGAAAATTTTTAATTTCTCCATTTCTCATCCATTTCCAGCCTATTTTGGCTTGAAATGAAGCCATAATAGTATTATTTAATTTTTTGAATTTTTTTCCTATTTTTTTGAAATTTTCTATAACGCGTCCGGTAGGAACGAAACGGAACGATAATTATTATTTTATCTCTTTCTCAACCTCTCCAATCTATTTTGGCCTGAAATTTGGCCATAATGGTATTTTTTAATTCTTTGACGTTTTTTGCTATTTTTTTGGAATTTTAAATTACGCGACGGGTAGGAACGAAATGGAACGAAAATTTTTATTTTCTCACTTTCTCAGCCTTCTCAAACCTATTTTGGCCTGAAATTAGGCCATAATGGTATTTTTTTATTTTTGACGTTTTTTGCTTCTTTTTTTTTTGAATTTTATATTACGCGTCGGGTATGAACGAAATGGAACGAAAAATTTTAATTTCTCCCTTTCTCATCCATTTCCAGCCTAGTTTGGGTTAAAATGAAGCCATAATGGTATTTTTTAATTTTTTTTAATTTTTTTGCTATTTTTTTCGAATTTTCTATTACGCGTCGGGTAGGAACGAAATGGAACGAAAATTTTGATTTTCTCCCTTTCACATCCATTTCCCACCTATTTTGGCTTTAAATGACTCCATAATCGTATTTTTTAATTTTTTGAATTTTTTTACTATGTTTTTAGAATTTTCTATTTCGCTTCGGGTTAGAACGAAACGAAACGATAATTTTTATTTTCTCCCTTTCTCTGACATTTCAAATCTATTTTGGCTTGAAATGAAGCCTAATGTTATTTTTTAGTTTTTCTAATTTTTTTGCTATCTTTTTAGAATTTTCTATTTCGCTTCGGGTTGGATCGAAACGGAACGATAATTTTTATTTTCTCCGTTTCTCGGACTTTTCCAACCTATTTTGGCTTCAAATGAAGCCATTACGGTATTTTTTAATTTTTAAAATTTTTTTCCTATTTTTTTCAAATTTTCTCTGACGCGTCGGGTAGGAACGAAACGGAACGATAATTTCTAGTTTCTCTCTTTCTTAGCCTTCTCCAACCTATTTTGGCCTGAAATTAGGCCATAATGGTATTTTTTTTTAATTTTTTGACGTTTTTTGCTATTTTTTTGGACTTTTATATTACGCGACGGGTAGGAACGAAATGGAACGAAAATTTTTATTTTCTCACTTTCTCAGCCTTCTCCAACCTATTTTAGCCTGAAATTAGGCCATAATGGTATTTTTTTTATTTTTGACGTTTTTTGCTTTTTTTTTTTTTGAATTTTAAATTACGCGTCGGGTATGAACGAAATGGAACGAAAATTTTTAATTTCTCCAATTCTCATCCATTTCCAGCCTAGTTTGGGTTAAAATGAAGCCATAATGGTATTTTTTAATTTTTTTTAATTTTTTTGCTATTTTTTTGGAATTTTCTATTACGCGTCGGGTAGGAACGAAATGGAACGAAAATTTTGATTTTCTCCCTTTCACAAGCATTTCCAACCTATTTTTGCTTTAAATGATTCCATAACGGTATTTTTTAATTTTTTGAACTTTTTTGTTATTTTTGTAAAATTTTCTATTACGCTTCGGGTAGGAACGAAACGGAACTATAATTTTTATTTTCTCCCTTTCTAGGAATTTTTCAACCTATTTTGGCTTAAAATGAAGCCATAATGGTATTTTTTAATTTTTTAAATTTTTTTGCTATTTTTTTTAAATTTTCTATAACGCGTCCGGTAGGAACGAAACGGAACGATAATTATTATTTTATCTCTATCTCAACCTTTCCCATCTATTTTCGCCTGAAATTAGGCCATAATAGTATTTTTTAATTTTTTGAGGTTTTTTACTATTTTTTTGGTATTTTATATTACGCGACGGGTAAGAAAGAAATGGACCGAAAATTTTTATTTTCTCCCTTTCACAAGCATTTCCAACCTATTTTTGCTTTAAATGATTCCATAACGGTATTTTTTAATTTTTTGAACTTTTTTGTTATTTTTTTAGAATTTTCTATTACGCTACGGGTAGGAACGAAACGGAACGATAATTTTTATTTTCTCCCTTTCTAGGAATTTTTCTACCTATTTTGGCTTAAAATGAAGCCATAATGGTATTTTTTAATTTTTTTAATTTTTTTGCTACTTTTTTGGAATTTTCTATTACGCGTCGGGTAGGAACGAAATGGAACGAAAATTTTGATTCTCTCCCTTTCACATCCATTTCCCCCCTATTTTGGCTTTAAATGACTCCATAATCGTATTTTTTAATTTTTCGAATTTTTTTGCTTTGTTTTTAGAATTTTCTATTTCGCTTCGGGTTAGAACGAAACGAAACAATAATTTTTATTTTCTCCCTTTCTCGGACATTTCAAATCTATTTTGGCTTGAAATGAAGCCATAATGTTATTTTTTAGTTTTTCTAATTTTTTTGCTATCTTTTTAGAATTTTCTATTTCGCTTCGGGTTGGATCGAAACGGAACGATAATTTTTATTTTCTCCGTTTCTCGGACTCTTCCAACCTATTTTGGCTTCAAATGAAGCCATTACGGTATTTTTTAATTTTTAAAATTTTTTTCCTATTTTTTTCAAATTTTCTCTGACGCGTCGGGTAGGAACGAAACGGAACGATAATTTCTAGTTTCTCTCTTTCTCAGCCTTCTCCAACCTATTTTGGCCTGAAATTAATGGTATTTTTTTTAAATTTTTTGACGTTTTTTGCTATTTTTTTGAAATTTTATATTACGCGGGGGGTAGGAACGAAATGGAACGAAAATTTTTATTTCCTCACTTTCTCAGCCTTCCCCAACCTATTTTGGCCTGAAATTAGGCCATAATGGTATTTTTAATTTTTTGACATTTTTTGCTATTTTTTTTTAATTTTATATTACGAGACGGGTAGGAACGAAATGGAACGAAAATTTTTATTTTCTCACTTTCTCAGCCTTCTCCAACCTATATTGGCCTGAAATTAGGCCATAATGGTATTTTTTTATTTCTGACGTTTTTTGCTTTTTTTTTTTGAATTTTATATTACGCGTCGGGTATGAGCGAAATGTAACGAAAATTTTTAATTTCTCCATTTCTCATCCATTTCCAGCCTATTTTGGCTTGAAATGAAGCCATAATAGTATTATTTAATTTTTTGAATTTTTTTCCTATTTTTTTGAAATTTTCTATAACGCGTCCGGTAGGAACGAAACGGAACGATAATTATTATTTTATCTCTTTCTCAACCTCTCCAATCTATTTTGGCCTGAAATTTGGCCATAATGGTATTTTTTAATTCTTTGACGTTTTTTTCTATTTTTTTGGAATTTTAAATTACGCGACGGGTAGGAACGAAATGGAACGAAAATTTTTATTTTCTCACTTTCTCAGCCTTCTCAAACCTATTTTGGCCTGAAATTAGGCCATAATGGTATTTTTTTATTTTTGACGTTTTTTGCTTTTTTTTTTTTGAATTTTATATTACGCGTCGGGTATGAACGAAATGGAACGAAAATTTTTAATTTCTCCCTTTCTCATCCATTTCCAGCCTAGTTTGGGTTAAAATGAAGCCATAATGGTATTTTTTAATTTTTTTTAATTTTTTTGCTATTTTTTTCGAATTTTCTATTACGCGTCGGGTAGGAACGAAATGGAACGAAAATTTTGATTTTCTCCCTTTCACATCCATTTCCCACCTATTTTGGCTTTAAATGACTCCATAATCGTATTTTTTAATTTTTTGAATTTTTTTACTATGTTTTTAGAATTTTCTATTTCGCTTCGGGTTAGAACGAAACGAAACGATAATTTTTATTTTCTCCCTTTCTCTGACATTTCAAATCTATTTTGGCTTGAAATGAAGCCTAATGTTATTTTTTAGTTTTTCTAATTTTTTTGCTATCTTTTTAGAATTTTCTATTTCGCTTCGGGTTGGATCGAAACGGAACGATAATTTTTATTTTCTCCGTGTCTCGGACTTTTCCAACCTATTTTGGCTTCAAATGAAGCCATTACGGTATTTTTTAATTTTTAAAATTTTTTTCCTATTTTTTTCAAATTTTCTCTGACGCGTCGGGTAGGAACGAAACGGAACGATAATTTCTAGTTTCTCTCTTTCTTAGCCTTCTCCAACCTATTTTGGCCTGAAATTAGGCCATAATGGTATTTTTTTTTAATTTTTTGACGTTTTTTGCTATTTTTTTGGAATTTTATATTACGCGACGGGTAGGAACGAAATGGAACGAAAATTTTTATTTTCTCACTTTCTCAGCCTTCTCCAACCTATTTTAGCCTGAAATTAGGCCATAATGGTATTTTTTATTTTTTGACATTTTTTGCTATTTTTTTTTAATTTTATATTACGAGACGGGTAGGAACGAAATGGAATGAAAATTTTTATTTTCTCACTTTCTCAGCCTTCTCCAACCTATTTTGGCCTGAAATTAGGCCATAATGGTATTTTTTTATTTTTGACGTTTTTTGCTTTTTTTTTTTGAATTTTATATTACGCGTCGGGTATGAACGAAATCGAACGAAAATTTTTAATTTCTCCCTTTCTCATCCATTTCCAGCCTATTTTGGCTTGAAATGAAGCCATAATAGTATTATTTAATTTTTTGAATTTTTTTCCTATTTTTTTGAAATTTTCTATAACGCGTCCGGTAGGAACGAAACGGAACGATAATTATTATTTTATCTCTTTCTCAACCTCTCCAATCTATTTTGGCCTGAAATTTGGCCATAATGGTATTTTTTAATTCTTTGACGTTTTTTGCTATTTTTTTGGAATTTTAAATTACGCGACGGGTAGGAACGAAAAGGAACGAAAATTTTTATTTTCTCACTTTCTCAGCCTTCTCAAACCTATTTTGGCCTGAAATTAGGCCATAATGGTATTTTTTTATTTTTGACGTTTTTTGCTTTTTTTTTTTTTGAATTTTAAATTACGCGTCGGGTATGAACGAAATGGAACGAAAATTTTTAATTTCTCCAATTCTCATCCATTTCCAGCCTAGTTTGGGTTAAAATGAAGCCATAATGGAATTTTTTAATTTTTTTTAATTTTTTTGCTATTTTTTTGGAATTTTCTATTACGCGTCGGGTAGGAACGAAATGGAACGAAAATTTTGATTTTCTCCCTTTCACAAGCATTTCCAACCTATTTTTGCTTTAAATGATTCCATAACGGTATTTTTTAATTTTTTGAACTTTTTTGTTATTTTTGTAAAATTTTCTATTACGCTTCGGGTAGGAACGAAACGGAACTATAATTTTTATTTTCTCCCTTTCTAGGAATTTTTCAACCTATTTTGGCTTAAAATGAAGCCATAATGGTATTTTTTAATTTTTTAAATTTTTTTGCTATTTTTTTTAAATTTTCTATAACGCGTCCGGTAGGAACGAAACGGAACGATAATTATTATTTTATCTCTATCTCAACCTTTCCCATCTATTTTCGCCTGAAATTAGGCCATAATAGTATTTTTTAATTTTTTGAGGTTTTTTACTATTTTTTTGGTATTTTATATTACGCGACGGGTAAGAAAGAAATGGACCGAAAATTTTTATTTTCTCCCTTTCACAAGCATTTCCAACCTATTTTTGCGTTAAATGATTCCATAACGGTATTTTTTAATTTTTTGAACTTTTTTGTTATTTTTTTAGAATTTTCTATTACGCTACGGGTAGGAACGAAACGGGACGATAATTTTTATTTTCTCCCTTTCTAGGAATTTTTCTACCTATTTTGGCTTAAAATGAAGCCATAATGGTATTTTTTAATTTTTTTAATTTTTTTGCTACTTTTTTGGAATTTTCTATTACGCGTCGGGTAGGAACGAAATGGAACGAAAATTTTGATTCTCTCCCTTTCACATCCATTTCCCCCCTATTTTGGCTTTAAATGACTCCATAATCGTATTTTTTAATTTTTCGAATTTTTTTGCTTTGTTTTTAGAATTTTCTATTTCGCTTCGGGTTAGAACGAAACGAAACAATAATTTTTATTTTCTCCCTTTCTCGGACATTTCAAATCTATTTTGGCTTGAAATGAAGCCATAATGTTATTTTTTAGTTTTTCTAATTTTTTTGCTATCTTTTTAGAATTTTCTATTTCGCTTCGGGTTGGATCGAAACGGAACGATAATTTTTATTTTCTCCGTTTCTCGGACTCTTCCAACCTATTTTGGCTTCAAATGAAGCCATTACGGTATTTTTTAATTTTTAAAATTTTTTTCCTATTTTTTTCAAATTTTCTCTGACGCGTCGGGTAGGAACGAAACGGAACGATAATTTCTAGTTTCTCTCTTTCTCAGCCTTCTCCAACCTATTTTGGCCTGAAATTAATGGTATTTTTTTAAAATTTTTTGACGTTTTTTGCTATTTTTTTGAAATTTTATATTACGCGGGGGGTAGGAACGAAATGGAACGAAAATTTTTATTTCCTCACTTTCTCAGCCTTCCCCAACCTATTTTGGCCTGAAATTAGGCCATAATGGTATTTTTAATTTTTTGACATTTTTTGCTATTTTTTTTTAATTTTATATTACGAGACGGGTAGGAACGAAATGGAACGAAAATTTTTATTTTCTCACTTTCTCAGCCTTCTCCAACCAATATTGGCCTGAAATTAGGCCATAATGGTATTTTTTTATTTCTGACGTTTTTTGCTTTTTTTTTTTGAATTTTATATTACGCGTCGGGTATGAGCGAAATGTAACGAAAATTTTTAATTTCTCCATTTCTCATCCATTTCCAGCCTATTTTGGCTTGAAATGAAGCCATAATAGTATTATTTAATTTTTTGAATTTTTTTCCTATTTTTTTGAAATTTTCTATAACGCGTCCGGTAGGAACGAAACGGAACGATAATTATTATTTTATCTCTTTCTCAACCTCTCCAATCTATTTTGGCCTGAAATTTGGCCATAATGGTATTTTTTAATTCTTTGACGTTTTTTGCTATTTTTTTGGAATTTTAAATTACGCGACGGGTAGGAACGAAATGGAACGAAAATTTTTATTTTCTCACTTTCTCAGCCTTCTCAAACCTATTTTGGCCTGAAATTAGGCCATAATGGTATTTTTTTATTTTTGACGTTTTTTGCTTCTTTTTTTTTTGAATTTTATATTACGCGTCGGGTATGAACGAAATGGAACGAAAAATTTTAATTTCTCCCTTTCTCATCCATTTCCAGCCTAGTTTGGGTTAAAATGAAGCCATAATGGTATTTTTTAATTTTTTTTAATTTTTTTGCTATTTTTTTCGAATTTTCTATTACGCGTCGGGTAGGAACGAAATGGAACGAAAATTTTGATTTTCTCCCTTTCACATCCATTTCCCACCTATTTTGGCTTTAAATGACTCCATAATCGTATTTTTTAATTTTTTGAATTTTTTTACTATGTTTTTAGAATTTTCTATTTCGCTTCGGGTTAGAACGAAACGAAACGATAATTTTTATTTTCTCCCTTTCTCTGACATTTCAAATCTATTTTGGCTTGAAATGAAGCCTAATGTTATTTTTTAGTTTTTCTAATTTTTTTGCTATCTTTTTAGAATTTTCTATTTCGCTTCGGGTTGGATCGAAACGGAACGATAATTTTTATTTTCTCCGTTTCTCGGACTTTTCCAACCTATTTTGGCTTCAAATGAAGCCATTACGGTATTTTTTAATTTTTAAAATTTTTTTCCTATTTTTTTCAAATTTTCTCTGACGCGTCGGGTAGGAACGAAACGGAACGATAATTTCTAGTTTCTCTCTTTCTTAGCCTTCTCCAACCTATTTTGGCCTGAAATTAGGCCATAATGGTATTTTTTTTTAATTTTTTGACGTTTTTTGCTATTTTTTTGGACTTTTATATTACGCGACGGGTAGGAACGAAATGGAACGAAAATTTTTATTTTCTCACTTTCTCAGCCTTCTCCAACCTATTTTAGCCTGAAATTAGGCCATAATGGTATTTTTTTTATTTTTGACGTTTTTTGCTTTTTTTTTTTTTGAATTTTAAATTACGCGTCGGGTATGAACGAAATGGAACGAAAATTTTTAATTTCTCCAATTCTCATCCATTTCCAGCCTAGTTTGGGTTAAAATGAAGCCATAATGGTATTTTTTAATTTTTTTTAATTTTTTTGCTATTTTTTTGGAATTTTCTATTACGCGTCGGGTAGGAACGAAATGGAACGAAAATTTTGATTTTCTCCCTTTCACAAGCATTTCCAACCTATTTTTGCTTTAAATGATTCCATAACGGTATTTTTTAATTTTTTGAACTTTTTTGTTATTTTTGTAAAATTTTCTATTACGCTTCGGGTAGGAACGAAACGGAACTATAATTTTTATTTTCTCCCTTTCTAGGAATTTTTCAACCTATTTTGGCTTAAAATGAAGCCATAATGGTATTTTTTAATTTTTTAAATTTTTTTGCTATTTTTTTTAAATTTTCTATAACGCGTCCGGTAGGAACGAAACGGAACGATAATTATTATTTTATCTCTATCTCAACCTTTCCCATCTATTTTCGCCTGAAATTAGGCCATAATAGTATTTTTTAATTTTTTGAGGTTTTTTACTATTTTTTTGGTATTTTATATTACGCGACGGGTAAGAAAGAAATGGACCGAAAATTTTTATTTTCTCCCTTTCACAAGCATTTCCAACCTATTTTTGCTTTAAATGATTCCATAACGGTATTTTTTAATTTTTTGAACTTTTTTGTTATTTTTTTAGAATTTTCTATTACGCTACGGGTAGGAACGAAACGGAACGATAATTTTTATTTTCTCCCTTTCTAGGAATTTTTCTACCTATTTTGGCTTAAAATGAAGCCATAATGGTATTTTTTAATTTTTTTAATTTTTTTGCTACTTTTTTGGAATTTTCTATTACGCGTCGGGTAGGAACGAAATGGAACGAAAATTTTGATTCTCTCCCTTTCACATCCATTTCCCCCCTATTTTGGCTTTAAATGACTCCATAATCGTATTTTTTAATTTTTCGAATTTTTTTGCTTTGTTTTTAGAATTTTCTATTTCGCTTCGGGTTAGAACGAAACGAAACAATAATTTTTATTTTCTCCCTTTCTCGGACATTTCAAATCTATTTTGGCTTGAAATGAAGCCATAATGTTATTTTTTAGTTTTTCTAATTTTTTTGCTATCTTTTTAGAATTTTCTATTTCGCTTCGGGTTGGATCGAAACGGAACGATAATTTTTATTTTCTCCGTTTCTCGGACTCTTCCAACCTATTTTGGCTTCAAATGAAGCCATTACGGTATTTTTTAATTTTTAAAATTTTTTTCCTATTTTTTTCAAATTTTCTCTGACGCGTCGGGTAGGAACGAAACGGAACGATAATTTCTAGTTTCTCTCTTTCTCAGCCTTCTCCAACCTATTTTGGCCTGAAATTAATGGTATTTTTTTTAAATTTTTTGACGTTTTTTGCTATTTTTTTGAAATTTTATATTACGCGGGGGGTAGGAACGAAATGGAACGAAAATTTTTATTTCCTCACTTTCTCAGCCTTCCCCAACCTATTTTGGCCTGAAATTAGGCCATAATGGTATTTTTAATTTTTTGACATTTTTTGCTATTTTTTTTTAATTTTATATTACGAGACGGGTAGGAACGAAATGGAACGAAAATTTTTATTTTCTCACTTTCTCAGCCTTCTCCAACCAATATTGGCCTGAAATTAGGCCATAATGGTATTTTTTTATTTCTGACGTTTTTTGCTTTTTTTTTTTGAATTTTATATTACGCGTCGGGTATGAGCGAAATGTAACGAAAATTTTTAATTTCTCCATTTCTCATCCATTTCCAGCCTATTTTGGCTTGAAATGAAGCCATAATAGTATTATTTAATTTTTTGAATTTTTTTCCTATTTTTTTGAAATTTTCTATAACGCGTCCGGTAGGAACGAAACGGAACGATAATTATTATTTTATCTCTTTCTCAACCTCTCCAATCTATTTTGGCCTGAAATTTGGCCATAATGGTATTTTTTAATTCTTTGACGTTTTTTGCTATTTTTTTGGAATTTTAAATTACGCGACGGGTAGGAACGAAATGGAACGAAAATTTTTATTTTCTCACTTTCTCAGCCTTCTCAAACCTATTTTGGCCTGAAATTAGGCCATAATGGTATTTTTTTATTTTTGACGTTTTTTGCTTCTTTTTTTTTTGAATTTTATATTACGCGTCGGGTATGAACGAAATGGAACGAAAAATTTTAATTTCTCCCTTTCTCATCCATTTCCAGCCTAGTTTGGGTTAAAATGAAGCCATAATGGTATTTTTTAATTTTTTTTAATTTTTTTGCTATTTTTTTCGAATTTTCTATTACGCGTCGGGTAGGAACGAAATGGAACGAAAATTTTGATTTTCTCCCTTTCACATCCATTTCCCACCTATTTTGGCTTTAAATGACTCCATAATCGTATTTTTTAATTTTTTGAATTTTTTTACTATGTTTTTAGAATTTTCTATTTCGCTTCGGGTTAGAACGAAACGAAACGATAATTTTTATTTTCTCCCTTTCTCTGACATTTCAAATCTATTTTGGCTTGAAATGAAGCCTAATGTTATTTTTTAGTTTTTCTAATTTTTTTGCTATCTTTTTAGAATTTTCTATTTCGCTTCGGGTTGGATCGAAACGGAACGATAATTTTTATTTTCTCCGTTTCTCGGACTTTTCCAACCTATTTTGGCTTCAAATGAAGCCATTACGGTATTTTTTAATTTTTAAAATTTTTTTCCTATTTTTTTCAAATTTTCTCTGACGCGTCGGGTAGGAACGAAACGGAACGATAATTTCTAGTTTCTCTCTTTCTTAGCCTTCTCCAACCTATTTTGGCCTGAAATTAGGCCATAATGGTATTTTTTTTTAATTTTTTGACGTTTTTTGCTATTTTTTTGGACTTTTATATTACGCGACGGGTAGGAACGAAATGGAACGAAAATTTTTATTTTCTCACTTTCTCAGCCTTCTCCAACCTATTTTAGCCTGAAATTAGGCCATAATGGTATTTTTTTTATTTTTGACGTTTTTTGCTTTTTTTTTTTTTGAATTTTAAATTACGCGTCGGGTATGAACGAAATGGAACGAAAATTTTTAATTTCTCCAATTCTCATCCATTTCCAGCCTAGTTTGGGTTAAAATGAAGCCATAATGGTATTTTTTAATTTTTTTTAATTTTTTTGCTATTTTTTTGGAATTTTCTATTACGCGTCGGGTAGGAACGAAATGGAACGAAAATTTTGATTTTCTCCCTTTCACAAGCATTTCCAACCTATTTTTGCTTTAAATGATTCCATAACGGTATTTTTTAATTTTTTGAACTTTTTTGTTATTTTTGTAAAATTTTCTATTACGCTTCGGGTAGGAACGAAACGGAACTATAATTTTTATTTTCTCCCTTTCTAGGAATTTTTCAACCTATTTTGGCTTAAAATGAAGCCATAATGGTATTTTTTAATTTTTTAAATTTTTTTGCTATTTTTTTTAAATTTTCTATAACGCGTCCGGTAGGAACGAAACGGAACGATAATTATTATTTTATCTCTATCTCAACCTTTCCCATCTATTTTCGCCTGAAATTAGGCCATAATAGTATTTTTTAATTTTTTGAGGTTTTTTACTATTTTTTTGGTATTTTATATTACGCGACGGGTAAGAAAGAAATGGACCGAAAATTTTTATTTTCTCCCTTTCACAAGCATTTCCAACCTATTTTTGCTTTAAATGATTCCATAACGGTATTTTTTAATTTTTTGAACTTTTTTGTTATTTTTTTAGAATTTTCTATTACGCTACGGGTAGGAACGAAACGGAACGATAATTTTTATTTTCTCCCTTTCTAGGAATTTTTCTACCTATTTTGGCTTAAAATGAAGCCATAATGGTATTTTTTAATTTTTTTAATTTTTTTGCTACTTTTTTGGAATTTTCTATTACGCGTCGGGTAGGAACGAAATGGAACGAAAATTTTGATTCTCTCCCTTTCACATCCATTTCCCCCCTATTTTGGCTTTAAATGACTCCATAATCGTATTTTTTAATTTTTCGAATTTTTTTGCTTTGTTTTTAGAATTTTCTATTTCGCTTCGGGTTAGAACGAAACGAAACAATAATTTTTATTTTCTCCCTTTCTCGGACATTTCAAATCTATTTTGGCTTGAAATGAAGCCATAATGTTATTTTTTAGTTTTTCTAATTTTTTTGCTATCTTTTTAGAATTTTCTATTTCGCTTCGGGTTGGATCGAAACGGAACGATAATTTTTATTTTCTCCGTTTCTCGGACTCTTCCAACCTATTTTGGCTTCAAATGAAGCCATTACGGTATTTTTTAATTTTTAAAATTTTTTTCCTATTTTTTTCAAATTTTCTCTGACGCGTCGGGTAGGAACGAAACGGAACGATAATTTCTAGTTTCTCTCTTTCTCAGCCTTCTCCAACCTATTTTGGCCTGAAATTAATGGTATTTTTTTTAAATTTTTTGACGTTTTTTGCTATTTTTTTGAAATTTTATATTACGCGGGGGGTAGGAACGAAATGGAACGAAAATTTTTATTTCCTCACTTTCTCAGCCTTCCCCAACCTATTTTGGCCTGAAATTAGGCCATAATGGTATTTTTAATTTTTTGACATTTTTTGCTATTTTTTTTTAATTTTATATTACGAGACGGGTAGGAACGAAATGGAACGAAAATTTTTATTTTCTCACTTTCTCAGCCTTCTCCAACCAATATTGGCCTGAAATTAGGCCATAATGGTATTTTTTTATTTCTGACGTTTTTTGCTTTTTTTTTTTGAATTTTATATTACGCGTCGGGTATGAGCGAAATGTAACGAAAATTTTTAATTTCTCCATTTCTCATCCATTTCCAGCCTATTTTGGCTTGAAATGAAGCCATAATAGTATTATTTAATTTTTTGAATTTTTTTCCTATTTTTTTGAAATTTTCTATAACGCGTCCGGTAGGAACGAAACGGAACGATAATTATTATTTTATCTCTTTCTCAACCTCTCCAATCTATTTTGGCCTGAAATTTGGCCATAATGGTATTTTTTAATTCTTTGACGTTTTTTGCTATTTTTTTGGAATTTTAAATTACGCGACGGGTAGGAACGAAATGGAACGAAAATTTTTATTTTCTCACTTTCTCAGCCTTCTCAAACCTATTTTGGCCTGAAATTAGGCCATAATGGTATTTTTTTTATTTTTGACGTTTTTTGCTTTTTTTTTTTGAATTTTATATTACGCGTCGGGTATGAACGAAATGGAACGAAAAATTTTAATTTCTCCCTTTCTCATCCATTTCCAGCCTAGTTTGGGTTAAAATGAAGCCATAATGGTATTTTTTAATTTTTTTTAATTTTTTTGCTATTTTTTTCGAATTTTCTATTACGCGTCGGGTAGGAACGAAATGGAACGAAAATTTTGATTTTCTCCCTTTCACATCCATTTCCCACCTATTTTGGCTTTAAATGACTCCATAATCGTATTTTTTAATTTTTTGAATTTTTTTACTATGTTTTTAGAATTTTCTATTTCGCTTCGGGTTAGAACGAAACGAAACGATAATTTTTATTTTCTCCCTTTCTCTGACATTTCAAATCTATTTTGGCTTGAAATGAAGCCTAATGTTATTTTTTAGTTTTTCTAATTTTTTTGCTATCTTTTTAGAATTTTCTATTTCGCTTCGGGTTGGATCGAAACGGAACGATAATTTTTATTTTCTCCGTTTCTCGGACTTTTCCAACCTATTTTGGCTTCAAATGAAGCCATTACGGTATTTTTTAATTTTTAAAATTTTTTTCCTATTTTTTTCAAATTTTCTCTGACGCGTCGGGTAGGACCGAAACGGAACGATAATTTCTAGTTTCTCTCTTTCTTAGCCTTCTCCAACCTATTTTGGCCAGAAATTAGGCCATAATGGTATTTTTTTTTAATTTTTTGACGTTTTTTGCTATTTTTTTGGAATTTTATATTACGCGACGGGTAGGAACGAAATGGAACGAAAATTTTTATTTTCTCACTTTCTCAGCCTTCTCCAACCTATTTTAGCCTGAAATTAGGCCATAATGGTATTTTTTTATTTCTGACGTTTTTTGCTTTTTTTTTTTGAATTTTATATTACGCGTCGGGTATGAGCGAAATGTAACGAAAATTTTTAATTTCTCCATTTCTCATCCATTTCCAGCCTATTTTGGCTTGAAATGAAGCCATAATAGTATTATTTAATTTTTTGAATTTTTTTCCTATTTTTTTGAAATTTTCTATAACGCGTCCGGTAGGAACGAAACGGAACGATAATTATTATTTTATCTCTTTCTCAACCTCTCCAATCTATTTTGGCCTGAAATTTGGCCATAATGGTATTTTTTAATTCTTTGACGTTTTTTTCTATTTTTTTGGAATTTTAAATTACGCGACGGGTAGGAACGAAATGGAACGAAAATTTTTATTTTCTCACTTTCTCAGCCTTCTCAAACCTATTTTGGCCTGAAATTAGGCCATAATGGTATTTTTTTATTTTTGACGTTTTTTGCTTTTTTTTTTTTGAATTTTATATTACGCGTCGGGTATGAACGAAATGGAACGAAAATTTTTAATTTCTCCCTTTCTCATCCATTTCCAGCCTAGTTTGGGTTAAAATGAAGCCATAATGGTATTTTTTAATTTTTTTTAATTTTTTTGCTATTTTTTTCGAATTTTCTATTACGCGTCGGGTAGGAACGAAATGGAACAAAAATTTTGATTTTCTCCCTTTCACATCCATTTCCCACCTATTTTGGCTTTAAATGACTCCATAATTGTATTTTTTAATTTTTTGAATTTTTTTACTATGTTTTTAGAATTTTCTATTTCGCTTCGGGTTAGAACGAAACGAAACGATAATTTTTATTTTCTCCCTTTCTCTGACATTTCAAATCTATTTTGGCTTGAAATGAAGCCTAATGTTATTTTTTAGTTTTTCTAATTTTTTTGCTATCTTTTTAGAATTTTCTATTTCGCTTCGGGTTGGATCGAAACGGAACGATAATTTTTATTTTCTCCGTTTCTCGGACTTTTCCAACCTATTTTGGCTTCAAATGAAGCCATTACGGTATTTTTTAATTTTTAAAATTTTTTTCCTATTTTTTTCAAATTTTCTCTGACGCGTCGGGTAGGAACGAAACGGAACGATAATTTCTAGTTTCTCTCTTTCTTAGCCTTCTCCAACCTATTTTGGCCTGAAATTAGGCCATAATGGTATTTTTTTTTAATTTTTTGTCGTTTTTTGCTATTTTTTTGGAATTTTATATTACGCGACTGGTAGGAACGAAATGGAACGAAAATTTTTATTTTCTCACTTTCTCAGCCTTCTCCAACCTATTTTAGCCTGAAATTAGGCCATAATGGTATTTTTTTATTTCTGACGTTTTTTGCTTTTTTTTTTTGAATTTTATATTACGCGTCGGGTATGAGCGAAATGTAACGAAAATTTTTAATTTCTCCATTTCTCATCCATTTCCAGCCTATTTTGGCTTGAAATGAAGCCATAATAGTATTATTTAATTTTTTGAATTTTTTTCCTATTTTTTTGAAATTTTCTATAACGCGTCCGGTAGGAACGAAACGGAACGATAATTATTATTTTATCTCTTTCTCAACCTCTCCAATCTATTTTGGCCTGAAATTTGGCCATAATGGTATTTTTTAATTCTTTGACGTTTTTTTCTATTTTTTTGGAATTTTAAATTACGCGACGGGTAGGAACGAAATGGAACGAAAATTTTTATTTTCTCACTTTCTCAGCCTTCTCAAACCTATTTTGGCCTGAAATTAGGCCATAATGGTATTTTTTTATTTTTGACGTTTTTTGCTTTTTTTTTTTTGAATTTTATATTACGCGTCGGGTATGAACGAAATGGAACGAAAATTTTTAATTTCTCCCTTTCTCATCCATTTCCAGCCTAGTTTGGGTTAAAATGAAGCCATAATGGTATTTTTTAATTTTTTTTAATTTTTTTGCTATTTTTTTCGAATTTTCTATTACGCGTCGGGTAGGAACGAAATGGAACAAAAATTTTGATTTTCTCCCTTTCACATCCATTTCCCACCTATTTTGGCTTTAAATGACTCCATAATCGTATTTTTTAATTTTTTGAATTTTTTTACTATGTTTTTAGAATTTTCTATTTCGCTTCGGGTTAGAACGAAACGAAACGATAATTTTTATTTTCTCCCTTTCTCTGACATTTCAAATCTATTTTGGCTTGAAATGAAGCCTAATGTTATTTTTTAGTTTTTCTAATTTTTTTGCTATCTTTTTAGAATTTTCTATTTCGCTTCGGGTTGGATCGAAACGGAACGATAATTTTTATTTTCTCCGTTTCTCGGACTTTTCCAACCTATTTTGGCTTCAAATGAAGCCATTACGGTATTTTTTAATTTTTAAAATTTTTTTCCTATTTTTTTCAAATTTTCTCTGACGCGTCGGGTAGGAACGAAACGGAACGATAATTTCTAGTTTCTCTCTTTCTTAGCCTTCTCCAACCTATTTTGGCCTGAAATTAGGCCATAATGGTATTTTTTTTTAATTTTTTGACGTTTTTTGCTATTTTTTTGGAATTTTATATTACGCGACGGGTAGGAACGAAATGGAACGAAAATTTTTATTTTCTCACTTTCTCAGCCTTCTCCAACCTATTTTAGCCTGAAATTAGGCCATAATGGTATTTTTTATTTTTTGACATTTTTTGCTATTTTTTTTTAATTTTATATTACGAGACGGGTAGGAACGAAATGGAATGAAAATTTTTATTTTCTCACTTTCTCAGCCTTCTCCAACCTATTTTGGCCTGAAATTAGGCCATAATGGTATTTTTTTATTTTTGACGTTTTTTGCTTTTTTTTTTTGAATTTTATATTACGCGTCGGGTATGAACGAAATCGAACGAAAATTTTTAATTTCTCCCTTTCTCATCCATTTCCAGCCTATTTTGGCTTGAAATGAAGCCATAATAGTATTATTTAATTTTTTGAATTTTTTTCCTATTTTTTTGAAATTTTCTATAACGCGTCCGGTAGGAACGAAACGGAACGATAATTATTATTTTATCTCTTTCTCAACCTCTCCAATCTATTTTGGCCTGAAATTTGGCCATAATGGTATTTTTTAATTCTTTGACGTTTTTTGCTATTTTTTTGGAATTTTAAATTACGCGACGGGTAGGAACGAAAAGGAACGAAAATTTTTATTTTCTCACTTTCTCAGCCTTCTCAAACCTATTTTGGCCTGAAATTAGGCCATAATGGTATTTTTTTATTTTTGACGTTTTTTGCTTTTTTTTTTTTTGAATTTTAAATTACGCGTCGGGTATGAACGAAATGGAACGAAAATTTTTAATTTCTCCAATTCTCATCCATTTCCAGCCTAGTTTGGGTTAAAATGAAGCCATAATGGTATTTTTTAATTTTTTTTAATTTTTTTGCTATTTTTTTGGAATTTTCTATTACGCGTCGGGTAGGAACGAAATGGAACGAAAATTTTGATTTTCTCCCTTTCACAAGCATTTCCAACCTATTTTTGCTTTAAATGATTCCATAACGGTATTTTTTAATTTTTTGAACTTTTTTGTTATTTTTGTAAAATTTTCTATTACGCTTCGGGTAGGAACGAAACGGAACTATAATTTTTATTTTCTCCCTTTCTAGGAATTTTTCAACCTATTTTGGCTTAAAATGAAGCCATTATGGTATTTTTTAATTTTTTAAATTTTTTTGCTATTTTTTTTAAATTTTCTATAACGCGTCCGGTAGGAACGAAACGGAACGATAATTATTATTTTATCTCTATCTCAACCTTTCCCATCTATTTTCGCCTGAAATTAGGCCATAATAGTATTTTTTAATTTTTTGAGGTTTTTTACTATTTTTTTGGTATTTTATATTACGCGACGGGTAAGAAAGAAATGGACCGAAAATTTTTATTTTCTCCCTTTCACAAGCATTTCCAACCTATTTTTGCTTTAAATGATTCCATAACGGTATTTTTTAATTTTTTGAACTTTTTTGTTATTTTTTTAGAATTTTCTATTACGCTACGGGTGGGAACGAAACGGAACGATAATTTTTATTTTCTCCCTTTCTAGGAATTTGTCTACCTATTTTGGCTTAAAATGAAGCCATAATGGTATTTTTTAATTTTTTTAATTTTTTTGCTACTTTTTTGGAATTTTCTATTACGCGTCGGGTAGGAACGAAATGGAACGAAAATTTTGATTCTCTCCCTTTCACATCCATTTCCCCCCTATTTTGGCTTTAAATGACTCCATAATCGTATTTTTTAATTTTTCGAATTTTTTTGCTTTGTTTTTAGAATTTTCTATTTCGCTTCGGGTTAGAACGAAACGAAACAATAATTTTTATTTTCTCCCTTTCTCGGACATTTCAAATCTATTTTGGCTTGAAATGAAGCCATAATGTTATTTTTTAGTTTTTCTAATTTTTTTGCTATCTTTTTAGAATTTTCTATTTCGCTTCGGGTTGGATCGAAACGGAACGATAATTTTTATTTTCTCCGTTTCTCGGACTCTTCCAACCTATTTTGGCTTCAAATGAAGCCATTACGGTATTTTTTAATTTTTAAAATTTTTTTCCTATTTTTTTCAAATTTTCTCTGACGCGTCGGGTAGGAACGAAACGGAACGATAATTTCTAGTTTCTCTCTTTCTCAGCCTTCTCCAACCTATTTTGGCCTGAAATTAATGGTATTTTTTTTAAATTTTTTGACGTTTTTTGCTATTTTTTTGAAATTTTATATTACGCGGGGGGTAGGAACGAAATGGAACGAAAATTTTTATTTCCTCACTTTCTCAGCCTTCCCCAACCTATTTTGGCCTGAAATTAGGCCATAATGGTATTTTTAATTTTTTGACATTTTTTGCTATTTTTTTTTAATTTTATATTACGAGACGGGTAGGAACGAAATGGAACGAAAATTTTTATTTTCTCACTTTCTCAGCCTTCTCCAACCAATATTGGCCTGAAATTAGGCCATAATGGTATTTTTTTATTTCTGACGTTTTTTGCTTTTTTTTTTTTGAATTTTATATTACGCGTCGGGTATGAGCGAAATGTAACGAAAATTTTTAATTTCTCCATTTCTCATCCATTTCCAGCCTATTTTGGCTTGAAATGAAGCCATAATAGTATTATTTAGTTTTTTGAATTTTTTTCCTATTTTTTTGAAATTTTCTATAACGCGTCCGGTAGGAACGAAACGGAACGATAATTATTATTTTATCTCTTTCTCAACCTCTCCAATCTATTTTGGCCTGAAATTTGGCCATAATGGTATTTTTTAATTCTTTGACGTTTTTTGCTATTTTTTTGGAATTTTAAATTACGCGACGGGTAGGAACGAAATGGAACGAAAATTTTTATTTTCTCACTTTCTCAGCCTTCTCAAACCTATTTTGGCCTGAAATTAGGCCATAATGGTATTTTCTTATTTTTGACGTTTTTTGCTTTTTTTTTTTTGAATTTTATATTACGCGTCGGGTATGAACGAAATGGAACGAAAAATTTTAATTTCTCCCTTTCTCATCCATTTCCAGCCTAGTTTGGGTTAAAATGAAGCCATAATGGTATTTTTTAATTTTTTTTTAATTTTTTTGCTATTTTTTTCGAATTTTCTATTACGCGTCGGGTAGGAACGAAATGGAACGAAAATTTTGATTTTCTCCCTTTCACATCCATTTCCCACCTATTTTGGCTTTAAATGACTCCATAATCGTATTTTTTAATTTTTTGAATTTTTTTACTATGTTTTTAGAATTTTCTATTTCGCTTCGGGTTAGAACGAAACGAAACGATAATTTTTATTTTCTCCCTTTCTCTGACATTTCAAATCTATTTTTGCTTGAAATGAAGCCTAATGTTATTTTTTAGTTTTTCTAATTTTTTTGCTATCTTTTTAGAATTTTCTATTTCGCTTCGGGTTGGATCGAAACGGAACGATAATTTTTATTTTCTCCGTTTCTCGGACTTTTCCAACCTATTTTGGCTTCAAATGAAGCCATTACGGTATTTTTTAATTTTTAAAATTTTTTTCCTATTTTTTTCAAATTTTCTCTGACGCGTCGGGTAGGAACGAAACGGAACGATAATTTCTAGTTTCTCTCTTTCTTAGCCTTCTCCAACCTATTTTGGCCTGAAATTAGGCCATAATGGTATTTTTTTTTAATTTTTTGACGTTTTTTGCTATTTTTTTGACTTTTATATTACGCGACGGGTAGGAACGAAATGGAACGAAAATTTTTATTTTCTCACTTTCTCAGCCTTCTCCAACCTATTTTAGCCTGAAATTAGGCCATAATGGTATTTTTTTATTTCTGACGTTTTTTGCTTTTTTTTTTTGAATTTTATATTACGCGTCGGGTATGAGCGAAATGTAACGAAAATTTTTAATTTCTCCATTTCTCATCCATTTCCAGCCTATTTTGGCTTGAAATGAAGCCATAATAGTATTATTTAATTTTTTGAATTTTTTTCCTATTTTTTTGAAATTTTCTATAACGCGTCCGGTAGGAACGAAACGGAACGATAATTATTATTTTATCTCTTTCTCAACCTCTCCAATCTATTTTGGCCTGAAATTTGGCCATAATGGTATTTTTTAATTCTTTGACGTTTTTTTCTATTTTTTTGGAATTTTAAATTACGCGACGGGTAGGAACGAAATGGAACGAAAATTTTTATTTTCTCACTTTCTCAGCCTTCTCAAACCTATTTTGGCCTGAAATTAGGCCATAATGGTATTTTTTTATTTTTGACGTTTTTTGCTTTTTTTTTTTTGAATTTTATATTACGCGTCGGGTATGAACGAAATGGAACGAAAATTTTTAATTTCTCCCTTTCTCATCCATTTCCAGCCTAGTTTGGGTTAAAATGAAGCCATAATGGTATTTTTTAATTTTTTTTAATTTTTTTGCTATTTTTTTCGAATTTTCTATTACGCGTCGGGTAGGAACGAAATGGAACAAAAATTTTGATTTTCTCCCTTTCACATCCATTTCCCACCTATTTTGGCTTTAAATGACTCCATAATCGTATTTTTTAATTTTTTGAATTTTTTTACTATGTTTTTAGAATTTTCTATTTCGCTTCGGGTTAGAACGAAACGAAACGATAATTTTTATTTTCTCCCTTTCTCTGACATTTCAAATCTATTTTGGCTTGAAATGAAGCCTAATGTTATTTTTTAGTTTTTCTAATTTTTTTGCTATCTTTTTAGAATTTTCTATTTCGCTTCGGGTTGGATCGAAACGGAACGATAATTTTTATTTTCTCCGTTTCTCGGACTTTTCCAACCTATTTTGGCTTCAAATGAAGCCATTACGGTATTTTTTAATTTTTAAAATTTTTTTCCTATTTTTTTCAAATTTTCTCTGACGCGTCGGGTAGGAACGAAACGGAACGATAATTTCTAGTTTCTCTCTTTCTTAGCCTTCTCCAACCTATTTTGGCCTGAAATTAGGCCATAATGGTATTTTTTTTTAATTTTTTGACGTTTTTTGCTATTTTTTTGGAATTTTATATTACGCGACGGGTAGGAACGAAATGGAACGAAAATTTTTATTTTCTCACTTTCTCAGCCTTCTCCAACCTATTTTAGCCTGAAATTAGGCCATAATGGTATTTTTTATTTTTTGACATTTTTTGCTATTTTTTTTTAATTTTATATTACGAGACGGGTAGGAACGAAATGGAATGAAAATTTTTATTTTCTCACTTTCTCAGCCTTCTCCAACCTATTTTGGCCTGAAATTAGGCCATAATGGTATTTTTTTATTTTTGACGTTTTTTGCTTTTTTTTTTTGAATTTTATATTACGCGTCGGGTATGAACGAAATCGAACGAAAATTTTTAATTTCTCCCTTTCTCATCCATTTCCAGCCTATTTTGGCTTGAAATGAAGCCATAATAGTATTATTTAATTTTTTGAATTTTTTTCCTATTTTTTTGAAATTTTCTATAACGCGTCCGGTAGGAACGAAACGGAACGATAATTATTATTTTATCTCTTTCTCAACCTCTCCAATCTATTTTGGCCTGAAATTTGGCCATAATGGTATTTTTTAATTCTTTGACGTTTTTTGCTATTTTTTTGGAATTTTAAATTACGCGACGGGTAGGAACGAAAAGGAACGAAAATTTTTATTTTCTCACTTTCTCAGCCTTCTCAAACCTATTTTGGCCTGAAATTAGGCCATAATGGTATTTTTTTATTTTTGACGTTTTTTGCTTTTTTTTTTTTTGAATTTTAAATTACGCGTCGGGTATGAACGAAATGGAACGAAAATTTTTAATTTCTCCAATTCTCATCCATTTCCAGCCTAGTTTGGGTTAAAATGAAGCCATAATGGTATTTTTTAATTTTTTTTAATTTTTTTGCTTTTTTTTTGGAATTTTCTATTACGCGTCGGGTAGGAACGAAATGGAACGAAAATTTTGATTTTCTCCCTTTCACAAGCATTTCCAACCTATTTTTGCTTTAAATGATTCCATAACGGTATTTTTTAATTTTTTGAACTTTTTTGTTATTTTTGTAAAATTTTCTATTACGCTTCGGGTAGGAACGAAACGGAACTATAATTTTTATTTTCTCCCTTTCTAGGAATTTTTCAACCTATTTTGGCTTAAAATGAAGCCATAATGGTATTTTTTAATTTTTTAAATTTTTTTGCTATTTTTTTTAAATTTTCTATAACGCGTCCGGTAGGAACGAAACGGAACGATAATTATTATTTTATCTCTATCTCAACCTTTCCCATCTATTTTCGCCTGAAATTAGGCCATAATAGTATTTTTTAATTTTTTGAGGTTTTTTACTATTTTTTTGGTATTTTATATTACGCGACGGGTAAGAAAGAAATGGACCGAAAATTTTTATTTTCTCCCTTTCACAAGCATTTCCAACCTATTTTTGCGTTAAATGATTCCATAACGGTATTTTTTAATTTTTTGAACTTTTTTGTTATTTTTTTAGAATTTTCTATTACGCTACGGGTAGGAACGAAACGGGACGATAATTTTTATTTTCTCCCTTTCTAGGAATTTTTCTACCTATTTTGGCTTAAAATGAAGCCATAATGGTATTTTTTAATTTTTTTAATTTTTTTGCTACTTTTTTGGAATTTTCTATTACGCGTCGGGTAGGAACGAAATGGAACGAAAATTTTGATTCTCTCCCTTTCACATCCATTTCCCCCCTATTTTGGCTTTAAATGACTCCATAATCGTATTTTTTAATTTTTCGAATTTTTTTGCTTTGTTTTTAGAATTTTCTATTTCGCTTCGGGTTAGAACGAAACGAAACAATAATTTTTATTTTCTCCCTTTCTCGGACATTTCAAATCTATTTTGGCTTGAAATGAAGCCATAATGTTATTTTTTAGTTTTTCTAATTTTTTTGCTATCTTTTTAGAATTTTCTATTTCGCTTCGGGTTGGATCGAAACGGAACGATAATTTTTATTTTCTCCGTTTCTCGGACTCTTCCAACCTATTTTGGCTTCAAATGAAGCCATTACGGTATTTTTTAATTTTTAAAATTTTTTTCCTATTTTTTTCAAATTTTCTCTGACGCGTCGGGTAGGAACGAAACGGAACGATAATTTCTAGTTTCTCTCTTTCTCAGCCTTCTCCAACCTATTTTGGCCTGAAATTAATGGTATTTTTTTTAAATTTTTTGACGTTTTTTGCTATTTTTTTGAAATTTTATATTACGCGGGGGGTAGGAACGAAATGGAACGAAAATTTTTATTTCCTCACTTTCTCAGCCTTCCCCAACCTATTTTGGCCTGAAATTAGGCCATAATGGTATTTTTAATTTTTTGACATTTTTTGCTATTTTTTTTTAATTTTATATTACGAGACGGGTAGGAACGAAATGGAACGAAAATTTTTATTTTCTCACTTTCTCAGCCTTCTCCAACCAATATTGGCCTGAAATTAGGCCATAATGGTATTTTTTTATTTCTGACGTTTTTTGCTTTTTTTTTTTGAATTTTATATTACGCGTCGGGTATGAGCGAAATGTAACGAAAATTTTTAATTTCTCCATTTCTCATCCATTTCCAGCCTATTTTGGCTTGAAATGAAGCCATAATAGTATTATTTAATTTTTTGAATTTTTTTCCTATTTTTTTGAAATTTTCTATAACGCGTCCGGTAGGAACGAAACGGAACGATAATTATTATTTTATCTCTTTCTCAACCTCTCCAATCTATTTTGGCCTGAAATTTGGCCATAATGGTATTTTTTAATTCTTTGACGTTTTTTGCTATTTTTTTGGAATTTTAAATTACGCGACGGGTAGGAACGAAAAGGAACGAAAATTTTTATTTTCTCACTTTCTCAGCCTTCTCAAACCTATTTTGGCCTGAAATTAGGCCATAATGGTATTTTTTTATTTTTGACGTTTTTTGCTTTTTTTTTTTTTGAATTTTAAATTACGCGTCGGGTATGAACGAAATGGAACGAAAATTTTTAATTTCTCCAATTCTCATCCATTTCCAGCCTAGTTTGGGTTAAAATGAAGCCATAATGGTATTTTTTAATTTTTTTTAATTTTTTTGCTATTTTTTTGGAATTTTCTATTACGCGTCGGGTAGGAACGAAATGGAACGAAAATTTTGATTTTCTCCCTTTCACATCCATTTCCCACCTATTTTGGCCTTAAATGACTCCATAATCGTATTTTTTAATTTTTTGAATTTTTTTACTATGTTTTTAGAATTTTCTATTTCGCTTCGGGTCAGAACGAAACGAAACGATAATTTTTATTTTCTCCCTTTCTCGGACATTTCAAATCTATTTTGGCTTGAAATGAAGCCATAATGTTATTTTTTAGTTTTTCTAATTTTTTTGCTATCTTTTTAGAATTTTCTATTTCGCTTCGGGTTGGATCGAAACGGAACGACAGTTTTTATTTTCTCCGTTTCTCGGACTTTTCCAACCTATTTTGGCTTCAAATGAAGCCATTACGGTATTTTTTAATATTGAAAATTTTTTTCCTATTTTTTTGAAATTTTCTCTGACACGTCGGGTAGGAACGAAACGGAACGATAATTTCTAGTTTCTCTTCTTCTCAGCCTTCTCCAACCTATTTTGGCCTGAAATTAGGCCATAATGGTATTTTTTTTTAATTTTTTGACCTTTTTTGCTATTTTTTTGGAATTTTATATTACGCGACGGGTACGAAATGGAATGAAAATTTTTATTTTCTCACTTTCTCAGCCTTCTCCAACCTATTTTGGCCTGAAATTAGGCCATAATGGTATTTTTTTATTTTTGACGTTTTTTGCTTTTTTTTTTTTGAATTTTATATTACGCGTCGGGTATGAACGAAATGGAACGAAAATTTTTAATTTCTCCCTTTCTCATCCATTTCCAGCCTATTTTAGCTTGAAATGAAGCCATAATAGTATTATTTAATTTTTTGAATTTTTTTCCTATTTTTTTGAAATTTTCTATAACGCATCCGGTAGGAACGAAACGGAACGATAATTATTATTTTATCTCTTTCTCAACCTTTCCAATCTATTTTGGCCTGAAATTAGGCCATAATGGTATTTTTTAATTTTTTGACGTTTTTTGCTATTTTTTTGGAATTTTATATTACGCGACGGGTAGGAACGAAATTGAACGAAAATTTTTATTTTCTCACTTTCTCAGCCTTCTCCAACCTATTTTGGCCTGAAATTAGGCCATGATGGTATTTTTTTATTTTTGACGTTTTTTGCTTTTTTTTTTTGAATTTTATATTACGCGTCGGGTATGAACGAAATGGAACGAAAATTTTTAATTTCTCCCTTTCTCATCCATTTCCAGCCTAGTTTGGGTTAAAATGAAGCCATAATGGTATTTTTTAATTTTTTTTAATTTTTTTGCTATTTTTTTGGAATTTTCTATTACGCGTCGGGTAGGAACGAAATGGAACGAAAATTTTGATTTTCTCCCTTTCACATCCATTTCCCACCTATTTTGGCTTTAAATGACTCCATAATCATATTTTTTAATTTTTTGAATTTTTTTACTATGTTTTTAGAATTTTCTATTTCGCTTCGGGTTAGAACGAAACGAAACGATAATTTTTATTTTCTCCCTTTCTCTTACATTTCAAATCTATTTTGGCTTGAAATGAAGCCTAATGTTATTTTTTAGTTTTTCTAATTTTTTTGCTATCTTTTTAGAATTTTCTATTTCGCTTCGGGTTGGATTGAAACGGAACGATAATTTTTATTTTCTCCGTTTCTCGGACTTTTCCAACCTATTTTGGCTTCAAATGAAGCCATTACGGTATTTTTTAATTTTTAAAATTTTTTTCCTATTTTTTTCAAATTTTCTCTGACGCGTCGGGTAGGAACGAAACGGAACGATAATTTCTAGTTTGTCTCTTTCTCAGCCTTCTCCAACCTATTTTGGCCTGAAATTAGGCCATAATGGTATTTTTTTTTAATTTTTTGACGTTTTTTGCTATTTTTTTGGAATTTTATATTACGCGACGGGTAGGAACGAAATGGAACGAAAATTTTTATTTTCTCACTTTCTCAGCCTTCTCCAACCTATTTTGGCCTGAAATTAGGCCATAATGGTATTTTTTATTTTTTGACATTTTTTGCTATTTTTTTTTAATTTTATATTACGAGACGGGTAGGAACGAAATGGAACGAAAATTTTTATTTTCTCACTTTCTCAGCCTTCTCCAACCTATTTTGGCCTGAAATTAGGCCATAATGGTATTTTTTTTATTTTTGACGTTTTTTGCTTTTTTTTTTTGAATTTTATATTACGCGTCGGGTATGAACTAAATCGAACGAAAATTTTTAATTTCTCCCTTTCTCATCCATTTCCAGCCTATTTTGGCTTGAAATGAAGCCATAATAGTATAATTTAATTTTTTGAATTTTTTTCCTATTTTTTTGAAATTTTCTATAACTCGTTCGGTAGGAACGAAACGGAACGATAATTATTATTTTATCTCTTTCTCAACCTCTCCAATCTATTTTGGCCTGAAATTTGGCCATAATGGTATTTTTTAATTCTTTGACGTTTTTTGCTATTTTTTGGGAATTTTAAATTACGCGACGGGTAGGAACGAAAAGGAACGAAAATTTTTATTTTCTCACTTTCTCAGCCTTCTCAAACCTATTTTGGCCTGAAATTAGGCCATAATGGTATTTTTTTATTTTTGACGTTTTTTGCTTTTTTTTTTTTGAATTTTAAATTACGCGTCGGGTATGAACGAAATGGAACGAAAATTTTTAATTTCTCCAATTCTCATCCATTTCCAGCCTAGTTTGGGTTAAAATGAAGCCATAATGGTATTTTTTTAATTTTTTTTAATTTTTTTGCTATTTTTTTGGAATTTTCTATTACTCGTCGGGTAGGAACGAAATGGAACGAAAATTTTGATTTGCTCCCTTTCACATCCATTTCCCACCTATTTTGGCTTTAAATGACTCCATAATCGTATTTTTTAATTTTTTGAATTTTTTTACTATGTTTTTAGAATTTTCTATTTCGCTTCGGGTTAGAACGAAACGAAACGATAATTTTTATTTTCTCCCTTTCTCGGACATTTCAAATCTATTTTGGCTTGAAATGAAGCCATAATGTTATTTTTTAGTTTTTCTAATTTTTTTGCTATCTTTTTAGAATTTTCTATTTCGCTTCGGGTTGGATCGAAACGGAACGATAATTTTTATTTTCTCCGTTTCTCGGACTTTTCCAACCTATTTTGGCTTCAAATGAAGCCATTACGGTATTTTTTAATTTTGAAAATTTTTTTCCTATTTTTTTGAAATTTTCTCTGACTCGTCGGGTAGGAACGAAACGGAACGATAATTTCTAGTTTCTCTTCTTCTCAGCCTTCTCCAACCTATTTTGGCCTGAAATTAGGCCATAATGGTATTTTTTATTTTTTGACATTTTTTGCTATTTTTTTTTAATTTTATATTACGCGACGGGTAGGAACGAAATGGAACGAAAATTTTTATTTTCTCACTTTCTCAGCCTTCTCCAACCTATTTTGGCCTGAAATTAGGCCATAATGGTATTTTTTATTTTTTGACATTTTTTGCTATTTTTTTTTAATTTTATATTACGCGACGGGTAGGAACGAAATGGAACGAAAATTTTTATTTTCTCACTTTCTCAGCCTTCTCCAACCTATTTTGGCCTGAAATTAGGACATAATGGTATTTTTTTATTTTTGACGTTTTTTGCTTTTTTTTTTTTGAATTTTATATTACGCGTCGGGTATGAACGAAATGGAACGAAAATTTTTAATTTCTCCCTTTCTCATCCATTTCCAGCCTATTTTGGCTTGAAATGAAGCCATAATAGTATTATTTAATTTTTTGAATTTTTTTCCTATTTTTTGAAATTTTCTATAACGCGTCCGGTAGGAACGAAACGGAACGATAATTATTATTTTATCTCTTTCTCAACCTTTCCAATCTATTTTGGCCTGAAATTAGGCCATAATGGTATTTTTTTAATTTTTTGACGTTTTTTGCTATTTTTTTGGAATTTTGTATTACGAGACAGGTAGGAACGAAATGGAACGAAAATTTTTATTTTCTCACTTTCTCAGCCTTCTCCAACCTATTTTGGCCTGAAATTAGGCCATAATGGTATTTTTTAATTTTTTGACGTTTTTTGCTGTTTTTTTGGAATTTTATATTACGCGACGGGTAGGAACGAAATTGAACGAAAATTTTTATTTTCTCACTTTCTCAGCCTTCTCCAACCTATTTTGGCCTGAAATTAGGCCATAATGGTATTTTTTAATTTTTTGACCTTTTTTGCTATTTTTTCGGACTTTTACATTACGCGATGGGTAGGAACGAAATGGACCGAAAATTTTTATTTTCTCCCTTTCACAAGCATTTCCAACCTATTTTTGCTTTAAATGATTCCATAACGGTATTTTTTAATTTTTTGAAGTTTTTTGTTATTTTTTTAAAATTTTCTATTACGCTTCGGGTAGGAACGAAACGGAACTATAATTTTTATTTTCTCCATTTCTAGGAATTTTTCAACCTATTTTGGCTTAAAATGAAGCCATAATGGTATTTTTTAATTTTTTTAATTTTTTTGCTATTTTTTTTAAATTTTCTATAACGCGTCCGGTAGGAACGAAACGGAACGATAATTATTATTTTATCTCTATCTCAACCTTTCCCATCTATTTTCGCCTGAAATTAGACCATAATAGTATTTTTTAATTTTTTGACGTTTTTTACTATTTTTTTGGAATTTTATATTACGCGACGGCTAAGAAAGAAATGAACAGAAAATTTTTATTTTCTCCCTTTCACAAGCATTTCCAACCTCTTTTTGCTTTAAATGATTCCATAACGGTATTTTTTAATTTTTTGAACTTTTTTGTTATTTTTTTAGAATTTTCTATTACGCTACGGGTAGGAACGAAACGGAACGATAATTTTTATTTTCTCCCTTTCTAGGAATTTTTCAACCTATTTTGGCTTAAAATGAAGCCATAATAGTATTTTTTAATTTTTTTAATTTTTTTGCTACTTTTTTGGAATTTTCTATTACGCGTCGGGTAGGAACGAAATGGAACGAAAATTTTGATTCTCTCCCTTTCACATCCATTTCCCCCCTATTTTGGCTTTAAATGACTCCATAATCGTATTTTTTATTTTTTTGAATTTTTTTGCTATGTTTTTAGAATTTTCTATTTCGCTTCGGGTTAGAACGAAACGAAACGATAATTTTTATTTTCTCCCTTTCTCGGACATTTCAAATCTATTTTGGCTTGAAATGAAGCCATAATGTTATTTTTTAGTTTTTCTAATTTTTTTGCTATCTTTTTAGAATTTTCTATTTCGCTTCGGGTTGGATCGAAACGGAACGATAATTTTTATTTTCTCCGTTTCTCGGACTTTTCCAACCTATTTTGGCTTCAAATGAAGCCATTACGGTATTTTTTAATTTTTAAAATTTTTTTCCTATTTTTTTCAAATTTTCTCTGACACGTCGGGTAGGAACGAAACGGAACGATAATTTCTAGTTTCTCTCTTTCTCAGCCTTCTCCAACCTATTTTGGCCTGAAATTAGGCCATAATAGTATTTTTTTTTTTTAATTTTTTGACCTTTTTTGCTATTTTTTTGGAATTTTATATTACGCGACGGGTAGGAACGAAATGGAATGAAAATTTTTATTTTCTCACTTTCTCAGCCTTCTCCAACCTATTTTGGCCTGAAATTAGGCCATAATGGTATTTTTTTATTTTTGACGTCTTTTGCTTTTTTTTTTTTTAAATTTTATATTACGCGTCGGGTATGAACGAAATGGAACGAACATTTTTAATTTCTCCCTTTCTCTTCCATTTCCAGCCTATTTTGGCTTGAAATGAAGCCATAATAGTATTATTTAATTTTTTGAATTTTTTTCAAACTTTTTGGAAATTTTCTATAAGGCGTCCGGTAGGAACGAAACGGAACGATAATTATTATTTTATCTCTTTCTCAACCTTTCCAATCTATTTTGGCCTGAAATTAGGCCATAATGGTATTTTTTAATTTTTTGACCTTTTTTGCAATTTTTTTGGAATTTTATATTACGCGACGGGTAGGAACGAAATGGACCGAAAATTTTTATTTTCTCCCTTTCGCAAGCATTTCCAACCTATTTTTGCTTTAAATGATTCCTTAACGGTATTTTTTTAATTTTTTGAACTTTTTTGTATTTTTTTTAGAATTTTCTATTACGCTTCGGGTAGGAACGAAACGGAACGATAATTTTTATTTTCTCCCTTTCTTGGAATTTTCCAACCTATTTTGGCTTTAAATAAAGCCATAATGGTATTTTTTAATTTTTTTAATTTTTTTGCTATTTTTTTTAAATTTTCTATAACGCGTCCGGTAGGAACGAAACGGAACGATAATTTCTAGTTTCTCTCTTTCTCAGCCTTCTCCAACCTATTTTGGCCTGAAATTTGGCCATAATGGTATTTTTTAATTCTTTGACGTTTTTTGCTATTTTTTTGGAATTTTATATTACGCGACGGGTAGGAACGAAATGGAACGAAAATTTTTATTTTCTCACTTTCTCAGCCTTCTCCAACCTATTTTGGCCTGAAATTAGGCCATAATGGTATTTTTTAATTTTTTGACGTTTTTTGCTGTTTTTTTGGAATTTTATATTACGCGACGGGTAGGAACGAAATTGAACGAAAATTTTTATTTTCTCACTTTCTCAGCCTTCTCCAACCTATTTTGGCCTGAAATTAGGCCATAATGGTATTTTTTTTTTTAATTTTTTGACGTTTTGTGCTATTTTTTTGGAATTTTATATTACGCGACAGGTAGGAACGAAATGGAACGAAAATTTTTATTTTCTCACTTTCTCAGCCTTCTCCAACCTATTTTGGCCTGAAATTAGGCCATAATGGTATTTTTTTATTTTTGACGTTTTTTGCTTCTTTTTTTTTGAATTTTATATTACGCATCGGGTAGGAACGTAACGGAACGATAATTTCCAGTTTCTCTCTTTCTCAGCCTTCTCCAACCTATTTTGGCCTGAATTAGGCCATAATGGCATTTTTTTTTTAATTTTTTGACGTTTTTTGCTATTTTTGTGGAATTTTATATTACGCGTCGGATAGGAACGAAAATTATTAATTTCTCCATTTCTCATCCATTTCCAGCCTATTTTGGCTTGAAATGAAGACATAATGGTATTATTTAATTTATTGAATTTTTTCCTATTTTTTTGAAATTTTCTATAACTCGTCAGGAAGGAACGAAACGTAATGATAATTTTTATTTCTGCTCTTTCTCAGCCTTTTCCAACCTATTTCGACCTGAAATTAGGCCATAATGGTATTTTTTAATTTTTTGACCTTTTTTGTTATTTTTTTGAAATTTTGTATTATGCGTTGGGTAGGAACGAAACGGAACGAAATTTTTTTTTTCTCCCTTTCTCATCCACCTCCAGCCTATTTTGGCTGAAAATGATGCCATAACAGTATTTTTTAATTTTTTGAATTTTTTGGCTGTTTTTTTGAAATTTTCTACAACGCGTCACGTACGAACGAAACGGAACGATAATTTTTATTTTCTCTCTTTCTCAGCCTTTTCCAACCTATTTAGGCTTAAAATGATTCCATAATGGTATTTTATAATTTTATGAATTTTTTTGCTATTTTTTTGGAATTCTCTATTACGCGTCTGGTCGGAACGGAATGGAACGAAAATTTTGATTTTCTCCCTTTCACATCCATTTCCTACCTATTTTGGCTTTATATGACTCCATAATGGTATTTTTTAATTTTTTGAACTTTTTTGCTATTTTTTTAGAATTTTCTATTACGCTTCGGTTTGGAACGAAACGGAACGATAATTTTTCATTTCTCCCTTTCTCGGACTTTTCCAACCTATTTTGGCTGGAAATGAAGCCACAACGGTATTTTCTTATTTTTTGAATTGTTTTCCTATTTTTTTTAAATTTTGTATAACGCGTCGAGTAGGAACGAAACGGAATGATAATTTTTATTTTCCCAATTTCTCAGCCTTTTCCAACCTATTTTGGCTTAAAATGAATCCACAATGGTATTTTTGAATTTTTTGAATTTTTTCGTATATTTTTGAAATTTTCTCTGACGCGTCGGGTAGGAACGAAACGGAACGATAATTATTATTTTATCTCTTTCTCAACCTTTCCAATCTATTTTGGCCTGAAATTAGGCCATAACGGTATTTTTTTAATTTTTTGACGTTTTTTGCTATTTTTTTGGAATTTTATATTACGGGACGGGTACGAACAAAATGGAAAGAAAATTTTGATTTTCTCCCTTTCACATCCATTTCCCACCTATTTTGGCTTGAAATGACTCCATAATCGTATTTTTTAATTTTTTGAACTTTTTTGCTATCTTTTTAGAATTTTCTATTTCGCTTCGGGCTTGAACAAAACGAAACGATAATTTTTATTTTCTCCCTTTCTCGGACATTTCCAACCTATTTTTAGAATTTTCTATTTCACTTCGGGTTGGATCGAAATGGAACGATAATTTTTATGTTCTCCGTTTCTCGGACTTTTCCAACCTATTTTGGCTTAAAATGAAGCCATTACGGTATTTTTTAATTTTTAAAATTTTTTTCCTATTTTTTTGAAATTTTCTCTGACGCGTCGGGTAGGAACGAAACGGAACAATAATTTCTATTTTCTCTCTTTCTCAACCTTCTCCAACCTATTTTGGCCTCAAATTAGGCCATAATGATATTTTTTAATTTTTTGACCTTTTTTGCTTTTTTTTGGAATTTTATATTATGCGTTGGGTAGGAACGAAACGGAACGAAAATTTTTATTTTCTCCCTTTCTCTTCCACTTCCAGCCTATTTTGGCTGGAAATGATGCCATAACGGTATTTTTTGAATTTTTTGGCTATTTTTTTTGAAATTTTCCCCAACGCATCAGGTAGGAACGAAACGGAACGATAATTTTTATTTCCTCTCTTTCTCAGCCTTTTCCAACCTATTTTGGCTTAAAATGATTCCGTAATGGTATTTTATAATTTTATGAATTTTTTTGCTATTTTCTTGGAATTTTCTATTACGCGTCGGGTAGGAACGAAATGGAACGAAAATTTTTATTTTCTCCCTTTCACATCCATTTCCTACCTATTTTGGCTTTATATGACTCCATAATGGTATTTTTTAATTTTTTGAACTTTTTGCTATTTTTTTAGAATTTTCTATTACGCTTCGGGTTGGAACGAAACGGAACGATAATTTTTCATTTCTCCCTTTCTCGGACTTTTCCAACCTATTTTGGCTGGAAATGAAGCCATAATGGTATTTTCTAATTTTTTGAATTGTTTTCCTATTTTTTTTAAATTTTCTATAACGCGTCGAGTAGGAACGAAACCGAATGATAATTTTTATTTTCCCTATTTCTCAGCCTTTTCCAACCTATTTTCGCTTAAAATGAATCCATAATGGTACTTTTGAATTTTTTGAATTTTTTTCGTATATTTTTGAAATTTTCTCTGACGCGTCGGGTAGGAACGAAATGGAACGATAATTATTATTTTATCTCTTTCTCAACCTTTCCAATCTATTTTGGCCTGAAATTAGGCCATAATGGTATTTTTTAATTTTTTGACGTTTTTTGCTATTTTTTTGGAATTTGATATTACGCGACGGGTAGGAACGAAATGGAACGAAAATTTTTATTTTCACACTTTCTCAGCCTTCTCCAACCTATTTTGGCCTGAAATTTGGCCATAATGGTATTTTTTATTTTTTGACATTTTTTGCTATTTTTTTTTAATTTTATATTACGCGACGGGTAGGAACGAAATGGAACGAAAATTTTTATTTTCTCACTTTCTCAGCCTTCTCCAACCTATTTTGGCCTGAAATTAGGCCATAATGGTATTTTTTATTTTTTGACATTTTTTGCTATTTTTTTTTAATTTTATATTACGCGACGGGTAGGAACGAAATGGAACGAAAATTTTTATTTTCTCACTTTCTCAGCCTTCTCCAACCTATTTTGGCCTGAAATTAGGACATAATGGTATTTTTTTATTTTTGACGTTTTTTGCTTTTTTTTTTTTTAATTTTATATTACGCGTCGGGTATGAACGAAATGGAACGAAAATTTTTAATTTCTCCCTTTCTCATCCATTTCCAGCCTATTTTGGCTTGAAATGAAGCCATAATAGTATTATTTAATTTTTTGAATTTTTTTCCTATTTTTTTGAAATTTTCTATAACGCTTCCGGTAGGAACGAAACGGAACGATAATTAATATTTTATCTCTTTCTCAACCTTTCCAATCTATTTTGGCCTGAAATTAGGCCATAATGGTATTTTTTAATTTGTTGACGTTTTTTGCTATTTTTTTGGAATTTTATATTACGCGACGGGTAGGAACGAAATGGAACGAAAATTTTTATTTTCACACTTTCTCAGCCTTCTCCAACCTATTTTGGCCTGAAATTTGGCCAAAATGGTATTTTTTAATTTTTTTAACGTTTTTTGCTTTTTTTTGGAATTTTATATTATGCGTTGGGTAGGAACGAAAATTTTTATTTTGTCCGTTTCTCTTCCACTTCCAGCCTATTTTGGCTGGAAATGATGCCATAACGGTATTTTTTGAATTTTTTGGCTATTTTTTTTGAAATTTTCCCCAACGAGTCAGGTAGGAACGAAACGGAACGATAATTTTTATTTTCTCTCCTTCTCAGCCTTTTCCAACCTATTTTGGCTTAAAATGATTCCGTAATGGTATTTTATAATTTTATGAATTTTTTTCCTATTTTTTTTAAATTTTCTATAACGCGTCGAGTAGGAACGAATCCGAATGATAATTTTTATTTTCCCTATTTCTCAGCCTTTTCCAACCTATTTTGGCTTAAAATGAATCCATAATGGTATTTTTGAATTTTTTTAATTTTTTTGAAATGAAGCCATAATTGTATTTTTTATTTTTTTGAACTTTTTTGGTATTTTTTTAGAATTTTCTATTACGCTTCGGGTAGGAACGAAACGGAACGATAACTTTTATTTTCTCCCTTTCTTGGAATTTTCCAACCTATTTTGGCTTGAAATGAAGCCATAATGGTATTTTTTAGTTTTTTTTAATTTTTTTGCTATTTTTTTGGAATTTTCTATTACGCGTCGGGTAGGAAAGAAATGGAACGAAAATTTTGATTTTCTCCCTTTCACATCCATTTCCCACCTATTTTGGCTTTAAATGACTCCATAATCGTATTTTTTTAATTTTTTGAATTTTTTTGCTATGTTTTTAGAATTTTCTATTTCGATTCGGGTTAGAACGAAACGAAACGATAATTCTTATTTTCACCCTTTCGCGGACATTTCAAATCTATTTTGGCTTGAAATGAAGCCATAATGTTATTTTTTAGTTGTTCTAATTTTTTTGCTATCTTTTTAGAATTTTCTATTTCGTTTCGGGTTGGATCGAAACGGATCGATAATTTTTATTTTCTCCGTTTCTCGGACTTTTCCAACCTATTTTGGCTTGAAATGAAGCCATTACAGTATTTTTTAATTTTTAAAATTTTTTTCCTATTTTTTTGAAATTTTCTCTGACGCGTCGGGTAGGAACGTAACGGAACGATAATTTCTAGTTTCTCTCTTTCTCAGCCTTCTCCAACCTATTTTGGCCTGAATTAGGCCATAATGGTATTTTTTTTTTTAATTTTTGACGTTTTTTGCTATTTTTTTTTAATTTTATATTACGCGTCGGATAGGAACGAAAATTTTTAATTTCTCCCTTTCTCATCCATTTCCAGCCTATTTTGGCTTGAAATGAAGACTATTATTTAATTTTTTGAATTTTTTCCTATTTTTTTGAAATTTTCTATAACGCGTCAGGTAGGAACGAAACATAATGATAATTTTTATTTCTGCTCTTTCTCAGCCTTTTCCAACCTATTTCAACCTGAAATTAGGCCATAATGGTATTTTTTCATTTTTTGACCTTTTTTGCTATTTTTTTGAAATTTTATATTATGCGTTGGGTAGAACGAAACGGAACGAAAATTTTTTTTTTCCCCCTTTCTCATCCACCTCCAGCCTATTTTGGCTGAAAATGATGCCATAACGGTATTTTTTAATTTTTTGAATTTTTTGGCTGTTTTTTTGAAATTTTCTACAACGCGTCACGTACGAACGAAACGGAACGATAATTTTTATTTTCTCTCTTTCTCAGCCTTTTCCAACCTATTTAGGCTTAAAATGATTCCCTAATGGTATTTTATAATTTTATGAATTTTTTTGCTATTTTTTTGGAATTTTCTATTACGCGTTTGGTCGGAACGGAATGGAACGAAAATTTTTATTTTCTCCCTTTCACATCCATTTCCTACCTATTTTGGCTTTATATGACTCCATAATGGTATTTTTTAATTTTTTGAACTTTTTTGCTATTTTTTTAGAATTTTCTATTATGCTTCGGGTTGGAACGAAACGGAACGATAATTTTTCATTTCTCCCTTTCTCGGACTTTTCCAACCTATTTTGGCTGGAAATGAAGCCACAACGGTATTTTCTTATTTTTTGAATTGTTTTCCTATTTTTTTTAAATTTTCTATAACGCGTCGAGTAGGAACGAAACGGAATGATAATTTTTATTTTCCCAATTTCTCAGCCTTTTCCAACCTATTTTGGCTTAAAATGAATCCACAATGGTATTTTTGAATTTTTTCGTATATTTTTGAAATTTTCTCTGACGCGTCGGGTAGGAACGAACCGGAACGATAATTATTATTTTATCTCTTTCTCAACCTTTCCAATCTATTTTGGCCTGAAATTAGGCCATAACGGTATTTTTTAATTTTTTGACGTTTTTTGCTATTTTTTTGGAATTTTATATTACGGGACGGGTACGAACGAAATGGAACGAAAATTTTGATTTTCTCCCTTTCACATCCATTTCCCACCTATTTTGGCTTTAAATGACTCCATAATCGTATTTTTTAATTTTTTGAATTTTTTTTGCTATTTTTTTAGAATTTTCTATTTCGCTTCGGGCTTGAACGAAACGAAACGATAATTTTTATTTTCTCCCTTTCTCGGACATTTCCAACCTATTTTGGCTTGAAATGAAGCCATAATGTTATTTTTTAGTTTTTTTAATTTTTTTGCTATCTTTTTAGAATTCTCTATTTCACTTCGGGTTGGATCGAAACGGAACGATAATTTTTATGTTCTCCGTTTCTCGGACTCTTCCAACCTATTTTGGCTTAAAATGAAGCCATTACGGTATTTTTTAATTTTTAAAATTTTTTTCCTATTTTTTTGAAATTTTCTCTGACGCGTCGGGTAGGAACGAAACGGAACAATAATTTCTCAGCCTTCTCCAACCTATTTTGGCCTCAAATTAGGCCATAATGATATTTTTTAATTTTTTGACGTCTTTTGCTTTTTTTTGGAATTTTATATTATGCGTTGGGTAGGAACGAAACGGAACGAAAATTTTTATTTTCTCCCTTTCTCTTCCACTTCCAGCCTATTTTGGCTGGAAATGATGCCATAACGGTATTTTTTGAATTTTTTGGCTATTTTTTTTGAAATTTTCCCCAACGCGTCAGGTAGGAACGAAACGGAACGATAATTTTTATTTTCTCTCCTTCTCAGCCTTTTCCAACCTATTTTGGCTTAAAATGATTCCGTAATGGTATTTTATAATTTTATGAATTTTTTTCCTATTTTTTTTAAATTTTCTATAACGCGTCGAGTAGGAACGAAACCGAATGATAATTTTTATTTTCCCTATTTCTCAGCCTTTTCCAACCTATTTTGGCTTAAAATGAATCCATAATGGTATTTTTGAATTTTTTTAATTTTTTTGAGATGAAGCCATAATTGTATTTTTTATTTTTTTGAACTTTTTTGGTATTTTTTTAGAATTTTCTATTACGCTTCGGGTAGGAACGAAACGGAACGATAACTTTTATTTTCTCCCTTTCTTGGAATTTTCCAACCTATTTTGGCTTGAAATGAAGCCATAATGGTATTTTTTAATTTTTAAAATTTTTTTCCTATTTTTTTGAAATTTTCTCTGACGCGTCGGGTAGGAACGTAACGGAACGATAATTTCTAGTTTCTCTCTTTCTCAGCCTTCTCCAACCTATTTTGGCCTGAATTAGGCCATAATGGTATTTTTTAATTTTTTGACGTTTTTTGCTATTTTTTTGGAATTTTATATTACGCGACGGGTAGGAACGAAATGGAACGAAAATTTTGATTTTCTCCCTTTCACATCCATTTCCCACCTATTTTGGCTTTAAATGACTCCATAATCGTATTTTTTAATTTTTTGAATTTTTTTGCTATCTTTTTAGAATTTTCTATTTCTCTTCGGGTTGGATCGAAACGGAACGATAATTTTTATGTTCTCCGTTTCTCGGACTTTTCCAACCTATTTTGGCTTAAAATGAAGCCATTACGGTATTTTTTAATTTTTAAAATTTTTTCCCTATTTTTTTGAAATTTTCTCTGACGCGTCGGGTAGAAACGAAACGGAACGATAATTATTATTTTATCCCTTTCTCAACCTTTCCAATCTATTTTGGCCTGAAATTAGGCCATAACGGTATTTTTTAATTTTTTGACGTTTTTTGCTATTTTTTTGGAATTTTATATTACGGGACGGGTACGAACGAAATGGAACGAAAATTTTGATTTTCTCCCTTTCACATCCATTTCCCACCTATTTTGGCTTTAAATGACCCCATAATCGTATTTTTTAATTTTTTGAATTTTTTTTGCTATCTTTTTAGAATTTTCTATTTCGCTTCGGGCTTGAACGAAACGAAACGATAATTTTTATTTTCTCCCTTTCTCGGACATTTCCAACCTATTTTGGCTTGAAATGAAGCCATAATGTTATTTTTTAGTTTTTTTTAATTTTTTTGCTATCTTTTTAGAATTTTCTATTTCACTTCGGGTTGGATCGAAACGGAACGATAATTTTTATGTTCTCCGTTTCTCGGACTCTTCCAACCTATTTTGGCTTAAAATGAAGCCATTACGGTATTTTTTAATTTTTAAAATTTTTTTCCTATTTTTTTGAAATTTTCTCTGACGCGTCGGGTAGGAACGAAACGGAACGGTAATTATTATTTTATCTCTTTCTCAACCTTTCCAATCTATTTTGGCCTGAAATTAGGCCATAACGGTATTTTTTAATTTTTTGACGTTTTTTGCTATTTTTTTGGAATTTTATATTACGGGACGGGTACGAACGAAATGGAACGAAAATTTTGATTTTCTCCCTTTCACATCCATTTCCCACCTATTTTGGCTTTAAATGACTCCATAATCGTATTTTTTAATTTTTTGAATTTTTTTGCTATCTTTTTAGAATTTTCTATTTCGCTTCGGGTTATAACCAAACGAAACGATAATTTTTATTTTCTCCCTTTCTCGGACATTACCAATCTATTTTGGCTTAAAATGAAGCCATAATTGTATTTTAGAATTTTTTTCGTATATTTTTGAAATTTTCTCTGACGCGTCGGTTAGGAAAGAAACGTAATGATAATTTTTATTTCTGCTCTTTCTCAGCATTTTCCAACCTATTTTGTCCTGAAATTAGGCCATAATGGTATTTTTTAATTTTTTGACGTTTTTTGCTATTTTTTTGGAATTTTATATTACGCGACGGGTAGAAACGAAATGGAACGAAAATTTTGATTTTCTCCCTTTCACATCCATTTCCCACCTATTTTGGCTTTAAATGACTCCATAATCATATTTTTTAATTTTTTCAATTTTTTTGCTATCTTTTTAGAATTTTTTATTTCGCTTAGGGTTAGAACGAAACGAAACGATAATTTTTATTTTCTTCCTTTCTCGGACATTTCCAACCTATTTTGGCTTGAAATGAAGCCATAATGTTATTTTTTAGTTTTTTTAATTTATTTGCTATCTTTTTAGAATTTTCTATTTCGCTTCGGGTTGGATCGAAACGGAACGATAATTTTTATGTTCTCCGTTTCTCGGACTTCTCCAACCTATTTTGGCTTGAAATGAAGCCATTACGGTATCTTTTAATTTTTAAAATTTTTTTCCTATTTTTTTGAAATTTTCTCAGACGCGTCGGGTAGGAACGAAACGGAACGATAATTTCTATTTTCTCTCTTTCTCAGCCTTCTCCAACCTATTTTGGCCTGAAATTAGGCCATAATGATATTTATTAATTTTTTGACGTTTTTTGCTATTTTTTTGGAATTTTATATTATGCGTTGGGTAGGAACGAAACGGAACGAAAATTTTTATTTTCTCCCTTTCTCTTCCACTTCCAGCCTATTTTGGTTGGAAATGATGCCATAACGGTATTTTTTGAATTTTTTGGCTATTTTTTTTGAAATTTTCTCCAACGCGTCAGGTAGGAACGAAACGGAACGATAATTTTTATTTTCTCCCTTTCTCTTCCACCTCCAGCCTATTTTGGCTGAAAATGATGCCATAACGATATTTTTTGAATTTTTTGGCTATTTTTTTTGAAATTTTCTCCAATGCGTCAGGTAGGAACGAAACGGAACGATAATTTTTATTTCCTCTCTTTCTCAGCCTTTTCCAACATATTTTAGCTTAAAATGATTCCATAATGGTATTTTATAATTTTATGAATTTTTTTACTATTTTTTTGGAATTTTCTATTACGCGTCGGGTAGGAACGAAATGGAACGAAAATTTTCATTTTCTCCCTTTCACATCCATTTCCTACCTATTTTGGCTTTATATGACTCCATAATGGTATTTTTTAATTTTTTGAACTTTTTGCTATTTTTTTAGAATTTTCTATTACGCTTCGGGTTGGAACGAAACGGAACGATAATTTTTATTTTCTCCCTTTCTCTTCCACCTCCAGCCTATTTTGGCTGAAAATGATGCCATAACGATATTTTTTGAATTTTTTGGCTATTTTTTTTGAAATTTTCTCCAATGCGTCAGGTAGGAACGAAACGGAACGATAATTTTTATTTCCTCTCTTTCTCAGCCTTTTCCAACATATTTTAGCTTAAAATGATTCCATAATGGTATTTTATAATTTTATGAATTTTTTTACTATTTTTTTGGAATTTTCTATTACGCGTCGGGTAGGAACGAAATGGAACGAAAATTTTCATTTTCTCCCTTTCACATCCATTTCCTACCTATTTTGGCTTTATATGACTCCATAATGGTATTTTTTAATTTTTTGAACTTTTTTGCTATTTTTTTAGAATTTTCTATTACGCTTCGGGTTGGAACGAAACGGAACGATAATTTTTCATTTCTCCCTTTCTCGGACTTTTCCAACCTATTTTGGCTGGAAATGAAGCCATAATGGTATTTTCTAATTTTTTGAATTGTTTTCCTATTTTTTTTAAATTTTCTATAACGCGTCGAGTAGGAACAAAACCGAATGATAATTTTTATTTTCCCTATTTCTCAGCCTTTTCCAACCTATTTTGGCTTAAAATGAATCCACAACGGTATTTTTGAATTTTTTGAATTTTTTCGTATATTTTTGAAATTTTCTCTGACGCGTCGGGTAGGAACGAAACGGAACGATAATTATTAGTTTATCTCTTTCTCAACCTTTCCAATCTATTTTGGCCTGAAATTAAGCCATAATGGTATGTTTTAATTTTTTGACGTTTTTTGCTATTTTTTTGGAATTTTATATTACGCGACCGGTAGGAACGAAATGGAACGAAAATTTTTATTTTCACACTTTCTCAGCCTTCTCCAACCTATTTTGGCCTGAAATTTGGCCAAAATGGTATTTTTTAATTTTTTTAACGTTTTTTGCTTTTTTTTGGAATTTTATATTATGCGTTGGGTAGGAACGAAACGGAACGAAAATTTTTATTTTCTCCCTTTCTCTTCCACTTCTAGCCTATTTTGGCTGGAAATGATGCCATAACGGTATTTTTTGAATTTTTTGGCCATTTTTTTTGAAATTTTCTCCAACACGTCAGGTAGGAACGAAACGGAACGATAATTTTTATTTTCTCTCTTTCTCAGCCTTTTCCAACCTATTTTGGCTTAAAATGTTTCCATAATGGTATTTTTTTAATTTTTTGTATTTTTTTGCTATTTTTTTGTATTTTTTTATTACGCGTCGGGTAGGAATGAAATGGAACGAAAATTTTTATTTTCTCCCTTTCACATCCATTTCCATCCTATTTTGGCTTTATATGACTCCATAATGGTATTTTTTTAATTTTTTGAACTTTTTTGCTATTTTTTTAGAATTTTCTATTACGATTCCGGTTGGAACGAAACGGAACGATAATTATTATTTTATCTCTTTCTCAACCTTTCCAATCTATTTTGGCCTGAAATTAGGCCATAATGGTATGTTTTAATTTTTTGACCTTTTTTGCTATTTTTTTGGAATTTTATATTACGCGACGGGTAGGAACGAAATGGAACGAAAATTTTTATTTTCACACTTTCTCAGCCTTCTCCAACCTATTTTGGCCTGAAATTTGGCCAAAATGGTATTTTTTAATTTTTTTAACGTTTTTTGCTTTTTTTTGGAATTTTATATTATGCGTTGGGTAGGAACGAAACGGAACGAAAATTTTTATTTTCTCCCTTTCTCTTCCACTTCTAGCCTATTTTGGCTGGAAATGATGCCATAACGGTATTTTTTGAATTTTTTAGCCATTTTTTTTGAAATTTTCTCCAACACGTCAGGTAGGAACGAAACGGAACGATAATTTTTATTTTCTCTCTTTCTCAGCCTTTTCCAACCTATTTTGGCTTAAAATGTTTCCGTAATGGTATTTTTTTAATTTTTTTAATTTTTTTGCTATTTTTTTGTATTTTTCTATTACGCGTCGGGTAGGAATGAAATGGAACGAAAATTTTTATTTTCTCCATTTCACATCCATTTCCATCCTATTTTGGCTTTATATGACTCCATAATGGTATTTTTTTAATTTTTTGAACTTTTTTGCTATTTTTTTAGAATTTTCTATTACGCTTCGGGTTGGAACGAAACGGAACGATACTTTTTCATTTCTCCGTTTCTCGGACTTCTCCAACCTATTTTGGCTTGAAATGAAGCCATTACGGTATCTTTTAATTTTTAAAATTTTTTTCCTATTTTTTTGAAAATTTCTCAGACGCGTCGGGTAGGAACGAAACGGAACGATAATTTCTATTTTCTCTCTTTCTCAGCCTTCTCCAACCTATTTTGGCCTGAAATTAGGCCATAATGATATTTATTAATTTTTTGACGTTTTTTGCTATTTTTTTGGAATTTTATATTATGCGTTGGGTAGGAACGAAACGGAACGAAAATTTTTATTTTCTCCCTTTCTCTTCCACTTCCAGCCTATTTTGGTTGGAAATGATGCCATAACGGTATTTTTTGAATTTTTTGGCTATTTTTTTTGAAATTTTCTCCAACGCGTCAGGTAGGAACGAAACGGAACGATAATTTTTATTTTCTCCCTTTCTCTTCCACCTCCAGCCTATTTTGGCTGAAAATGATGCCATAACGATATTTTTTGAATTTTTTGGCTATTTTTTTTGAAATTTTCTCCAACGCGTCAGGTAGGAACGAAACGGAATGATAATTTTTATTCTCTCTCTTTCTCAGCCTTTTCCAACCTATTTTGGCTTAAAATGATTCCATAATGGTATTTTATAATTTTATGAATTTTTTTACTATTTTTTTGGAATTTTCTATTACACGTCGGGTAGGAACGAAATAGAACGAAAATTTTTATTTTCTCCCTTTCACAACCATTTCCTACCTATTTTGGCTTTATATGACTCCATAATGGTATTTTTTAATTTTTTGAACTTTTTTGCTATTTTTTTAGAATTTTCTATTACGCTTCGGGTTGGAACGAAACGGAACGATAATTTTTCATTTCTCCCTTTCTCAGACTTTTCCAACCTATTTTGGCTGGAAATGAAGCCATAATGGTATTTTCTAATTTTTTGAATTGTTTTCCTATTTTTTTTAAATTTTCTATAACGCGTCGAGTAGGAACGAAACGGAATGATAATTTCTATTTTCCCTATTTCTCAGCCTTTTCCAACCTATTTTGGCTTAAAATGAATCCACAATGGTATTTTTGAATTTTTTGAATTTTTTCGTATATTTTTGAAATTTTCTCTGACGCGTCGGGTAGGAACGAAACGGAACGATAATTATTATTTTATCTCTTTCTCAACCTTTCCAATCTATTTTGGCCTGAAATTAGGCCATAATGGTATTTTTTAATTTTTTGACCTTTTTTGCTATTTTTTTGGAATTTTATATTACGCGACGGGTAGGAACGAAATGGAACGAAAATTTTTATTTTCACACTTTCTCAGCCTTCTCCAACCTATTTTGGCCTGAAATTTGGCCAAAATGGTATTTTTTAATTTTTTTAACGTTTTTTGCTTTTTTTTGGAATTTTATATTATGCGTTGGGTAGGAACGAAATGGAACGAAAATTTTTATTTTCACACTTTCTCAGCCTTCTCCAACCTATTTTGGCCTGAAATTTGGCCAAAATGGTATTTTTTAATTTTTTTAACGTTTTTTGCTTTTTTTTGGAATTTTATATTATGCGTTGGGTAGGAACAAAAATTTTTATTTTCTCCCTTTCTCTTCCACTTCCAGCCTATTTTGGCTGGAAATGATGCCATAACGGTATTTTTTGAAATTTTTGGCTATTTTTTTTGAAATTTTCTCCAACAAGTCAGGTAGGAACGAAACGGAACGATAATTTTTATTTTCTCTCCTTCTCAGCCTTTTCCAACCTATTTTGGCTTAAAATGTTTCCATAATGGTATTTTTTAAATTTTTTGTATTTTTTTGCTATTTTTTTGTATTTTTCTATTACGCGTCGGGTAGGAATGAAATGGAACGAAAATTTTTATTTTCTCCCTTTCACATCCATTTCCATCCTATTTTGGCTTTATATGACTCCATAATGGTATTTTTTTTAATTTTTTGAACTTTTTTGCTGTTTTTTTAGAATTTTCTATTACGCTTCGGGTTGGAACGAAACGGAACGATGCTTTTTCATTTCTCCCTTTCTCGGACTTTTCCAACCTACTTTGGCTTGAAATGAAGCCAGTACGGTATTTTTAATTTTTAAAATTTTTGTCCTATTTTTTTCCTATTTTCTCTCTTTCTTAGCTTTCTCCGACCTATTTTGGCCTGAAATTAGGCCATAATGGTGTTTTTTTTTTTTTTTTTTTGATTTTTTTTGCTATTTTTTTGGAATTTTATATTACGCGTCGGGTAGGAACGAAAATTTTTAATTTCTCCCTTTCTCATCCATTTCCAGCCTATTTTGGCTTGAAATGGTGACATAATGGTATTATTTAATTTTTTGAATTTTTTTCCTATTTTTTTGAAATTTTCTATAACGCGTCGGGTAGGAACGAAACAGAACGATAATTATTATTTTATCTCTTTCTCAACCTTTCCAATCTATTTTGGCCTGAAATTAGGCCATAATGGTATTTTTTAATTTTTTGACGTTTTTTGCTATTTTTTTGGAATTTTATATTACGCGACGGGTAGGAACTAAATGGAACGAAAATTTTGATTTTCTCCCTTTCACATCCATTTCCCACCTATTTTGGCTTTAAATGACTCCATAATCGTATTTTTTAATTTTTTGAATTTTTTTGCTATCTTTTTAGAATTTTCTATTTCTCTTCGGGTTGGGTCGAAACGGAACGATAATTTTTATGTTCTCCATTTCTCGGACTTTTCCAACCTATTTTGGCTTAAAATGAAGCCATTACGGTATTTTTTAATTTTTAAAATTTTTTTCCTATTTTTTTGAAATTTTCTCTGACGCGTAGGGTAGGAACGAAACGGAACGATAATTTCTATTTTCTCTCTTTCTCAGCCTTCTCCAACCTATTTTGGCCTCAAATTAGGCCATAATGATATTTTTTAATTTTTTGACGTTTTTTACTTTTTTTTGGAATTTTATATTATGCGTTGGGTAGGAATGAAACGGAACGAAAATTTTTATTTTCTCCCTTTCTCTTCCACTTCCAGCCTATTTTGGCTGGAAATGATGCCATAACGGTATTTTTTGAATTTTTTGGCTATTTTTTTTGAAATTTTCCCCAACGCATCAGGTAGGAACGAAACGGAACGATAATTTTTATTTCCTCTCTTTCTCAGCCTTTTCCAACCTATTTTGGCTTAAAATGATTCCATAATGGTATTTTATAATTTTATGAATTTTTTTACTATTTTTTTGGAATTTTCTATTACGCGTCGGGTAGGAACGAAATGGAACGAAAATTTTTATTTTCTCCCTTTCACATCCATTTCCTACCTATTTTGGCTTTATATGACTCCATAATGGTATTTTTTAATTTTTTGAACTTTTTTGCTATTTTTTTAGAATTTTCTATTACGCTTCGGGTTGGAACGAAACGGAACGATAATTTTTCATTTCTCCCTTTCTCGGACTTTTCCAACCTATTTTGGCTGGAAATGAAGCCATAATGGTATTTTCTAATTTTTTGAATTGTTTTCCTATTTTTTTTAAATTTTCTATAACGCGTCGAGTAGGAACAAAACCGAATGATAATTTTTATTTTCCCTATTTCTCAGCCTTTTCCAACCTATTTTGGCTTAAAATGAATCCACAACGGTATTTTTGAATTTTTTGAATTTTTTCGTATATTTTTGAAATTTTCTCTGACGCGTCGGGTAGGAACGAAACGGAACGATAATTATTAGTTTATCTCTTTCTCAACCTTTCCAATCTATTTTGGCCTGAAATTAAGCCATAATGGTATGTTTTAATTTTTTGACGTTTTTTGCTATTTTTTTGGAATTTTATATTACGCGACCGGTAGGAACGAAATGGAACGAAAATTTTTATTTTCACACTTTCTCAGCCTTCTCCAACCTATTTTGGCCTGAAATTTGGCCAAAATGGTATTTTTTAATTTTTTTAACGTTTTTTGCTTTTTTTTGGAATTTTATATTATGCGTTGGGTAGGAACGAAACGGAACGAAAATTTTTATTTTCTCCCTTTCTCTTCCACTTCTAGCCTATTTTGGCTGGAAATGATGCCATAACGGTATTTTTTGAATTTTTTGGCCATTTTTTTTGAAATTTTCTCCAACACGTCAGGTAGGAACGAAACGGAACGATAATTTTTATTTTCTCTCTTTCTCAGCCTTTTCCAACCTATTTTGGCTTAAAATGTTTCCATAATGGTATTTTTTTAATTTTTTGTATTTTTTTGCTATTTTTTTGTATTTTTTTATTACGCGTCGGGTAGGAATGAAATGGAACGAAAATTTTTATTTTCTCCCTTTCACATCCATTTCCATCCTATTTTGGCTTTATATGACTCCATAATGGTATTTTTTTAATTTTTTGAACTTTTTTGCTATTTTTTTAGAATTTTCTATTACGATTCCGGTTGGAACGAAACGGAACGATAATTATTATTTTATCTCTTTCTCAACCTTTCCAATCTATTTTGGCCTGAAATTAGGCCATAATGGTATGTTTTAATTTTTTGACCTTTTTTGCTATTTTTTTGGAATTTTATATTACGCGACGGGTAGGAACGAAATGGAACGAAAATTTTTATTTTCACACTTTCTCAGCCTTCTCCAACCTATTTTGGCCTGAAATTTGGCCAAAATGGTATTTTTTAATTTTTTTAACGTTTTTTGCTTTTTTTTGGAATTTTATATTATGCGTTGGGTAGGAACGAAACGGAACGAAAATTTTTATTTTCTCCCTTTCTCTTCCACTTCTAGCCTATTTTGGCTGGAAATGATGCCATAACGGTATTTTTTGAATTTTTTAGCCATTTTTTTTGAAATTTTCTCCAACACGTCAGGTAGGAACGAAACGGAACGATAATTTTTATTTTCTCTCTTTCTCAGCCTTTTCCAACCTATTTTGGCTTAAAATGTTTCCGTAATGGTATTTTTTTAATTTTTTTAATTTTTTTGCTATTTTTTTGTATTTTTCTATTACGCGTCGGGTAGGAATGAAATGGAACGAAAATTTTTATTTTCTCCATTTCACATCCATTTCCATCCTATTTTGGCTTTATATGACTCCATAATGGTATTTTTTTAATTTTTTGAACTTTTTTGCTATTTTTTTAGAATTTTCTATTACGCTTCGGGTTGGAACGAAACGGAACGATACTTTTTCATTTCTCCGTTTCTCGGACTTCTCCAACCTATTTTGGCTTGAAATGAAGCCATTACGGTATCTTTTAATTTTTAAAATTTTTTTCCTATTTTTTTGAAAATTTCTCAGACGCGTCGGGTAGGAACGAAACGGAACGATAATTTCTATTTTCTCTCTTTCTCAGCCTTCTCCAACCTATTTTGGCCTGAAATTAGGCCATAATGATATTTATTAATTTTTTGACGTTTTTTGCTATTTTTTTGGAATTTTATATTATGCGTTGGGTAGGAACGAAACGGAACGAAAATTTTTATTTTCTCCCTTTCTCTTCCACTTCCAGCCTATTTTGGTTGGAAATGATGCCATAACGGTATTTTTTGAATTTTTTGGCTATTTTTTTTGAAATTTTCTCCAACGCGTCAGGTAGGAACGAAACGGAACGATAATTTTTATTTTCTCCCTTTCTCTTCCACCTCCAGCCTATTTTGGCTGAAAATGATGCCATAACGATATTTTTTGAATTTTTTGGCTATTTTTTTTGAAATTTTCTCCAACGCGTCAGGTAGGAACGAAACGGAATGATAATTTTTATTCTCTCTCTTTCTCAGCCTTTTCCAACCTATTTTGGCTTAAAATGATTCCATAATGGTATTTTATAATTTTATGAATTTTTTTACTATTTTTTTGGAATTTTCTATTACACGTCGGGTAGGAACGAAATAGAACGAAAATTTTTATTTTCTCCCTTTCACAACCATTTCCTACCTATTTTGGCTTTATATGACTCCATAATGGTATTTTTTAATTTTTTGAACTTTTTTGCTATTTTTTTAGAATTTTCTATTACGCTTCGGGTTGGAACGAAACGGAACGATAATTTTTCATTTCTCCCTTTCTCAGACTTTTCCAACCTATTTTGGCTGGAAATGAAGCCATAATGGTATTTTCTAATTTTTTGAATTGTTTTCCTATTTTTTTTAAATTTTCTATAACGCGTCGAGTAGGAACGAAACGGAATGATAATTTCTATTTTCCCTATTTCTCAGCCTTTTCCAACCTATTTTGGCTTAAAATGAATCCACAATGGTATTTTTGAATTTTTTGAATTTTTTCGTATATTTTTGAAATTTTCTCTGACGCGTCGGGTAGGAACGAAACGGAACGATAATTATTATTTTATCTCTTTCTCAACCTTTCCAATCTATTTTGGCCTGAAATTAGGCCATAATGGTATTTTTTAATTTTTTGACCTTTTTTGCTATTTTTTTGGAATTTTATATTACGCGACGGGTAGGAACGAAATGGAACGAAAATTTTTATTTTCACACTTTCTCAGCCTTCTCCAACCTATTTTGGCCTGAAATTTGGCCAAAATGGTATTTTTTAATTTTTTTAACGTTTTTTGCTTTTTTTTGGAATTTTATATTATGCGTTGGGTAGGAACGAAATGGAACGAAAATTTTTATTTTCACACTTTCTCAGCCTTCTCCAACCTATTTTGGCCTGAAATTTGGCCAAAATGGTATTTTTTAATTTTTTTAACGTTTTTTGCTTTTTTTTGGAATTTTATATTATGCGTTGGGTAGGAACAAAAATTTTTATTTTCTCCCTTTCTCTTCCACTTCCAGCCTATTTTGGCTGGAAATGATGCCATAACGGTATTTTTTGAAATTTTTGGCTATTTTTTTTGAAATTTTCTCCAACAAGTCAGGTAGGAACGAAACGGAACGATAATTTTTATTTTCTCTCCTTCTCAGCCTTTTCCAACCTATTTTGGCTTAAAATGTTTCCATAATGGTATTTTTTAAATTTTTTGTATTTTTTTGCTATTTTTTTGTATTTTTCTATTACGCGTCGGGTAGGAATGAAATGGAACGAAAATTTTTATTTTCTCCCTTTCACATCCATTTCCATCCTATTTTGGCTTTATATGACTCCATAATGGTATTTTTTTTAATTTTTTGAACTTTTTTGCTGTTTTTTTAGAATTTTCTATTACGCTTCGGGTTGGAACGAAACGGAACGATGCTTTTTCATTTCTCCCTTTCTCGGACTTTTCCAACCTACTTTGGCTTGAAATGAAGCCAGTACGGTATTTTTTAATTTTTAAAATTTTTGTCCTATTTTTTTCCTATTTTCTCTCTTTCTTAGCTTTCTCCGACCTATTTTGGCCTGAAATTAGGCCATAATGGTGTTTTTTTTTTTTTTTTTTTGATTTTTTTTGCTATTTTTTTGGAATTTTATATTACGCGTCGGGTAGGAACGAAAATTTTTAATTTCTCCCTTTCTCATCCATTTCCAGCCTATTTTGGCTTGAAATGGTGACATAATGGTATTATTTAATTTTTTGAATTTTTTTCCTATTTTTTTGAAATTTTCTATAACGCGTCGGGTAGGAACGAAACAGAACGATAATTATTATTTTATCTCTTTCTCAACCTTTCCAATCTATTTTGGCCTGAAATTAGGCCATAATGGTATTTTTTAATTTTTTGACGTTTTTTGCTATTTTTTTGGAATTTTATATTACGCGACGGGTAGGAACTAAATGGAACGAAAATTTTGATTTTCTCCCTTTCACATCCATTTCCCACCTATTTTGGCTTTAAATGACTCCATAATCGTATTTTTTAATTTTTTGAATTTTTTTGCTATCTTTTTAGAATTTTCTATTTCTCTTCGGGTTGGGTCGAAACGGAACGATAATTTTTATGTTCTCCATTTCTCGGACTTTTCCAACCTATTTTGGCTTAAAATGAAGCCATTACGGTATTTTTTAATTTTTAAAATTTTTTTCCTATTTTTTTGAAATTTTCTCTGACGCGTAGGGTAGGAACGAAACGGAACGATAATTTCTATTTTCTCTCTTTCTCAGCCTTCTCCAACCTATTTTGGCCTCAAATTAGGCCATAATGATATTTTTTAATTTTTTGACGTTTTTTACTTTTTTTTGGAATTTTATATTATGCGTTGGGTAGGAATGAAACGGAACGAAAATTTTTATTTTCTCCCTTTCTCTTCCACTTCCAGCCTATTTTGGCTGGAAATGATGCCATAACGGTATTTTTTGAATTTTTTGGCTATTTTTTTTGAAATTTTCCCCAACGCATCAGGTAGGAACGAAACGGAACGATAATTTTTATTTCCTCTCTTTCTCAGCCTTTTCCAACCTATTTTGGCTTAAAATGATTCCATAATGGTATTTTATAATTTTATGAATTTTTTTACTATTTTTTTGGAATTTTCTATTACGCGTCGGGTAGGAACGAAATGGAACGAAAATTTTTATTTTCTCCCTTTCACATCCATTTCCTACCTATTTTGGCTTTATATGACTCCATAATGGTATTTTTTAATTTTTTGAACTTTTTTGCTATTTTTTTAGAATTTTCTATTACGCTTCGGGTTGGAACGAAACGGAACGATAATTTTTCATTTCTCCCTTTCTCGGACTTTTCCAACCTATTTTGGCTGGAAATGAAGCCATAATGGTATTTTCTAATTTTTTGAATTGTTTTCCTATTTTTTTTAAATTTTCTATAACGCGTCGAGTAGGAACAAAACCGAATGATAATTTTTATTTTCCCTATTTCTCAGCCTTTTCCAACCTATTTTGGCTTAAAATGAATCCACAATGGTATTTTTGAATTTTTTGAATTTTTTCGTATATTTTTGAAATTTTCTCTGACGCGTCGGGTAGGAACGAAACGGAACGATAATTATTATTTTATCTCTTTCTCAACCTTTCCAATCTATTTTGGCCTGAAATTAGGCCATAATGGTATGTTTTAATTTTTTGACGTTTTTTGCTATTTTTTTGGAATTTTATATTGCGCGACGGGTAGGAACGAAATGGAACGAAAATTTTTATTTTCACACTTTCTCAGCCTTCTCCAACCTATTTTGGCCTGAAATTTGGCCAAAATGGTATTTTTTAATTTTTTTAACGTTTTTTGCTTTTTTTTGGAATTTTATATTATGCGTTGGGTAGGAACAAAAATTTTTATTTTCTCCCTTTCTCTTCCACTTCCAGCCTATTTTGGCTGGAAATGATGCCATAACGGTATTTTTTGAAATTTTTGGCTATTTTTTTTGAAATTTTCTCCAACAAGTCAGGTAGGAACGAAACGGAACGATAATTTTTATTTTCTCTCCTTCTCAGCCTTTTCCAACCTATTTTGGCTTAAAATGTTTCCATAATGGTATTTTTTAAATTTTTTGTATTTTTTTGCTATTTTTTTGTATTTTTCTATTACGCGTCGGGTAGGAATGAAATGGAACGAAAATTTTTATTTTCTCCCTTTCACATCCATTTCCATCCTATTTTGGCTTTATATGACTCCATAATGGTATTTTTTTTAATTTTTTGAACTTTTTTGCTGTTTTTTTAGAATTTTCTATTACGCTTCGGGTTGGAACGAAACGGAACGATGCTTTTTCATTTCTCCCTTTCTCGGACTTTTCCAACCTACGTTGGCTTGAAATGAAGCCAGTACGGTATTTTTTAATTTTTAAAATTTTTGTCCTATTTTTTTCCTATTTTCTCTCTTTCTTAGCTTTCTCCGACCTATTTTGGCCTGAAATTAGGCCATAATGGTGTTTTTTTTTTTTTTTTTTGATTTTTTTTGCTATTTTTTTGGAATTTTATATTACGCGTCGGGTAGGAACGAAAATTTTTAATTTCTCCCTTTCTCATCCATTTCCAGCCTATTTTGGCTTGAAATGGTGACATAATGGTATTATTTAATTTTTTGAATTTTTTTCCTATTTTTTTGAAATTTTCTATAACGCGTCGGGTAGGAACGAAACAGAACGATAATTATTATTTTATCTCTTTCTCAACCTTTCCAATCTATTTTGGCCTGAAATTAGGCCATAATGGTATTTTTTAATTTTTTGACGTTTTTTGCTATTTTTTTGGAATTTTATATTACGCGACGGGTAGGAACTAAATGGAACGAAAATTTTGATTTTCTCCCTTTCACATCCATTTCCCACCTATTTTGGCTTTAAATGACTCCATAATCGTATTTTTTAATTTTTTGAATTTTTTTGCTATCTTTTTAGAATTTTCTATTTCTCTTCGGGTTGGGTCGAAACGGAACGATAATTTTTATGTTCTCCATTTCTCGGACTTTTCCAACCTATTTTGGCTTAAAATGAAGCCATTACGGTATTTTTTAATTTTTAAAATTTTTTTCCTATTTTTTTGAAATTTTCTCTGACGCATAGGGTAGGAACGAAACGGAACGATAATTTCTATTTTCTCTCTTTCTCAGCCTTCTCCAACCTATTTTGGCCTCAAATTAGGCCATAATGATATTTTTTAATTTTTTGACGTTTTTTACTTTTTTTTGGAATTTTATATTATGCGTTGGGTAGGAATGAAACGGAACGAAAATTTTTATTTTCTCCCTTTCTCTTCCACTTCCAGCCTATTTTGGCTGGAAATGATGCCATAACGGTATTTTTTGAATTTTTTGGCTATTTTTTTTGAAATTTTCCCCAACGCATCAGGTAGGAACGAAACGGAACGATAATTTTTATTTCCTCTCTTTCTCAGCCTTTTCCAACCTATTTTGGCTTAAAATGATTCCATAATGGTATTTTATAATTTTATGAATTTTTTTACTATTTTTTTGGAATTTTCTATTACGCGTCGGGTAGGAACGAAATGGAACGAAAATTTTTATTTTCTCCCTTTCACATCCATTTCCTACCTATTTTGGCTTTATATGACTCCATAATGGTATTTTTTAATTTTTTGAACTTTTTTGCTATTTTTTTAGAATTTTCTATTACGCTTCGGGTTGGAACGAAACGGAACGATAATTTTTCATTTCTCCCTTTCTCGGACTTTTCCAACCTATTTTGGCTGGAAATGAAGCCATAATGGTATTTTCTAATTTTTTGAATTGTTTTCCTATTTTTTTTAAATTTTCTATAACGCGTCGAGTAGGAACAAAACCGAATGATAATTTTTATTTTCCCTATTTCTCAGCCTTTTCCAACCTATTTTGGCTTAAAATGAATCCACAATGGTATTTTTGAATTTTTTGAATTTTTTCGTATATTTTTGAAATTTTCTCTGACGCGTCGGGTAGGAACGAAACGGAACGATAATTATTATTTTATCTCTTTCTCAACCTTTCCAATCTATTTTGGCCTGAAATTAGGCCATAATGGTATGTTTTAATTTTTTGACGTTTTTTGCTATTTTTTTGGAATTTTATATTGCGCGACGGGTAGGAACGAAATGGAACGAAAATTTTTATTTTCACACTTTCTCAGCCTTCTCCAACCTATTTTGGCCTGAAATTTGGCCAAAATGGTATTTTTTAATTTTTTTAACGTTTTTTGCTTTTTTTTGGAATTTTATATTATGCGTTGGGTAGGAACGAAACGGAACGAAAATTTTTATTTTCTCCCTTTCTCTTCCACTTCTAGCCTATTTTGGCTGGAAATGATGCCATAACGGTATTTTTTGAATTTTTTGGCCATTTTTTTTGAAATTTTCTCCAACACGTCAGGTAGGAACGAAACGGAACGATAATTTTTATTTTCTCTCTTTCTCAGCCTTTTCCAACCTATTTTGGCTTAAAATGTTTCCGTAATGGTATTTTTTTAATTTTTTGTATTTTTTTGCTATTTTTTTGTATTTTTCTATTACGCGTCGGGTAGGAATGAAATGGAACGAAAATTTTTATTTTCTCCCTTTCACATCCATTTCCATCCTATTTTGGCTTTATATGACTCCATAATGGTATTTTTTTTAATTTTTTGAACTTTTTTGCTGTTTTTTTAGAATTTTCTATTACGCTTCGGGTTGGAACGAAACGGAACGATGCTTTTTCATTTCTCCCTTTCTCGGACTTTTCCAACCTACGTTGGCTTGAAATGAAGCCAGTACGGTATTTTTTAATTTTTAAAATTTTTGTCCTATTTTTTTCCTATTTTCTCTCTTTCTTAGCTTTCTCCGACCTATTTTGGCCTGAAATTAGGCCATAATGGTGTTTTTTTTTTTTTTTTTTGATTTTTTTTGCTATTTTTTTGGAATTTTATATTACGCGTCGGGTAGGAACGAAAATTTTTAATTTCTCCCTTTCTCATCCATTTCCAGCCTATTTTGGCTTGAAATGGTGACATAATGGTATTATTTAATTTTTTGAATTTTTTTCCTATTTTTTTGAAATTTTCTATAACGCGTCGGGTAGGAACGAAACAGAACGATAATTATTATTTTATCTCTTTCTCAACCTTTCCAATCTATTTTGGCCTGAAATTAGGCCATAATGGTATTTTTTAATTTTTTGACGTTTTTTGCTATTTTTTTGGAATTTTATATTACGCGACGGGTAGGAACTAAATGGAACGAAAATTTTGATTTTCTCCCTTTCACATCCATTTCCCACCTATTTTGGCTTTAAATGACTCCATAATCGTATTTTTTAATTTTTTGAATTTTTTTGCTATCTTTTTAGAATTTTCTATTTCTCTTCGGGTTGGGTCGAAACGGAACGATAATTTTTATGTTCTCCATTTCTCGGACTTTTCCAACCTATTTTGGCTTAAAATGAAGCCATTACGGTATTTTTTAATTTTTAAAATTTTTTTCCTATTTTTTTGAAATTTTCTCTGACGCATAGGGTAGGAACGAAACGGAACGATAATTTCTATTTTCTCTCTTTCTCAGCCTTCTCCAACCTATTTTGGCCTCAAATTAGGCCATAATGATATTTTTTAATTTTTTGACGTTTTTTACTTTTTTTTGGAATTTTATATTATGCGTTGGGTAGGAATGAAACGGAACGAAAATTTTTATTTTCTCCCTTTCTCTTCCACTTCCAGCCTATTTTGGCTGGAAATGATGCCATAACGGTATTTTTTGAATTTTTTGGCTATTTTTTTTGAAATTTTCCCCAACGCATCAGGTAGGAACGAAACGGAACGATAATTTTTATTTCCTCTCTTTCTCAGCCTTTTCCAACCTATTTTGGCTTAAAATGATTCCATAATGGTATTTTATAATTTTATGAATTTTTTTACTATTTTTTTGGAATTTTCTATTACGCGTCGGGTAGGAACGAAATGGAACGAAAATTTTTATTTTCTCCCTTTCACATCCATTTCCTACCTATTTTGGCTTTATATGACTCCATAATGGTATTTTTTAATTTTTTGAACTTTTTTGCTATTTTTTTAGAATTTTCTATTACGCTTCGGGTTGGAACGAAACGGAACGATAATTTTTCATTTCTCCCTTTCTCGGACTTTTCCAACCTATTTTGGCTGGAAATGAAGCCATAATGGTATTTTCTAATTTTTTGAATTGTTTTCCTATTTTTTTTAAATTTTCTATAACGCGTCGAGTAGGAACAAAACCGAATGATAATTTTTATTTTCCCTATTTCTCAGCCTTTTCCAACCTATTTTGGCTTAAAATGAATCCACAATGGTATTTTTGAATTTTTTGAATTTTTTCGTATATTTTTGAAATTTTCTCTGACGCGTCGGGTAGGAACGAAACGGAACGATAATTATTATTTTATCTCTTTCTCAACCTTTCCAATCTATTTTGGCCTGAAATTAGGCCATAATGGTATGTTTTAATTTTTTGACGTTTTTTGCTATTTTTTTGGAATTTTATATTGCGCGACGGGTAGGAACGAAATGGAACGAAAATTTTTATTTTCACACTTTCTCAGCCTTCTCCAACCTATTTTGGCCTGAAATTTGGCCAAAATGGTATTTTTTAATTTTTTTAACGTTTTTTGCTTTTTTTTGGAATTTTATATTATGCGTTGGGTAGGAACGAAACGGAACGAAAATTTTTATTTTCTCCCTTTCTCTTCCACTTCTAGCCTATTTTGGCTGGAAATGATGCCATAACGGTATTTTTTGAATTTTTTGGCCATTTTTTTTGAAATTTTCTCCAACACGTCAGGTAGGAACGAAACGGAACGATAATTTTTATTTTCTCTCTTTCTCAGCCTTTTCCAACCTATTTTGGCTTAAAATGTTTCCGTAATGGTATTTTTTTAATTTTTTGTATTTTTTTGCTATTTTTTTGTATTTTTCTATTACGCGTCGGGTAGGAATGAAATGGAACGAAAATTTTTATTTTCTCCCTTTCACATCCATTTCCATCCTATTTTGGCTTTATATGACTCCATAATGGTATTTTTTTTAATTTTTTGAACTTTTTTGCTGTTTTTTTAGAATTTTCTATTACGCTTCGGGTTGGAACGAAACGGAACGATGCTTTTTCATTTCTCCCTTTCTCGGACTTTTCCAACCTACGTTGGCTTGAAATGAAGCCAGTACGGTATTTTTTAATTTTTAAAATTTTTGTCCTATTTTTTTCCTATTTTCTCTCTTTCTTAGCTTTCTCCGACCTATTTTGGCCTGAAATTAGGCCATAATGGTGTTTTTTTTTTTTTTTTTTGATTTTTTTTGCTATTTTTTTGGAATTTTATATTACGCGTCGGGTAGGAACGAAAATTTTTAATTTCTCCCTTTCTCATCCATTTCCAGCCTATTTTGGCTTGAAATGGTGACATAATGGTATTATTTAATTTTTTGAATTTTTTTCCTATTTTTTTGAAATTTTCTATAACGCGTCGGGTAGGAACGAAACAGAACGATAATTATTATTTTATCTCTTTCTCAACCTTTCCAATCTATTTTGGCCTGAAATTAGGCCATAATGGTATTTTTTAATTTTTTGACGTTTTTTGCTATTTTTTTGGAATTTTATATTACGCGACGGGTAGGAACTAAATGGAACGAAAATTTTGATTTTCTCCCTTTCACATCCATTTCCCACCTATTTTGGCTTTAAATGACTCCATAATCGTATTTTTTAATTTTTTGAATTTTTTTGCTATCTTTTTAGAATTTTCTATTTCTCTTCGGGTTGGGTCGAAACGGAACGATAATTTTTATGTTCTCCATTTCTCGGACTTTTCCAACCTATTTTGGCTTAAAATGAAGCCATTACGGTATTTTTTAATTTTTAAAATTTTTTTCCTATTTTTTTGAAATTTTCTCTGACGCATAGGGTAGGAACGAAACGGAACGATAATTTCTATTTTCTCTCTTTCTCAGCCTTCTCCAACCTATTTTGGCCTCAAATTAGGCCATAATGATATTTTTTAATTTTTTGACGTTTTTTACTTTTTTTTGGAATTTTATATTATGCGTTGGGTAGGAATGAAACGGAACGAAAATTTTTATTTTCTCCCTTTCTCTTCCACTTCCAGCCTATTTTGGCTGGAAATGATGCCATAACGGTATTTTTTGAATTTTTTGGCTATTTTTTTTGAAATTTTCCCCAACGCATCAGGTAGGAACGAAACGGAACGATAATTTTTATTTCCTCTCTTTCTCAGCCTTTTCCAACCTATTTTGGCTTAAAATGATTCCATAATGGTATTTTATAATTTTATGAATTTTTTTACTATTTTTTTGGAATTTTCTATTACGCGTCGGGTAGGAACGAAATGGAACGAAAATTTTTATTTTCTCCCTTTCACATCCATTTCCTACCTATTTTGGCTTTATATGACTCCATAATGGTATTTTTTAATTTTTTGAACTTTTTTGCTATTTTTTTAGAATTTTCTATTACGCTTCGGGTTGGAACGAAACGGAACGATAATTTTTCATTTCTCCCTTTCTCGGACTTTTCCAACCTATTTTGGCTGGAAATGAAGCCATAATGGTATTTTCTAATTTTTTGAATTGTTTTCCTATTTTTTTTAAATTTTCTATAACGCGTCGAGTAGGAACAAAACCGAATGATAATTTTTATTTTCCCTATTTCTCAGCCTTTTCCAACCTATTTTGGCTTAAAATGAATCCACAATGGTATTTTTGAATTTTTTGAATTTTTTCGTATATTTTTGAAATTTTCTCTGACGCGTCGGGTAGGAACGAAACGGAACGATAATTATTATTTTATCTCTTTCTCAACCTTTCCAATCTATTTTGGCCTGAAATTAGGCCATAATGGTATGTTTTAATTTTTTGACGTTTTTTGCTATTTTTTTGGAATTTTATATTGCGCGACGGGTAGGAACGAAATGGAACGAAAATTTTTATTTTCACACTTTCTCAGCCTTCTCCAACCTATTTTGGCCTGAAATTTGGCCAAAATGGTATTTTTTAATTTTTTTAACGTTTTTTGCTTTTTTTTGGAATTTTATATTATGCGTTGGGTAGGAACGAAACGGAACGAAAATTTTTATTTTCTCCCTTTCTCTTCCACTTCTAGCCTATTTTGGCTGGAAATGATGCCATAACGGTATTTTTTGAATTTTTTGGCCATTTTTTTTGAAATTTTCTCCAACACGTCAGGTAGGAACGAAACGGAACGATAATTTTTATTTTCTCTCTTTCTCAGCCTTTTCCAACCTATTTTGGCTTAAAATGTTTCCGTAATGGTATTTTTTTAATTTTTTGTATTTTTTTGCTATTTTTTTGTATTTTTCTATTACGCGTCGGGTAGGAATGAAATGGAACGAAAATTTTTATTTTCTCCATTTCACATCCATTTCCATCCTATTTTGGCTTTATATGACTCCATAATGGTATTTTTTTAATTTTTTGAACTTTTTTGCTATTTTTTTAGAATTTTCTATTACGCTTCGGGTTGGAACGAAACGGAACGATACTTTTTCATTTCTCCCTTTCTCGGACTTTTCCAACCTACTTTGGCCTGAAATGAAGCCAGTACGGTATTTTTTAATTTTTTAATTTTTTGTCCTATTTTTTTCCTATTTTCTCTCTTTCTTAGATTTCTCCAACCTATTTTGGCCTGAAATTAGGCCATAATGGTGTTTTTTTTTTTTAATTTTTTGACTTTTTTTGCTATTTTTTTGGAATTTTATATTACGCGTCGGGTAGGAACGAAAATTTTTAATTTCTCCCTTTCTCATCCATTTCCAGCCTATTTTGGCTTGAAATGGTGACATAATGGTATTATTTAATTTTTTGAATTTTTTTCCTACTTTTTTGAAATTTTCTATAACGCGTCGGGTAGGAACGAAACGGAACGATAATTATTATTTTATCTCTTTCTCAACCTTTCCAATCTATTTTGGCCTGAAATTAGGCCATAATGGTATTTTTTAATTTTTTGACGTTTTTTGCTATTTTTTGGAATTTTATATTACGCAACGGGTAGGAACGAAATGGAACGAAAATTTTGATTTTCTCCCTTTCACATCCATTTCCCACCTATTTTGGCTTTAAATGACTCCATAATCGTATTTTTTAATTTTTTGAATTTTTTTGCTATCTTTTTAGAATTTTCTATTTCGCTTCGGGTTGGATCGAAACGGAACGATAATTTTTATGTTCTCCGTTTCTCGGACTTCTCCAACCTATTTTGGCTTGAAATGAAGCCATAATGGTATTTTCTAATTTTTTGAATTATTTTCCTATTTTTTTTACACTTTCTTTAACGCGTAGAGTATGAGCGAAACGGAATGATAATTTTTATTTTCCCTATTTCTCATACTTTTCCAACCTATTTTGGCTTGAAATGAAGCCATTATGGTATTTGTTAATTTTTAAAATTTTTTTCCTATTTTTTTGAAATTTTCTCTGACGCGTCGGGTAGGAACGAAACGGAACGATAATTTCTATTTTCTATCTTTCTCAGCCTTCTCCAGCCTACTTTGGCCTGAAATTAGGCCATAATGGTATTTTTTAATTTTTTGACGTTTTTTGCTATTTTTTTGGAATTTTATATTATGCGTTGGGTTAGAACGAAACGGAACGAAAATTTTTATTTTCTCCCTTTCTCATCCACTTCCAGCCTATTTTCGCTGGAAATGAAGCCATAACGGTATTTTTGAATTTTTTGGCTATTTTTTTGAAATTTTCTACAACGTGTTAGGTAGGAACGAAACGGAACGTTAATTTTTATTTTCTCTCTTTCTCAGCCTTTTCCATCCTATTTTGGCTTAAAATGATTCCATAATGGTATTTTTTAATTTTTTGAATTTTTTTGCTAATTTTTTGGAATTTCATATTACGCGTCGGGTAGGAACGAAAATTTTTAATTTCTCCCTTTCTCATCCATTTCCAGCCTATTTTGGCTTGAAATGGTGACATAATGGTATTATTTAATTTTTTGAATTTTTTTCCTACTTTTTTGAAATTTTCTATAACGCGTCGGGTAGGAACGAAACGGAACGATAATTATTATTTTATCTCTTTCTCAACCTTTCCAATCTATTTTGGCCTGAAATTAGGCCATAATGGTATTTTTTAATTTTTTGACGTTTTTTGCTATTTTTTTGGAATTTTATATTACGCAACGGGTAGGAACGAAATGGAACGAAAATTTTGATTTTCTCCCTTTCACATCCATTTCCCACCTATTTTGGCTTTAAATGACTCCATAATCGTATTTTTTAATTTTTTGAATTTTTTTGCTATCTTTTTAGAATTTTCTATTTCGCTTCGGGTTGGATCGAAACGGAACGATAATTTTTATGTTCTCCGTTTCTCGGACTTCTCCAACCTATTTTGGCTTGAAATGAATCCATTACGGTATCTTTTAATTTTTAAAATTTTTTTCCTATTTTTTTGAAATTTTCTCAGACGCGTTGGGTAGGAACGAAACGGAACGATAATTTCTATTTTCTCTCTTTCTCAGCCTTCTCCAACCTATTTTGGCCTGAAATTAGGCCATAATGATATTTCTTAATTTTTTGACGTTTTTTGCTATTTTTTTGGAATTTTATATTATGCGTTGGGTAGGAACGAAACGAAACGAAAATTTTTATTTTCTCCCTTTCACTTCCACTTCCATCCTATTTTGGCTGGAAATGATGCCAGAACGGTATTTTTGAATTTTTTGGCTATTTTTTTGAAATTTTCTCCAACGCACCAGGTAGGAACGAAACGAAACGATAATTTTTCAATTCTCCCTTTCTCGGACTTTTCCAACCCATTTTGGCTGGAAATGAAGCCATAATGGTATTTTCTAATTTTTTGAATTGTTTTCCTATTTTTTTTACACTTTCTTTAACGCGTAGAGTATGAGCGAAACGGAATGATAATTTTTATTTTCCCTATTTCTCATACTTTTCCAACCTATTTTGCTTGAAATGAAGCCATTATGGTATTTGTTAATTTTTAAAATTTTTTTCCTATTTTTTTGAAATTTTCTCTGACGCGTCGGGTAGGAACGAAACGGAACGATAATTTCTATTTTCTATCTTTCTCAGCCTTCTCCAGCCTACTTTGGCCTGAAATTAGGCCATAATGGTATTTTTTAATTTTTTGACGTTTTTTGCTATTTTTTTGGAATTTTATATTATGCGTTGGGTTAGAACGAAACGGAACGAAAATTTTTATTTTCTCCCTTTCTCATCCACTTCCAGCCTATTTTCGCTGGAAATGAAGCCATAACGGTATTTTTGAATTTTTTGGCTATTTTTTTGAAATTTTCTACAACGTGTTAGGTAGGAATGAAACGGAACGTTAATTTTTATTTTCTCTCTTTCTCAGCCTTTTCCATCCTATTTTGGCTTAAAATGATTCCATAATGGTATTTTTTAATTTTTTGAATTTTTTTGCTATTTTTTTGGAATTTCATATTACGCGTCGGGTAGGAACGAAATGGAACGAAGATTTTTATTTCCTCCCTTTCACATGCATTTCCAACCTATTTTTGCTTTAAATGATTCCATAATGGTATTTTTTAATTTTTTGAACTTTTTTGTTATTTTTTTAGAATTTTCTATTATGCTTCGGGTAGGAACGAAACGGAAAGATAATTTTTATTGTCTCCCCTTCTTCGACTTTTCCAACCTATTTTGGCTTGAAATGAAGCCATAATGGTATTTTTTAATTATTTTAATTTTTTTGCTATTTTTTTGGAATTTCATATTACGCGTCGGGTAGAAACGAAATGGAACGAAGATTTTTATTTCCTCCCTTTCACATGCATTTCCAACCTATTTTTGCTTTAAATGATTCCATAATGGTATTTTTTAATTTTTTGAACTTTTTTGTTATTTTTTTAGAATTTTCTATTACGCTTCAGGTTGGAACGAAACAGAGCGATAAGTTTTATTTTCTCCCTTTCTTGGAATTTTCCAACCTATTTTGGCTTGAAATGATGCCATAATGGTATTTTTCAATTTTTTTGCTATTTTTTTTTAATTTTCTATTACGCTTCGGGTATGAACGAAATGGAACGAA